>CM041778.1:2441328-2785875 GCA_023374045.1 Limonium bicolor
TTCTCATCCTCTTCCGATCATGAATGTATGAGGACACGTCATTCTCTTTAACATTTTCTCCACGAAAAGTCCATCTTCTATAGTGTAGCATGAAACCGCGGATCTTCACATGGAATTCAATTTCCTCGATGCGTGAAATGTTCCATATGACACCGCAGTCAACACAAGGACATGGTATTTTCACCACCTTTGTCATGTCCTTATGCTGCACTGCCGCTTTGCAAAACTCTTTCAACATCTTGTCAAAGTGATTCCCTCGACCATCGTACATCCAGTTACGCTTCATACTATATGTGTAACACAAAACGGTATGATTATTATCGTATACTCAAAACGAAAATGTTTTTATACTATGGATTGTATTTGTTTCTATGTGTTTATATTCTAATGAAACGTGATTGGATGCGTATCAAATAAGCTAGCCTAACTCTAATGTTCCAGTCCAAATAAACTAGCCAAACTCTAAGTTTTTATCCCAAAGAAACTAGCCAAACTCTAAGTATCTAACCCAAATAAACTAATAATTTAATGTCAAACAATTACATTTTTAAAATAAAAACTAAAGGCACGGTACTTACTAGTGAGGGTCAAAGGCAGACAACAACAATTATGGTTTGCGGGAATTCGTAAACTTATAGGTAGCGTGACCTGATAAAAAATTTGTTATACTTAATCAACAAACAATACTTTTAAGACATTTTTAGAAAAAATCGGTATGACCAATCTATAATTTTACCAATCCCATGCTTAACAATTGTTAAGCATTCACCAAGATCATATAACGACAAAAATTCTCAACAATTGGCAGCAATCATACTTGATACGAATTCAATCAAAATTTCAATCATTGACGGCAATCAACTTAAATCAGCCTCAAATTGAAGAGGATGAATGGATTAATTGTATTTTCCGGTTCTAAATGAATTATTTCAGCCCCTTCGTCAATATGGTGAACAAAAAATGCAGCAAATCCTTATCATTGCAGCGGCACAAGGACACAAAAAGAATGAAATCAGTGGAAGCAACACATTTTTTCCTCTCAGACATTTTATCGAACACATTGCATGCACCAACAATTCCACTAACATAATAACATATTATACTGAAACTTTGCACCCCTATCTCAATTCAACAATCAAACAAACAATACAACAATAATTACAACATCATAACTACCAATTTGAAGAATTTTTGAGCTAAAGAATATTTGGGATAACTTACTTGTTTTTAGGGTTTGCAACACTTGTTTCTATTGGTGGAGCTTGAGGACGGCAGCTCGGACGGCGGCGGCGATGGAAGGCGGCGACAACTGAGGGCAGTAGCGATGGTGGAGAAAAGGAGGGAGGGGATTCGTAGTCGCCTCAGAGGAGAGAGCACGCGGTTGTTTTTTTTTTTTAGAGTACATACGCGTTGTGTCTGTGAGGGGGAAGGGGGCAGTTTAAAAAGCACCTATTTCGGCGGTTGCTAGCTAAGAACCACCGAAATAGGTCCTCGAATTTTATTAAAAATTAGAACGAACCTATTTTGGCGGTTCCTAGCTAGCAACCACCGAAATAGGTGCCCAAATAAAAAAAAAAAATTATTATTCACCTATTTTAGTGGTTCTTAACTGGAAACCGCCGAAATAGCTTCTTTTTTTAAAAAAAATAATTTACGAGGACCTATTTCGGCGGTTTTAGTTAGGAATCACCGAAATAGATACCCGACAGTTTTAGAAAGCGGTTTATTTAGGTGGTTGTTTCATAATCGCCAAAATAGGGGCGTTGAAACAGACTATTTTTGTACTTGTGGCGGTTCCTCTTGCAGTAGCGAGATGTCCAATATGAGCAACTACGGAGGCTCGTCCTGTTGGTGGGGATACCCAGCCAATCACAAATATTCCACCAAATCCTGTTCGAGTACCTATAGTGGAAAACAGGTGGTGGCTAGTCTCTAGAGCGTGCTCATAAAGCCAACATGTGTTAGCAAGGATGATGCGCCAAGATTGGAGCTTATCTCAAGTTTTTAGTCTACCACGAAGAGTAACCCAAAAAATAAATTTGGCTTTGGGGGTTGACCAAGTTTTCCAACATATGTTGTACCAAGTAAAAGGCGTGAAAGGGGTGATGACATTATTATAAAATGAGCTAACACCATAATGGGGAGGGTAAGAAAGGAGGAGCAACAAGGCAATAGAGATGGACCCACATTGCTTGATCTACTAGTCTCTAGCGTAGAGGATAGATTTCCACGTCCATGGGTCATCCCCCTTTGTTGTGGTCATTCTTATGTTACGTCTCGATAAGAATAAGTTATGGATCCACTGGATCTACAGACGCTCTAGATTATTAGTGTTGAGCAGAAATATATGTTACTATACTTCTACCTAGGCAGTGTACCTATCGTTTTGTGGGTATAGTGATTAAGTGGGTTGTCGAACTCAGGGACCTCGTTCAATTAACTGACAAATTATTAATCTAACCGAGAAACTAAAATAAACTAAGAAAATAGGAAATTGTCACTTTTTCAGGTTTTGGTTAATTAATATAGTCATAACTAAATTAATAAAAAGAAAAAAAAAATTAACAAACAATAACTGGAAAATTAAAGGTGATTAACGTGGTAAATAAAAGGCGCTCCTCGGGTTGTTCTACTAACCCATTTCTTCAAATCCTATTAAATAACAATTTCACTAACATTGCAATAAACTCAGGAACTATAAATAATTCCCGACCGGGTCATGTACAATGAATTCTAATTGACTGGAAGAACTAGCAGCAGACTAATGCTCTAATTCGGAAACAAATCAATCGCTTTAAGAACAGTTCCTATTGGAGACAGATTAACCTATAGGCGGGGTCATGCTTCTAGTCGTTAATCCGGTTTAACTTCCTATGTCTTGTTAACTAATCTCAGCACCGCATTTTGATTAGAAAACTACAAATATAACTTTGATAATTAGCTAGAGAATCAAAGCGCATGAAGAACAGGAATTAAACTATTGCATAAAATAAAAGTAGTGAAATAATTACATGATAAAATTCTACAAAATAGGTACGCTTCCCCAACCCGGGGAACTAAATAAAACTACTCATGCGTGAATTCAGAAACAAAATTAACAACGCAAAAAGACATAAAATAAATAAGAGAAAAGGAAAGAGAAGACTCATATTAAATTCTCAATCTGGTGTGCGACTGCGAGGTGGTGTGGTGGTATGATGTGAATTAACAGTGGTGTTGGTGTATGGATTGATATCGCGAGCTGCTTCTGGGCGTGAATGGTTTGCTGTATGGAATGTAATGGATGAATGATAATGCTGGTGAGGGTCAATGGTCGACTTTAATTGTTTGCGTTTAAAGAATTTGATGGAAGTAGTCGAATCCTCGGTGGCTAGGGTTCCCCCAATTGAGTCGTCCTCTTCTCTTTATATACCACTGTTTACCATGATGGTCTGGTCTGGTAAATCGATCGTCCTCTTATATTTTCGTTCCAGCTCATTTGTATGTAAAAGATCGGTTCAACTATCATCCATGTGGGCTGCGGTTGTAACAATAATTTTGGTTAAAGGCCATAAAGTCCACGTGCATGTCAAAAGATCAGCCCAAATATCATGTGCATATATGGCTGCCCTCCTCACGAATTTCAGATCAAATATAATAATAAGATGAAAGATCAATCCCACGTGCAGCACATATGAGTAATGATATGCCCATAATTAATCATCAATCAACTCCAAATATGTAGTGCGTGTGAGTGCTCATTGAATTCTAATCTTCATGTGCGACAGTTCACAATGAATTCATGGGCTGCGTGAAAGATCGATAATATTCACCGCTTGTCTGTTGTCCGGGCGTGACAATTGATGGAATAATGTCTGTTTGATGCATTTGACACATAAAATGTATCAGTTCACATCAAAACATAAATATAAGGAAAAACATATGATAAGTGAGAAATATGACATGAATTGTTATGAAAATAGGAAGAATTAAAGCCCTAAAAATAGATGTATTTCACACTTATCAATTAGCGATGGAGGATATATTTTGAGCATGAAGCACAGTTCCATTTATGGATATCCTTTAGCCCAAGCCCCTCATTTTTCTTGGTGGTAGTGATGACACTCCAAGCTACCTAAGGGGTAGTGTTGCTATCAGCCTTCCCAAACCCGAGAAAGGATCTGAATCTCTTGATAACACTCTTAATGACATTTTTAGGAATCAACATGCAAGAAACCCAAAAACTAACAATACCAAAGAGGGTACTTTGGATGAGGTATAGACAACCCGTAAACAAAAGGGATCTACTGCCCTAAGAGGAAATGGTCTTGTGGATGTTGTCAATAAAGGGGTAAAAATCAGCAGTTCTAGGCTTCCTAGTGGTAATAGGGATGCCAAGGTTGCGAAAGGGAAAGGAGCTGAGGTTAAACCCAGTGGATCAAAGAATTATAGCAGCTAGAGGGGGGCTAATCCCTCTACCCCAAAGAATAAGTCAAATTTAGAGGGGTTGAGCTTGAGCCCCGAGGCCTCAGAGAATAGGTTGACCTTACTGATCATGAGGGATAAGCGGAGAGGCTTGCATGATTGATGGTAGCGGAAATTAGAAGAATGGTGGAGCTAGTCCAAAATACGGGACAATGTGTCCATCACCAACATGAATAAGTAGGGAGATAGGGGGTCTCCTTGACGTATCCCTCGCTTGCCTTTGAAAAACCCAGAGGGTGAACCATTAATGTTGATCAAGAAAAAAAACGATAGTAACACATTGCATCACCCTGTTAACAAACTTCGGGGGGAGATTTAGAAAGCAAAGGGTTTCATGGAGAAATGTACAGTCAACGGTGTCAAATGCCTTCCTAATATCCATCTTCATCATGCACCGAGGGAAGATATAAGCCCTTGGGTATTTTTTCCATCAGGCATGAGCATAGTTGAATGTTATCCGATATGATGCACCCCTTGATGAAAGCCCTATGGCTTTCATTCGCAAGGGAAGGGAGAACGTCCTTTAGACTATCCACCAAGATCTTGTTGATTATTTTGTATAATGTGTTGCAACATGAGATGGGCCTAAAGTCCCCCAGAGGGAAGCAACGTTAGATTTAGGGATAAGGGTGATGAGGGTGGAGTTGATCTCTTTAAGATGTCTACCGCCGTGGAAGAAACTTTTGATAGCCCAACAAACATCCTCCCCAATGATTCCCCAAGTGCTTTGAAGAATTTGATCGTGTAACCACCAGGTCCAGGAGCTTTATCATCTCCGATGGAGAAGAGGGTTAGTTTAATATCATTGTTATCAATAGGCCAGATTAAGGGAGCCTACTTTGAGTGTTCAAGGGTTCTGGTGTTCTCTAAATTGAGATCTGAGAAAGAGCAGGGTAGTGAAGCTCTAGAACTAAGTGAAATGGAATTGAAGATGCTCCACACTGACACTGTTTCCACACCAAGATGTATAGTGGTTCGGCCAATAATACGGCCTACGTCCACTTCTAGACAGAATCTTTATTCATCTCTTGATTATGTGGTAATACAAACCTAGAGAGCGTGAGAGTATTTTCTCTCTCTTCTAACTTGTGTCTCTCCCTTTACAAATGAGCCCCAATTCCTTTATTTATAGACTTGGTAGTAAAATTGGTACTCAACTTGCTTGTCCACGTGGCATAAGACTGGACTGTTTCTTCAGGTGACAACTTTTCATGTAACAATCCTACCGGTAGATCCTTCTGGTTGCAATCTTACCAGTAAAAATCCTTCAGGTAGCAATCCTACCAGTAGATCCTTCTGATTACAATCCTACTAGTAGAAATCCTTCAGGTAGTAATCCTACCACTAGATCCTTCTGGTGGCAAGTCTACCGGTAGCAATCCTTCAGGTAGTCACCGTGGCCTTTAGCCATGGTATATTTCATGCCATTACACGAAGAGAGCTCCAAAATGAGAGACTAGGCAGTCCTCAATGTCGTTCGGGGCAGTGAGATCCTCTTCAAGGCCGTTGGTAATGAAAGTAGTAGAATTTTTATTCTTCCTCGCCTTAATGGCTGTATGAAAAAAGTCTTGTGTTAGAATCAACAAACTTGAGCTAGCGAGTTTTAGAAAGCTGACGAAGGAATAAGAGCTCGTGATTATCCCTATCCAGAAGTTTATGTCTCTGGGATTTCTCTTTGGATATAAGGAACGGGTTCCAGGGTCTAGATCCATTTTTCTTTGAATATCACCGAGCCCGTCTCTTATAGATTGGCCTTTAACAAAAAAGGAGCTCAAATTGGATTTATGAAGCGAAGAAAGACCGAATTAAGGTAGCGTAGCTTAGTAACAATGGTAAAAAAGATGTCTCCCCGTGGGTGGGATATCCCACGCTTTGTAAACTAAGGGCTTGAAAGAGGGGTCATTAGTTCAAAAATCTAAAGATCCTTCTTTGGGGAGAAGGAAGGGGCACAGTGATAGTCATAAGACTATGGTCCAAAACGAGGGGGTGGAGGGGAGGAAAGTAGCGAAGCGAAGCTGGTAGGGAAGGCCAAGATCCAATCCTCATTAACAATAACCCGATCAATTTTTCCCGTGACACACCTATGGGAGTATTGGTTATCCCACCAAGTATAGAAACACCCATAGTAACAAAGATCATTCAGCTCGGCCCTAGAGACATGGTCCGTGAAGCCACGATAGTCTTTAGGGGAAGGGGTGCAGGAGCTAAGCCTATCATCAACATAGAGAATGTTGTTGAAATCTCTAGCAACCAACTAAGGGCCGATTGTCTTACGACTAAGGTTAGTGATATCCTCCCAGAGGTGAAATCTAAGCATAGGGTTGTTCCTACCGTAAACATGAGACATAATAGACTTGTGATTGTTAAAGGAGACATGGATCTCCTGAAGGCCAACTGCACAAAGCTTGTTGCTCTAAACATAATTTTGAATTTCTCGTAGTTTGGGGTGATAATTGCATCCCCTGACATTCCAAATAACAATATTCATAAAGAGAGAGTTGGAGGAGGGGCGGGGGGGAATGGTAGAGTAGAGCCCCAATCAAACACAGAGAAGGAGTTAGCAAGTTGAAGAGAAAGTTACTAAGGTACTTAGCCAGGGGACTCAGGGATTTCACCTTAGGGGTCTTCCTTTTCAGTGAAACCACATGTCAGATGTCGGATTCAGAAGGCGCTAGCACCAGCTGAGGAGAGGGAGACATAATATCAGGAAGTAGGGGTGTCCATTCGGTTAATTCTGTTAATGGAAAACAGAATGTTAAAAAAACTTTGGTTTTTGGTTATTTCAGTTATAACCGAATTAACTAAAATTCAGTTCAATAACCGAATTAACCGAAAACCGACAATTTTTGCTACTTAATAACCGAAAACTGAACCGAAAACCGAATTAGTTGCGGTTAACCGTAATAAAATTCGGTTAACCAAAATTTCTCATAGAAAACTTACAATTTTCATTAATATTTATATATTTAAATTTAATTTTAATAAATATTTTGATTATTCGGTTAACCAAAATATTCTCTTCAATAACCAAAAAATGAATCGAAACAAAATTCAGTTAATTGAAAACCGAAATAAAAAAGATTATGAAACATAGTTAAAAAACTGAAAAACATTCAGTTTTTGGTTATAACCGAATTAACCAAACCGTATGGACAGCCCTATCAGGAAGGAGGAATATCTGCTAATACTAGGTCGGGAATGGGTCGGGGAAACGGGGGTTGAGCTAGGAGGCCAGACTATAGAAGGCGGTGGGGACACAATCGAGGTTTTAATGATTTTGCCGGGGTGTTAGAAAGAGTGGGAGTTGAAAGGATTGGTCGGGTGATGAAAAGGGAGGGGTGGCTTGGATTGTAGGGGTGAACTGGGTGGGGAAGCAGGGGTTGAGCTAGAAGGCCGGACTATAGAAGGCGACGGTGACACAATCAGGGTTTTAATGATTTTGGGCGGGGTGTTAGAAAGAGGGGGTGTGGAAAGGATTAGTCGGGTTGATGAAAAGAGAGGGGTGGCTTGGATTGTAGGGGTGAACTGGCCGGGGAGGACCAAGGGAAGTAGAGATTGGACAATGCACAAATGAGTGTCCAAGTAGGCTATAAGATGAGCAAGTAACAGGATGTCATTCGAAACGACCTGTTGGTGTATAGTGCCTTACGGGGTGTGTATCTCAATTTTCAGATTAGATCAAGATTGAAATCCACTTTAACTAGAGCTCTAGTAAAAAAGATCATTGATTTGATAGTTGTAGATTAGTCAGTGTGTGTGTGGGGGGGGGGGGGTACCAATCTTAAAGTAAATCTTCCTAAGGCTAGATTAGGACCAGAGACTAATGGGAAGCCAAGGAAGTTGGATCCAAACCGGGATGCGATTAAGGTCCTTGGGGTTGAATGAGATGTCGGGTGACCATTTCTTTAGGACCAAAGGGGAGGAGTCTAGGAGTCTAGGAGCCAGGGGCCCTTGTTAAAAACTAACTGAAGATCTTCCTCCTTGTCAAAACGGAACAAGAACCAGCCTTCCTCATGGAGAAGAATTTGAGGTGTGGCCACAATGCTCCTGGCTCTTTTCACAAATTCCTTAATAATATTAAACCCAAATCCCCTTCCCCCCCCCCCCCCCCAAATATGACCCACTAATGAGTTCCTCCAATAATCAATCTAAGAAGAAATATCTTCCTCCTATATAGATACATAAGAGCTATCAATATGATCAATACGTAAAGACATTCCAAAGCTAAATTTTTGCTTAGCTAGAAACATATCTATAAAATGAAGAGTTGGTCTTCGGACATAAAGGCTTAGGGGCCTTACCAGAGATGTTGTTCACAGAGTTCTTTTAGCAATCGGAACATGATCGGGGCAGGACCACGAACCATAGGAGACAGAATGAACTGAGGCCTTGGGAAGGGCCAAAAATTTGATCTCGGCCTGCCTAGCAGAGGGATGCTCGAGCCTTATGAGATACCTATGCAGAGCTAAGTCAATAGGGGGCTAGAGAGATCAACTATGAGCCAAATGGGTTGCTCAAACCCATACATCATGTTGCCAACATCCACAAGAACACACGACTGAACAGATCCATTAGCGTGGATGATCACACTGGTCGATTGAGGTTGATGGTTAACTCCACTCCCACCTGTCTGAGTAGGACCCATATTCTTGGCTGAGTGGGCTCCATGGCTCGAAACACCAGTAGATGATTGGAAACCGGAAGAGGAAGTGGATTCCTGAAGAATCACGTTGCCCTGC
The DNA here is from genome assembly GCA_023374045.1 of Limonium bicolor. Lineage (NCBI taxonomy): Eukaryota > Viridiplantae > Streptophyta > Magnoliopsida > Caryophyllales > Plumbaginaceae > Limonium > Limonium bicolor. The sequence goes on from CM041778.1 coordinate 2,450,532, forward strand.
ATTTCCCCAATGAGAGAATCACCTCCGCCTAAAAGAGAGAGGCCATCCGTCAATCCAGAATCCCCATTGGCGTAGGATTAGGATATTGGTCGGTCTCATCATAATCTGTAGGCAACTGCATCATCAAGAGTCCACCAGTAGAGGGGTCAACTAACTCTCTATTAGGCACATCTTTAACAAAACCCATCCTCCTCGATGCAACCTCTCTACTTGGCGCTCCACTATCAAATCCCAACAGGTTAGATAGAGAAGGCTCAACAAGAATTACCAACGGGCACACAAGGAAACACCTCCACTAGACGGTGAAGGAGCTGCGAAAGTAGATTGGGTGCCAATACGCTTGTGCCCCATTTAAAACCTACTAAGACCACACAGCTAAACGACACCCTGAAACACATAAGAATCGAACATAACCACCAGTAAAAGTCAATCCCAGAAACCAAATTGAAAAAATTACTCAACAACAATAGTAGAAAATACAAAGAACATCCTAGAAAAAAGAACAACAGAAAAAAAAACAACAGCTACAGAATACACCTCTAGAGAATCCAGAACCAGTCGCTTCCAGCAACACACACAACTCGAAAGGAATCCTGAAACCTCCAGCAATAGTCGCTCCCAGCAACTCGAAAGGAAGCCTCCTCACCATTAAAGCTCTTCTATAACCTATTTCATGGCTAATTTTTCTCCTTTTTTATCTTAATTATGCTCTAATGAAGGTTTAACCTTGTACCTTGGGATGAGGATTTTGCCCCAAAATCCTAAAACTCCATTGTTGAATCTTGAACTTGTTTTAATGATTTATTTAGTCCTTGGGCTTAATGAAGATGATTATTGAGTGTTTGTGACTTCTAAGCTTTTCTACATTGAGTTTGGGAATTTGCTCACGGTTTGCTCAATTTATCATCAATTTGTTAAATTGGTTAGTTTAATGTTACCTATTAGTTTAGTATTAGTGTGGGTTTCTATGGATGAGTTTCCCAAAATAGAGATCTATGTCGTTAGGGCCTAAATAAATTTTATTTATCAAAGGTCACTGAGATGGATTGCATTGCAATTTAAGGTGGATTTATGCTTAATGCTTTTGATTGAACTGGATATTCGAACTAGCATTCGGGTTCCAACTAAATTGGTTAGGCTTAATAGACTAAGATTTGGCTATTAGTTATTTCCCGTTGTTTAGCTGTAAGTTCAAGAATAAAAAATTTGAAGTAAAGGGATGAAGGGTGCAAATATTCATCCCAGGGTACATCTATCATAGTTTTGTTTTGTTGATTCTTTATTTTCCACTTATCAAACCAAAACCTCAAAACCCAAAAGATTTACATTATCACAAATTTGTATATATTTATGCATTTTTACTAACTTATAATTAGTTAGATAGTTGTGAAGTCCCTGCGGATACAATCTTGTTGCATTACAATGATTGGGTTCACCGCCCATAGTTAGCAAAGTGTATTCATTTATATTTTACACAACAAGTTTTTGGTGTCGTTATCGAGGAATTCGGTCCAACTATTTTACTTATTATTTTTTTAGTTATTGTGCATACATTTCATTTCTTTGATTTACTTTTTTTGTGTTTAAAAATTTCCGATTCTTTATAGGTACTTAAATCTAATGAATGGTCACTATAATCAAGCAGAAGATTGGTATGGCTACTCCTATGCAAAGAGCAACAATCAATGGTTGGTGTGTCAAAGATGTGGAGAATACCATGAAAACCTTTCCTATCTGACTACGATGTCTGAATTAAGGGCGATCCCCATCCTTAAGCCAAACCATCAGTGAATTGTGTGCCAAGAGCGTGAAGGAGACCACGAGAGTGCTTATTGTTCTGTGATCACGACAAAGGTTGACCCAGCCAGTATGAAGGAGCTCTAGTCAATGGCATACACCCCCAACACGGACGAGTAAGCTCAGTCGTCTCGAATGGAGCAACCACCTGGGAGTGAGATGGTTTATGAGATGGAGTACTCCATCGCACAAGACACCAACCAACAGATTGCGTGTCAAATTTATGGAGAAAACCATGAGAGTTCTCATAGCACAAGAATGGAGGCTGCAACCTCCAGAATGAAGGCTTTCGTGGAAGATTTTTTTTCATCCATCAAGTTCGTGCACCAAGTATATAAGTCAAAATTTGTGATAAGCCGCAGACTTATCATATTTGTATACTATAATTGTAAAGATTATTAGTCTAAATAAGGTTAAATAGTTATTATTTATGTTATATTATGTATGAAAGCATTTTATTTGTTCAGATTTATGTTTTATATGTTTTTCATGCAAGGAATGAATTCCTAGTCAAAAGTTCAAGTGATGCCGGAAATGATGCCGGACATGATGCCGGATGCCTTCTACACAGCACAAGTATAGAGCAGAAAAGGAGCTTTGCTGGATCCAGTGTTGAGTACTTCCCATCCGGTATAAGTGAAAAGTCGCCTCGGTTGACCAAACAATGGCAGTTATTTACAATTAACGATCCAACTGTTATCGGGTACGGTGCCGGACATTCCCTGTCCGGCACATGTAAAACTTCGTCTGGCAGTTTTGACCATTAACGATTACCCATATTTAACACGTGGTGCCGGATGACTTTGACCCGGCATGCCACCCGGCACAAGGAGAAAATTATGCCTATAAATAGGTCGAAGGGCTACACTTTTCCACACATGCCAACACTCCTATACACTCCATTCTCACGCCAAATTCTGTATCATTCCACTGTTGGTGTCCAAGGAAGTCTACAGATCCATCCATGCGAAGAGAAGAAGAAGATCTTTGTCGGGTTAAGGCTATGACCAATTTCCTTCTTCCCTTTTGTTCTTTTCCTTTTATTTGTGTGGATGGTGAAGTAGAAAACCTTGTTAGTTCTTGGTTAGGGATGATTCATTCCTTGTAAACAATATGATTATCTCAATATAAATATAAGTGTACATTAAGATTTCAGTCATTACAGTTGAATATGTTGATCGCTTATTCTTCTCATTCAAGGTTCTACTTGAGATTCTATCAGTCAAGAGTAGGATTGGAAAGAAGGAGTCTTAATTCATCTTTACCGTTGTCTTTTGCGCATCAGTGTGAGCAACACATAAGATTGTCGAGTTTACCCCATTTTCCTGCACTATCCTGTTAGTTTCGTGGCATGAAAGATGTTCGATTCAACAATGGGTAGTGAGTTTCCTGTTGTCAGAACCAAAGCATGGAAATACAATTGACACTTGAACAAGCTGGGTACTCTACCGAGTGTTTGGTGTCCGGCACATTCAAAGTCCTTGAATGTGTCGTGCATCTTATATCCGGCAGGCCACCCGGCACATTCATTTGTTTGGTTAAACTCGAGTCTTGTAATCCTATTGTGAGATCATATTGTTACTTGGTTGATGTGATCCCGAATTTAGGACAAAACTTTATTTAGTTAGGATTTTTAGTTAAAATTGTTATTTACCTTTCCCCTTGCTTTAGAATAGGCTATTACCGAGGATTAGGACTGATTTTCTGTTAAGTCCCTTGGGTTCGATACTCTTGGTTGTAATTTGCTTACGCTATATTCCGATCGGGATTTTTGCTACCCGTATATAGTTGTAGGATTATTTTAGTTATTCCTTTATTCTTTTATTTATACTTGTGTACATCCTTTCCCCCTAGTTAACAGTTTGCTGAGCAAGACACCTTCAACATGAACGTTCAAGCTAGGTTAGATCAGATAATGCAACAACTTGAGAGTGAAACAGATTAGGAGGTGGAGCAGCTTGCTGAGGACTTAAGTTGTTCTCCCACTCCTCCCTTAATCGAATCAAAGAGTCCACCACAACTCAACCACTAGCTTGATTTTGAAGACAAGTCATCAGAGGAGAGTATCCACTTCGACTTCATGAAGTTCCTCTCCCTGAAGTAAACTACAACGGCATCAGTCATTTGGTTAACGGTAATTAACCGCTAACTCTTGGCGAATCGAAGTGACTTTTACTTGTGCCAGCTACAAGATACCCAACACTATGCCCGACACTAGCTTCTTTTCTGCTTCACATTTGTGTCGTGTGTAATGCATCCGGCTCCACACCTGGCTACGCTCATCTTTTGATTTAGAACTTCGCTTCTTGCATGAAAAACACACAAAGCATAAGTCTGAACATATAAAATGACTTTATATATAAAATAATGTAAATACTAACTATTCTAACCCTAATTTGACTAATATTACTACAATTCTAGCCTATAAAATATGATAAGTCTACTGTTTATCAAGGCCCTACACTTACCTTTTGCTAGTCCTCGAGTAAAATTAAATCAGAAAAGAGAAACTACTTGTGCACCGAACAGATAACCCTAGTAATGACGACTAGATAAATCAATTCCAACTACCTGACTCTGATTTACAAGCATCACTTAATCATCCTTATTCTATCAAAACATACTAAAGGGTATAAAATAAAACATTCAATTTCAAAACCGATCAAAAACTCTTAGGCTATTTTGCATACGGGATTTTGTAGCCTCTCCTTTTTCCGGTTTCCAACATTCAGCCCTATTTTTCAAGGGTTTCTGAATGTGGCCAAGATCCTCAAAATGGTTTTTATTGATCAACCCTGTTTTTCAAGGATTTCTGAATCCAACCATGATTTTCATTAAGAACAGGGAATTTAGGAGAAAAATAAAAGGAAAAACTCTCGTTTGTTGCTTTTATTCTAAGGCAATTTTGCAACCTCATAGAATATAATGCTTCTTCTTTTGTTTTTTTTGGAAGAATATTTTAATCCTTTTTTTCTTTTCTTCACAAAACCCTTTTGTTAAGATTTTCACCCAAAAGACTTTTCACAGTTTGAAAGAGAAGGGAGGAAACAGTACCCAGAAGTAAATCAAAGATAGAAACAGGAGTAAGGTCATATACTCATGTTAATAAAAAGATTCAAGAAGTAAAAATAGACATCTAAAAGTCATTAGAATATTTAGCCTTCCCTAATCTCACCTTAATCAAAGACATGCAAAAAGCTGAGTAGAAGGTTAATAAACTTTAAACATTATATTGAATAAACTAGATATGTTATATATATCTATATCTATATACACACATATATATATATATATATATATATATATATATATATATATATATATATATATATATATATATATATATTTTTTAATTGTTTTTTTAAGGGGGTCCCCCTATATTAGGCAGGAACACTGTCTCCAGTGTTCTAAAGAAGGAAGAATTAAATAAATAAAGGATAGAAAAGAAAAAAGAAAGAAAGAAGAACTCCCCTGGAATGTAGATGCTCGAATGGGGAAGGCCCTACACTTGGTTTGTGGCCTCTCGGTGGAGCGATGACACCCTGTAGGTTTCTTTTTCACTTTCTTGAATGGAGAAAGTGTAACACCCCATCCAACATTAACGTACTTACAACAGACTGCAGCGGAAGAACAACCTCATCACATTACTTAACTTGTTGGTGTTACACGCCGTTAGCCACCCACGTGGCTAACAAGGCTAATACATACACAATGTACCGGTCTGATGGGCTAAATTCCCGAGCAACTATACATTAGTATCCCTTTCCATTAACAACAACAACAACTTACCCTTATCAACTATACCGAGTATTAATAAACTGTTGCCGACAACAATTTCGGTCTTACTACACCTACTGTATACATACACTTAAAAGTTTACCCATGTACAATGACTACCCGTCCTACTCTCGAACGGCTTCCAGCACTTCGTACCTGAAATAGGAAAAGAAGAGAAAGGGGTGGCCCCAAGGGGCTCAGCACCTTTGCTGGTATGGTAATCCCGCAGCCCACATGCTACCGGGCCACGCACAACTATTTGTCGTCTTAACATGCAGTTGATTATATTTAAATCATACATGTAACAATAAACACACAACATTTAACATTTCGCCTCAATGGGCTCAACAATCGGATAATACCTCCTACTTAATAAATCACCCATGGTATTCATCATCCCTAGAGTGTTTCTCCTCCAATGGAGCTACTTCCTTAATAGACGACACATACCCTTAAATCGGGTTATCCTTAAATGCCTCTTATCACAAACTTGGAATCATTTCCATGATCCACACACTCCACATTTTACAACATATAACATACTCTACATAACAACACTTAACAACACTTTGCACGTTTCCATGTGCACAACATAACACCGCAATAGATATTGCCTCACAACAAAACACATAACATAACGGGAATGGTTCTCTTAGGAACCCACCCAAACATTGTTTACACACTGGTGAGCCTAGAGAATGTTGCCAGTCTCATGATAAGCTCGTTACATAACTCGTTACCGTCTCGTTAAATGGACGGTTAACTTAACACAAGGTGTCTCGGATATAGTGATCCAAGCACACCGAAACAAACATAACAATAGTATGCCCCTGTGGCCCGACGTGAGTCAGTAATAGCCTTGGTTAAGCTAAAGGGAAGGTTGGGAACCAAATTGGAAAACAACCAATACATACAGAGAGGATCGAACCTGCTATGACAACGACCCCCATACTCACACGCGTGGCCGGAACAGACCGGACTCCTCACTCCCCCCGTTAGCACTTATTAGAAGTTCAACTTTGAACTTTATTAAACAAACACAACATTGGGTTAAGTCTTGTTAGACATACACAAGGGAAGAGAGAGTCGTACATTCACATACAAACATCACGCACAAACATCACATAACCAACTCACGCATAGCCGTGGTTAGAACGTTCCTTAAGTCGGAAACGTTGTTACCGGATACCGTTCTCCTACGTTTACCTAATAGAGGTTAACTAGCCCTTCAAGCGCATTAGAGGTTACCGGTATCGGCACGTAAACATACAATAACAATAACGACTGTAAACTCGTTTCATGATTTATCTCATAACGTGGCAAACATACAGAAAAACACATTGGCATACAAGCCGGTGTAATCCGGTAGGACACAGGTTGCAAGAAAACCATACCTGTCACCGGAGTCCACTTATCCTGTCCATTTATGTTCCTCGAGCAATTCTCGAACAACTGTTAACATCACACGTGTTTTCATTAACATCGGGATTTGCTTGATCATTTAATGTCAATGCTTAATTTTTCCCCGTTAACTTAGTTACATAACTTAACATTTTTAACTTGTTTTACTCTCACATTTTAATACAACTTTTAACCCACTTAGGTGTCATTAAAACTCCCCTAACATGTCCTTAACATCCTTATAACATCATTACCTACCAATCCCTATCATCACATATCATTTCATAACCTTAAACCATGTTTTTGGTCCGACCGACCCCCGACCGACCCAACCTTCTGGGTCGGTCCATTACAGAACCCTTTTACTTCCTTATTATCGTGCCCGTCCGACCCACGTCCGACTCACTCGACTGGGTCGGACCATGTGCGAACATTTTCTTCCTTTGAAACTTGACCGACCGACCCATGTCCGACCCACCCTTTTGGGTCGGACCATTACCGAACACATTCCAAACATCTAACAGAGGCTCGACCGACCCAAAAACTGGGTCGGCCCCTGGGTCGGTCGCCTTCTAAACTTACCCAAACTTTACCAATTTTCACCAAACTTCTCCTAAGGCCTCTTAATGCTTCCTAACAACATTTGGGTACCTTATATCCACATACAACATCCATGAAACTCATTTTCTAACTCCTTAAGCCTTTACTTATTTCCTTGTAAAATTTCTTAACACTCTCAACATTTGTACTAGGTTCCTAAGTGGTGTTTCTCACCTATTATAACTACTATCCCAAAACACTTTCTCCTCATCTTAACATCATCTCTTGAGCATCATTTTCTTACTAACTAAATCTCCTTTTTACATCTTGCCAAACATCACTTATTCCTTGAATATCAACATTACCTAAACCTTAAACAAACTCCTCCAAGACTTACACACATTCACTAAACACACATTGAATTCCTAGAACTTCAAAGACAACACCTAGCATCACTCTAAATCACCTTAATACATGTTTTCTTCTCAAGCAATCATTCATTCACCTTTGCCCCTCCCTAGTTCACCAAACTCACTTTAAACACTTATAACTTCTCACACATTTTCCCAAATTTGGCCATAGCTTCTCTTGTATATACTCACATCCAAACACTTAGGTTTTTACCTTATTTCATTCAAAACACCTAAAATCCATCAAACACATTCTTATACACAAACTTCACACATTAAGCACTACATCACAATATAGTGCATAACTTAAATTGCTTGGCACTTAGGCCCTTAAATAACATGGCTCTTAGGCCCTTAAATTGCATAACCTTAAACACTGAATTTCCCACATAAATAATGCCTTTGACCTGCAAACACATACACCAAAACATATGTTCTTTTACTAGTCTCCTTGAGAACACTTTACTAGGTCACTCACCATTGGCTCCTTAGGTATTTTATCAAGCAAATCAAGCTCATTTTCCTAAGGCATTTAAACTACATTGAGATAGTTTGTTTACCTCTTTTTCCTCACAAACTTCTTTCTTGTTTCCTTGTAATACCGGTAGGGCATTTGGTCCCTTTGCAACTATTACACATTATACAAACAATAGAATGAGTATTCAAGCATTATGCTTCACCTCATTGTAAACCCTAGTTACACATATTGTTTTAACACATTAAGGTAATTGTTTTACCTTGGATTTGGAAGAGAACTTGAATAAGTATCAAGAGAGGACTCCTCCTAGCCCTTGGAAGATTCAAATGAAGCTAAAACAAGCAAGATAAATACACCATTGTGAGGTGAATTTTCGGACAACATGAAACATGGAGGAAACATGGATTTTCTTTGAGTTTCCTTACCTTGAAGCAAAGGAGAACAAGAATATGTGAAAAGATGAGCTCAAGCTCCTTCAATGGTGAATCTCCATGGCACCAAAATTGAGTTCTTGAAGATTTAAAAAGAGGGAAGTGTAGAGCTTGACCTAACTAAGACAAATATGGTCTTGGAATTTGATTTGGCCAAGGGAATCACAAGTTACAAGTGAAGGAAGATGAAGAATGAGTGTGGGCTGTTGGAAACCGATGGAGAGAGGAGGAAGAATAAGAAGACCACCGTGGGAAATGAAGGAAGGAATGAGAGAATGAGGATAACACTTGCTTTTGGAGATATTTAAGCTAAAAGCAAATAGTACTTTTGCTTAAAGTTTTACTTTACTTATTTGATTTATTTTACAACTTGGTGACTCACTACTACAAAAACCGGCCACCATTATGCCTAGGAGGGTATACTAGTCTTTGTTGACCAATTTAATTACTTATAACATTATATGTTACAAACTAGCTTGTAAAAGTTACTATTCACAAACTAAGGCACATAGAAGTGAAATTTTTGATTTCCCACTAATATGGCCACCCAAATGTGATACTATATAGTACACATGTTAATTAAAGAGTAATGATGGACATTTAGCCATTCAAAACTCATTTACAAGACAATTTTTCAAAACGTGCTTTAAGACTCCTTAAAGCACATTTTGTGTTTTAACTTGTTTTCAAGCTTGGTTTTCTTTAGTAATTGATTTAATATGTTCATAACATATAAATAAGGTATAGGTATGACCATTAGGTCTTATACACATTCATCCCAAGCTTAGAGCACATTTTTGCTCATATTGACTTTAAGGTATTTTCTTAGTTTTATTTGGTTTAGCTGTCCACCAAAGTTTTAAGGACTTATTTAGCCTTATTAAATCATAATTAAATGTATCAAGTCTTGTAGGCTCTTTGGGTCCTAACCCAAGTTCACTCATAGCTTAGAGCATGTTTTTGCTCAAACTGTGTCTTAATGCTTTATTGCATATTATGGTTTAAATTGTCACTGATGTTACTAAGGCACTTTTTAAGCCTTTACATACCATAATTTGATATTTAAACCACATATCTAGGTTTGGGGTATTTCAATCTACCCCCCTTAAAGAACTTCGTCCTCGAAGTTCACACTTTCCACACATCATTAGATTAGAACACAGTAATCACTTGGAAATAAACTTCCTTAACCAAACACACTTACATCACAACCTCGGACTTGATGGTCCGGGCAACACATTCACATCCACACATAACATAACATATCCAAATGATAACCTCGGACTCTATGGTCCGGGTACCTTAACAACACTTACACATACATAACAACATTTGGACACATAGGTCCTGGTAACATAACATTCTTTAGCACATAGTCTATGTAAAACCACACATTTAGACTCATAGGCCTTGATAGTATATACTTTAAGAAATCCAAGTCAAAACAACATTCATTACACATACCACACAACATGTCAGAGCATGTATAGCAATCAAAAATATCCTTGATATACACTGTGATCCCGCAGAACCCGGTCGCGATGGACGCCTTCCGTCCCGTGCCTTTGGGAGATTAAAACAATCACTTAAATTTAAAATTTCCTTGTGAGGTTAAATAAGAGAACTTTAATTATGTATATCTATCAACGTTTTATAAATACCAATTTAAAATCCTTTTGAAAACACACCACAACTCCAAGTCCAACTTAAGCTCTTTGCTTCTTTTATTAGCGTGGTTATTTGTGACCACTTATAGGGAGTTTCAAGAGTCACCAACCCTGATGTGATCAGCATCAGTGTGAACTATCCTTCCACCCCAATTTGTTCGGCTTCCCTTGATCACATGCAAATCAAGTTCCACCTCCCACTTCATTTTCAAGCATCAAGTAAGTCACTCATTTCCAATTTTCTATCTTTTGAATCATTCTAGTCATGATCACAACATCTCCAAAGGATAGAACTCCGTCTATCAGTTATCTCCATTCACTTTTAATCCTGTTGCCTAGGGAATCTTATTCTCACTAGGTTCTATGTCGGTATCATGCCCTTCATGCATCACTAAAGTATATATATGTATATATATACACTATTTTATCCAAAATACTACACCTGGTTTACATTTATACACTGTCGGGGCTTTTGTTCCCCCGGGAGTTTATCTACTCCCCACACTTGTACAATCACACAACTGTTAACAAACACACACTTATCACAATGGTATTCGCATCATCTGTGCGCATTACCACAATTAATCCATGAATGAATGTGTATGTTTACGTAAACACACACCAACATCAAAACAAACAATAATTTGTGCTATGCACAATATAAGTCACATACACTCTACACTTGTACGGTAATACACTGAGTGGTTTTGCGCTCTACCCCCCTAAAAGGGATTACGCCCACGTAATCAATCACTAAACATTGGCTTAAATGTTCTGCCGTCGTGAAGTGTTTTAGCTTCCACGCGGTCTATTACACAATGGATTCTGACTGGAGGATCTTAACCATATTGGCGGTTTAGTTCCTAAACCAAGAATCTCATTGGAGTTTGTTTATCGGTTTCGATTCTGGCCTGTTAGGCTTCTAGGCGTTAAAATTAGCCATTCACTCGTGTTCACCATGTACATTCAAACTTGAATCACTGGCTCACTAGTTTCTGCTGGAAACTCTAGTAACTGTAGAGCTTAACTGCTCCTTTTTGTTATTCTTACTGTATTGTACATCCCCAATTGTCACCTTTATCTTGTGACAATGGTTTCTCAACCGACGCGTGGTATCTTTTACCGTTAGCGAATTCGGTGAGTTTCACAATTTTCCATCCGCTTCCATGATAATTTACTGTGTATACAGCTATGTATTTCACAATGATTGACTTGTTCCCTTCCGACTTATTGTCGGTTGAGATTGAGCTACTACCTGTGTAGTGCTCTCTCAGTTATTCACACATTGGGGTATATTCCATACCGATATTTGGCAGTTAGTGCTATTGTAGTCACTTACTGTTAATCATATTTCCACGTTTGGTTTTGTACAAGTACTTTTTATTGGTGCGGCCTTGCATTTCCTATGCATCGGCCATTATAACATTATTCCTCTATAATTAACATGTCTCCAATTCCTAGCTATCTCATTCGATCATTACTGCGCAAGTGCAATACCAAAACACTCAGTCATACAGAGTGCAGAGGCGTAAACTCTTGGCAGTAAATCCCTTATGCGATTCGCCATGGAATTCACACTGTCCTTCACTGAGACTCTTATCTCGTAACTGGTTCGACCTACCATATTATCATTCAACAACACTTATACAACGGTCGCTTACTGCGCACCGTGCTCTCACTTATTGTATAACACTAACTCACATAGTATTTACTGTCACATTAACTTCCACACATAAATTTACATCATTCATATTATGGTCATCCCTCATTTGGATGACCACTGAATGCTCCTTGAGCATCGATCATTCGAGTCACAAGCCGGCGTTATTCAGCCAGGTGCTTCACTTTATACACATACTACTAAGCTAATTTCTCTTTCAATAACAACATGGTCAATCCTTAACATATTTCTTGAACTTGATTCACATAACTACCGCTCCTGCGGTGTCACAATATCGAAAGGTATCCCCACTCTTAATGCAGTGGTTCGTTTACCACTCTATTCACTTATACAACATAAACTTCTACCATCAATCGAATTTATATGATATATCCTGCTTTTGGATTATAAGCCTTATTTGCCTTGAGCTGGGCTCATTATAGGCTGTCCACACACATGTACTTTTCTGTACAATATTACAAGGTCGTTGCATCACGTTTCCTTTCATGGGATGCCCCTTAGGTTTGTCAGTCCGTCTCCTGACAACTTATGTCTAAACTGTGTGTTAGTTTCAACCCTTGTGCTTCTGTCATGCATTTCATTCAACAATTGTTGATGTGAACACCCTTCAAGGATTGCTCCTGGGTGTTGTTAAGTTATGCCTTTACATTTGGCTCACACTTATTGGTACATTCCGTTAGTTACGCCTTTCGCGTTCTTTACTGGTTATTATCTTCTTCTGTGAAGATTTACATTTCCTGGTAGTGTAGGTACTCATTCTGGGAATTATCCGTTCATTGCACATTAATGTGTCCACATTAGGCATTGCTTGCCATGTATAGGCTAGGTCACCGTTCCAGCTAACATGTTTTATCCCTAAGGATCCTTAAGACATATGTGATGTCTTTACATAACAGTCAGTGCTCTTCGCACCTCCTGACCTTTAAAACATTCCTTGAAAATGAATTCACTGACTCCTTTAGTCTGGTTAGCTTAACTGAGTTCCTTAGCTTCAACTATTCCTTGTAATCCTTAGCTCTCGTTTGATTTATACTGCTGACCGTAGACGGAGTCGACTACTTCCGTGTTTCGGACTCTACTCGTATACATATATGGGGTATCTTACTGATACATTGCTACTTACCCAACTAACCCATAAGTAGGTCTGTCAGGCCCACATGCTCCTATCGGAGTGCGGTCGTCCCACAACACAGTTGGTACACTTGTAGTGTCCGTCACACGCCTAGGTGAAGTATTCTGTTGTCAACTCCCTTATATTGTCCCGTGACAATATTCATTCCCTGCTTCCCGAACTTAATCGAGGAAAGTTTATCCATTGTTGTATCCTTGTCAACTGTCCTTGGTTTTACTGGTTTGGTTTAAAAGAAGGTTGGAAAGAAGTGTTGGTTGAAAGAAAATCTGGTTTTGAAAAGAAAAGGGTTTGAATAAATCTGGGTTGAAAGAAAAATTTTCATGGTTTCACAACATCTTCTTACCTTAACCAAGTCTAGCTTCTTGCTAACTGGTGTACTTACAATTACAGAGGTTAGGCTAACAGGCCCTTCCACTGTTATGGCAATCACATTTAACTTTATTGTACTTTTCCAAGTACTTCGTAGTGGTTATAAATTTCCCGAACAGCCCTATTATAGCAGCACTTGCTATGGCAAGTGCGCCATGCTAACTGGCTATCAGTTTAACACATACCGGGTGGTATTGTTTTTACCCGCACTGTCATCAGTGGCCTTGTTGGCCCTCACTGATCTTACTGTCTTGATAATAACTTGCCTAGGTGACTTCTCACTGTATTCACATAATAATCATTAACTAGGGTATTTCCCATTCTGGGAGACTCCCTTTTTCTTAGTATTGTATTCTCGTTGCAGCCCGTTCCACGTATTCGTCGTGGTTACTGAGACTTGTCTCTTGTTGGGTACTGCGTTGTAGTTCCTTGTCGGTTGGTATACCGTTGGTGTATTATTTATCATTTGTGGTCCCGTAGACACTGGTCTCGGGTTTCACTAATCCACTTCTTGCCTGTTGCACGGTCTGTGCGTTGCAAGCTGGTTATCCTCGACTGCTCGGCATGTCGACCCAGGTTGCCGGAAATTCTATTCTTCTATACACAAGATTCTTCATTCTTCGCTATTAAATGCGGTTAACATTGTTCAGATGGAAGCCGTCTCCGGGATTCCTAGTTTTCGGGATCTACCGTATGACTGGTTTCTCCATACCTTTAGAGGTACTTAATAACAGCCAGATCGGGTATTCCCGAGAGAGGACTTCCATCTCTCTGGCTTTCCCCAAGTTATAAAAACAGGGATTGTGGAGGGCGGGAAGGTATTGTAGGTTTCCAGTACACACTGGTAATACCTAACTAGCGTATCTCTCACGCTATCACTCAACCCTTAACCCAAAGTACTAAAATCCTAACTCGGTACTTCCTAAGCTCGGTAATTCAGTCATCAGAGTGATACTTCGCTCTGATACCACTTTTTGTAACACCCCATCCAACATTAACGTACTTACAACAGACTGCAGCGGAAGAACAACCTCATCACATTACTTAACTTGTTGGTGTTACACGCCGTTAGCCACCCACGTGGCTAACAAGGCTAATACATACACAATGTACCGGTCTGATGGGCTAAATTCCCGAGCAACTATACATTAGTATCCCTTTCCATTAACAACAACAACAACTTACCCTTATCAACTATACCGAGTATTAAAAACTGTTGCCGACAACAATTTCGGTCTTACTACACCTACTGTATACATACACTTAAAAGTTTACCCATGTACAATGACTACCCGTCCTACTCTCGAACGGCTTCCAGCACTTCGTACCTGAAATAGGAAAAGAAGAGAAAGGGGTGGCCCCAAGGGGCTCAGCACCTTTGCTGGTATGGTAATCCCGCAGCCCACATGCTACCGGGCCACGCACAACTATTTGTCGTCTTAACATGCAGTTGATTATATTTAAATCATACATGTAACAATAAACACACAACATTTAACATTTCGCCTCAATGGGCTCAACAATCGGATAATACCTCCTACTTAATAAATCACCCATGGTATTCATCATCCCTAGAGTGTTTCTCCTCCAATGGAGCTACTTCCTTAATAGACGACACATACCCTTAAATCGGGTTATCCTTAAATGCCTCTTATCACAAACTTGGAATCATTTCCATGATCCACACACTCCACATTTTACACATATAACATACTCTACATAACAACACTTAACAACACTTTGCACGTTTCCATGTGCACAACATAACACCGCAATAGATATTGCCTCACAACAAAACACATAACATAACGGGAATGGTTCTCTTAGGAACCCACCCAAACATTGTTTACACACTGGTGAGCCTAGAGAATGTTGCCAGTCTCATGATAAGCTCGTTACATAACTCGTTACCGTCTCGTTAAATGGACGGTTAACTTAACACAAGGTGTCTCGGATATAGTGATCCAAGCACACCGAAACAAACATAACAATAGTATGCCCCTGTGGCCCGACGTGAGTCAGTAATAGCCTTGGTTAAGCTAAAGGGAAGGTTGGGAACCAAATTGGAAAACAACCAATACATACAGAGAGGATCGAACCTGCTATGACAACGACCCCCATACTCACACGCGTGGCCGGAACAGACCGGACTCCTCACTCCCCCCGTTAGCACTTATTAGAAGTTCAACTTTGAACTTTATTAAACAAACACAACATTGGGTTAAGTCTTGTTAGACATACACAAGGGAAGAGAGAGTCGTACATTCACATACAAACATCACGCACAAACATCACATAACCAACTCACGCATAGCCGTGGTTAGAACGTTCCTTAAGTCGGAAACGTTGTTACCGGATACCGTTCTCCTACGTTTACCTAATAGAGGTTAACTAGCCCTTCAAGCGCATTAGAGGTTACCGGTATCGGCACGTAAACATACAATAACAATAACGACTGTAAACTCGTTTCATGATTTATCTCATAACGTGGCAAACATACAGAAAAACACATTGGCATACAAGCCGGTGTAATCCGGTAGGACACAGGTTGCAAGAAAACCATACCTGTCACCGGAGTCCACTTATCCTGTCCATTTATGTTCCTCGAGCAATTCTCGAACAACTGTTAACATCACACGTGTTTTCATTAACATCGGGATTTGCTTGATCATTTAATGTCAATGCTTAATTTTTCCCCGTTAACTTAGTTACATAACTTAACATTTTTAACTTGTTTTACTCTCACATTTTAATACAACTTTTAACCCACTTAGGTGTCATTAAAACTCCCCTAACATGTCCTTAACATCCTTATAACATCATTACCTACCAATCCCATCATCACATATCATTTCATAACCTTAAACCATGTTTTTGGTCCGACCGACCCACCGACCGACCCAACCTTCTGGGTCGGTCCATTACAGAACCCTTTTACTTCCTTATTATCGTGCCCGTCCGACCCACGTCCGACTCACTCGACTGGGTCGGACCATGTGCGAACATTTTCTTCCTTTGAAACTTGACCGACCGACCCATGTCCGACCCACCCTTTTGGGTCGGACCATTACCGAACACATTCCAAACATCTAACAGAGGCTCGACCGACCCAAAAACTGGGTCGGCCCCTGGGTCGGTCGCCTTCTAAACTTACCCAAACTTTACCAATTTTCACCAAACTTCTCCTAAGGCCTCTTAATGCTTCCTAACAACATTTGGGTACCTTATATCCACATACAACATCCATGAAACTCATTTTCTAACTCCTTAAGCCTTTACTTATTTCCTTGTAAAATTTCTTAACACTCTCAACATTTGTACTAGGTTCCTAAGTGGTGTTTCTCACCTATTATAACTACTATCCCAAAACACTTTCTCCTCATCTTAACATCATCTCTTGAGCATCATTTTCTTACTAACTAAATCTCCTTTTTACATCTTGCCAAACATCACTTATTCCTTGAATATCAACATTACCTAAACCTTAAACAAACTCCTCCAAGACTTACACACATTCACTAAACACACATTGAATTCCTAGAACTTCAAAGACAACACTAGCATCACTCTAAATCACACTTAATACATGTTCTTCTCAAGCAATCATTCATTCACCTTTGCCCCTCCCTAGTTCACCAAACTCACTTTAAACACTTATAACTTCTCACACATTTTCCAAATTTGGCCATAGTTCTCTTGTATATACTCACATCCAAACACTTAGGTTTTACCTTATTTCATTCAAAACACCTAAAATCCATCAAACACATTCTTATACACAAACTTCACACATTAAGCACTACATCACAATATAGTGCTAACTTAAATTGCTTGGCACTTAGGCCCTTAAATAACATGGCTCTTAGGCCCTTAAATTGCATAACCTTAAACACTGAATTTCCCACATAAATAATGCCTTTGACCTGCAAACACATACACCAAAACATATGTTCTTTTACTAGTCTCCTTGAGAACACTTTACTAGGTCACTACCATTGGCTCCTTAGGTATTTTATCAAGCAAATCAAGCTCATTTTCCTAAGGCATTTAAACTACATTGAGATAGTTTGTTTACCTCTTTTTCCTCACAAACTTCTTTCTTGTTTCCTTGTAATACCGGTAGGGCATTTGGTCCCTTTGCAACTATTACACATTATAAAACAATAGAATGAGTATTCAAGCATTATGCTTCACCTCATTGTAAACCCTAGTTACACATATTGTTTAACACATTAGGTAATTGTTTTACCTTGGATTTGGAAGAGAACTTGAATAAGTATCAAGAGAGGACTCCTCCTAGCCCTTGGAAGATTCAAATGAAGCTAAAACAAGCAAGATAAATACACCATTGTGAGGTGAATTTTCGGACAACATGAAACATGGAGGAAACATGGATTTTCTTTGAGTTTCCTTACCTTGAAGCAAAGGAGAACAAGAATATGTGAAAAGATGAGCTCAAGCTCCTTCAATGGTGAATCTCCATGGCACCAAAATTGAGTTCTTGAAGATTTAAAAAGAGGGAAGTGTAGAGCTTGACCTAACTAAGACAAATATGGTCTTGGAATTTGATTTGGCCAAGGGAATCACAAGTTACAAGTGAAGGAAGATGAAGAATGAGTGTGGGCTGTTGGAAACCGATGGAGAGAGGAGGAAGAATAAGAAGACCACCGTGGGAAATGAAGGAAGGAATGAGAGAATGAGGATAACACTTGCTTTTGGAGATATTTAAGCTAAAAGCAAATAGTACTTTTGCTTAAAGTTTTACTTTACTTATTTGATTTATTTTACAACTTGGTGACTCACTACAAAAACCGGCCACCATTATGCCTAGGAGGGTATACTAGTCTTTGTTGACCAATTTAATTACTTATAACATTATATGTTACAAACTAGCTTGTAAAAGTTACTATTCACAAACTAAGGCACATAGAAGTGAAATTTTTGATTTCCCACTAATATGGCCACCCAAATGTGATACTATATAGTACACATGTTAATTAAAGAGTAATGATGGACATTTAGCCATTCAAAACTCATTTACAAGACAATTTTTCAAAAACGTGCTTTAAGACTCCTTAAAGCACATTTTGTGTTTTAACTTGTTTTCAAGCTTGTTTTTCTTTAGTAATTGATTTAATATGTTCATTAACATATAAATAAGGTATAGGTATGACCATTAGGTCTTATACACATTCATCCCAAGCTTAGAGCACATTTTTGCTATATTGACTTTAAGGTATTTTCTTATGTTTTATTTGGTTTAGCTGTCCACCAAAGTTTCTTAAGGACTTATTTAGCCTTATTAAATCATAATTAAATGTTATCAAGTCTTGGTAGGCTCTTTGGGTCCTAACCAAGTTCACTCATAGCTTAGAGCATGTTTTGCTCAAACTGTGTCTTAATGCTTTATTGCATTTATTATGGTTTAAATTGTTCACTGATGTTACTAAGGCACTTTTTAAGCCTTTACATACCATAATTTGATATTTAAACCACATATCTAGGTTTGGGGTATTTCAATCTACCCCCCTTAAAAGAACTTCGTCCCTCGAAGTTCACACTTTCCACACATCATTAGATTAGAACACAGTAATCACTTGGAAATAAACTTCCTTAACCAAACACACTTTACATCACAACCTCGGACTTGATGGTCCGGGCAAACACATTCACATCCCACATAACATAACATATCCAAATGATAACCTCGGACTCTATGGTCCGGGTACCTTAACAACACTTACACATACATAACAACATTTGGACACATAGGTCCTGGTAACATAACAGTCTTTAGACACATAGGTCTATGTAACACCACACATTTAGACTCATAGGCCTTGATAGTATACACTTTAAGAAATCCAAGTCAAAACAACATTCATTACACATACCACACAACATGTCAGAGCATGTATAGCAATCAAAAATATCCTTGATATACACTGTGATCCCGCAGAACCCGGTCGCGATGGACGCCTTCCGTCCCCGTGCCTTTGGGAGATTAAAACAATCACTTAAATTTAAAATTTCCTTGTGAGGTTAAATAAGAGAACTTTAATTATGTACGTATCTATCAACGTTTTATAAATACCAATTTAAAATCCTTTTGAAAACACACACAACTCCAAGTCCAACTTAAGCTCTTTGCTTCTTTTATTAGCGTGGTTATTTGTGACCACTTATAGGGAGTTTCAAGAGTCATCCAACCCTGATGTGATCAGCATCAGTGTTGAACTATCCTTCCACCCCAATTTGTGTTCGGCTTCCCTTGATCACATGCAAATCAAGTTCCACCTCCCACTTCATTTTCAAGCATCAAGTAAGTCACTCATTTCCAATTTTCTATCTTTTGAATCATTCTAGTCATGATCACAACATCTCCAAAGGATAGAACTCCGTCTATCAGTTATCTCCATTCACTTTTAATCCTGTTGCCTAGGGAATCTTATTCTCACTAGGTTCTATGTCGGTATCATGCCCTTTCATGCATCACTATAAAGTATATATATGTATATATATACACATATATTTTATCCAAAATACTACACCTGGTTTTACATTTATACACTGTCGGGGCTTTTGTTCCCCCGGGAGTTTATCTACTCCCCACACTTGCACAATCACACACAACTGTTAACAAACACACACACTTATCACAATGGTATTCGCATCATCTGTGCGCAATTACCACAATTAATCCATGAATGAATGTGTATGTTTACGTAACACACACACCAATCATCAAAACAAACAATAATTTTGTGCTATGCACAATATAAGTCACATACACTACGTACACTTGTACGGTAATATACACTGAGTGGTTTTGCGCTCTACCCCCCTTAAAAGGGATTACGCCCACGTAATCAATCACTAAACATTGGCTTAAATGTTCTGCCGTCGTGAAGTGTTTTAGCTTCCACGCGGTCTATTACACAATGGATTCTGACTGGAGGATCTTAACCATATTGGCGGTTTAGTTCCTAAACCAAGAATTCTCATTGGAGTTTGTTTATCGGTTTCGATTCTGGCCTGTTAGGCTTCTAGGCGTTAATAATTAGCCATTCACTCGTGTTCACCATGTACATTCAACACTTGAATCACTGGCTCACTAGTTTCTGCTGTGAAACTCTAGTAACTGTAGAGCTTAACTGCTCCTTTTTGTTATTCTTACTGTATTGTACATCCCCAATTGTCACCTTTATCTTGGTGACAATGGTTTCTCAACCGACGCGTGGTATCTTTTACCGTTAGCGAATTCGGTGAGTTTCACAATTTTCCATCCGCTTCCATGATAATTTACTGTGTATACAGCTATGTATTTCACAATGATTGACTTGTTCCCTTCCGACTTATTGTCGGTTGAGATTGAGCTACTACCTAGTGTGTAGTGCTCTCTCAGTTATTCACAACATTTGGGGTATATTCCATACCGATATTTGGCAGTTAGTGCTATTGTAGTCACTTACTGTTAATCATATTTCCACGTTTGGTTTTGTACAAGTACTTTTTATTGGTGCGGCCTTGCATTTCCTATGCATCGGCCATTATAACATTATTCTCTATAATTAACATGTCTCCAATTCCTAGCTATCTCATTCGATCATTACTGCGCAAGTGCAATACCAAAACACTCAGTCATACAGAGTGCAGAGGCGTAAACTCTTGGCAGTAAATCCCTTATGCGATTCGCCATGGAATTCACACTGTCCTTCACTGAGACTCTTATCTCGTAACTGGTTCGACCTACCATATTATCATTCAACAACACTTATACAACGGTCGCTTACTGCGCACCGTGCTCTCACTTATTGTATAACACTAACTCACATAGTATTTACTGTCACATTAACTTCCACACATAAATTTACATCATTCATATTATGGTTCATCCCTCATTTGGATGACCACTGAATGCTCCTTGAGCATCGATCATTCGAGTCACAAGCCGGCGTTATTCAGCCAGGTGCTTCACTTTATACACATACTACTAAGCTAATTTCTCTTTCAATAACAACATGGTCAATCCTTAACATATTTCTTGAACTTGATTCACATAACTACCGCTCCTGCGGTGTCACAATATCGAAAGGTATCCCCACTCTTAATGCAGTGGTTCGTTTACCACTCTATTCACTTATACAACATAAACTTCTACCATCAATCGAATTTATATGATATATCCTGCTTTTGGATTATAAGCCTTATTTGCCTTGAGCTGGGCTCATTATAGGCTGTCCACACACATGTACTTCTCTGTACAATATTACAAGGTCGTTGCATCACGTTTCCTTTCATGGGATGCCCCTTAGGTTTGTCAGTCCGTCTCCTGACAACTTATGTCTAAACTGTGTGTTAGTTTCAACCCTTGTGCTTCTGTCATGCATTTCATTCAACAATTGTTGATGTGAACACCCTTCAAGGATTGCTCCTGGGTGTTGTTAAGTTATGCCTTTACATTTGGCTCACACTTATTGGTACATTCCGTTAGTTACGCCTTTCGCGTTCTTTACTGGTTATTATCTTCTTCTGTGAAGATTTACATTTCCTGGTAGTGTAGGTACTCATTCTGGGAATTTATCCGTTCATTGCACATTAATGTGTCCACATTAGGCATCTGCTTGCCATGTATAGGCTAGGTCACCGTTCCAGCTAACATGTTTTATCCCTAAGGATCCTTAAGACATATGTGATGTCTTTACATAACAGTCAGTGCTCTTCGCACCTCCTGACCTTTAAAACATTTCCTTGAAAATGAATTCACTGACTCCTTTAGTCTGGTTAGCTTAACTGAGTTCCTTAGCTTCAACTATTCCTTGTAATCCTTAGCTCTCGTTTGATTTATACTGCTGACCGTAGACGGAGTCGACTACTTCCCGTGTTTCGGACTCTACTCGTATACATATATGGGGTATCTTACTGATACATTGCTACTTACCCAACTAACCCATAAGTAGGTCTGTCAGGCCCACATGCTATCGGAGTGCGGTCGTCCCACAACACAGTTGGTACACTTGTAGTGTCCGTCACACGCCTAGGTGAAGTATTCTGTTGTCAACTCCCTTATATTGTCCCGTGACAATATTCATTCCCTGCTTCCCGAACTTAATCGAGGGAAAGTTTATCCATTGTTGTATCCTTGTCAACTGTCCTTGGTTTTACTGGTTTGGTTTAAAAGAAGGTTGGAAAGAAGTGTTGGTTTGAAAGAAAATCTGGTTTTGAAAAGAAAAGGGTTTGAATAAATCTGGGTTGAAAGAAAAATTTTCATGGTTTCACAACATCTTCTTACCTTAACCAAGTCTAGCTTCTTGCTAACTGGTGTACTTACAATTACAGAGGTTAGGCTAACAGGCCCTTCCACTGTTATGGCAATCACATTTAACTTTATTGTACTTTTCCAAGTACTTCGTAGTGGTTATAAATTTCCCGAACAGCCCTATTATAGCAGCACTTGCTATGGCAAGTGCGCCATGCTAACTGGCTATCAGTTTAACACATACCGGTTGTGGTATTGTTTTTACCCGCACTGTCATCAGTGGCCTTGTGGCCCTCACTGATCTTACTGTCTTGATAATAACTTGCCTAGGTGACTTCTCACTGTATTCACATAATAATCATTAACTAGGGTATTTCCCATTCTGGGAGACTCCCTTTTTCTTAGTATTGTATTCTCGTTGCAGCCCGTTCCACGTATTCGTCGTGGTTACTGAGACTTGTCTCTTGTTTGGGTACTGCGTTGTAGTTCCTTTGTCGGTTGGTATACCGTTGGTGTATTATTTATCATTTGTGGTCCCGTAGACACTGGTCTCGGGTTTCACTAATCCACTTCTTGCCTGTTGCACGGTCTGTGCGTTGCAAGCTGGTTACCTCGACTGCTCGGCATGTCGACCCAGGTTGCCGGAAATTCTATTCTATACACAAGATCTTCATTCTTCGCTATAAATGCGGTTAACATTGTTCAGATGGAAGCCGTCTCCGGGATTCCTAGTTTTCGGGATCTACCGTATGACTGGTTCTCCATACCTTTAGAGGTACTTAATAACAGCCAGATCGGGTATTCCGAGTAAGAGAGGACTTCCATCTCTCTGGCGTTCCTTCCCAAGTTAAAAACAGGGATTGTGGAGGGCGGGAAGGATATTGTAGGTTTCCAGTACACACTGGTAATACCTAACTAGCGTATCTCTCACGCTATCACTCAACCCTTAACCCAAAGTACTAAAATCCTAACTCGGTACTTCCTAAGCTCGGTAATTCAGTCATCAGAGTGATACTTCGCTCTGATACCACTTTTTGTAACACCCCATCCAACATTAACGTACTTACAACAGACTGCAGCGGAAGAACAACCTCATCACATTACTTAACTTGTTGGTGTTACACGCCGTTAGCCACCCACGTGGCTAACAAGGCTAATACATACACAATGTACCGGTCTGATGGGCTAAATTCCCGAGCAACTATACATTAGTATCCCTTTCCATTAACAACAACAACAACTTACCCTTATCAACTATACCGAGTATTAATAAACTGTTGCCGACAACAATTTCGGTCTTACTACACCTACTGTATACATACACTTAAAAGTTTACCCATGTACAATGACTACCCGTCCTACTCTCGAACGGCTTCCAGCACTTCGTACCTGAAATAGGAAAAGAAGAGAAAGGGGTGGCCCCAAGGGGCTCAGCACCTTTGCTGGTATGGTAATCCCGCAGCCCACATGCTACCGGGCCACGCACAACTATTTGTCGTCTTAACATGCAGTTGATTATATTTAAATCATACATGTAACAATAAACACACAACATTTAACATTTCGCCTCAATGGGCTCAACAATCGGATAATACCTCCTACTTAATAAATCACTCATGGTATTCATCATCCCTAGAGTGTTTCTCCTCCAATGGAGCTACTTCCTTAATAGACGACACATACCCTTAAATCGGGTTATCCTTAAATGCCTCTTATCACAAACTTGGAATCATTTCCATGATCCACACACTCCACATTTTACAACATATAACATACTCTACATAACAACACTTAAAACACTTTGCACGTTTCCATGTGCACAACATAACACCGCAATAGATATTGCCTCACAACAAAACACATAACATAACGGGAATGGTTCTCTTAGGAACCCACCCAAACATTGTTTACACACTGGTGAGCCTAGAGAATGTTGCCAGTCTCATGATAAGCTCGTTACATAACTCGTTACCGTCTCGTTAAATGGACGGTTAACTTAACACAAGGTGTCTCGGATATAGTGATCCAAGCACACCGAAACAAACATAACAATAGTATGCCCCTGTGGCCCGACGTGAGTCAGTAATAGCCTTGGTTAAGCTAAAGGGAAGGTTGGGAACCAAATTGGAAAAAACCAATACATACAGAGAGGATCGAACCTGCTATGACAACGACCCCCATACTCACACGCGTGGCCGGAACAGACCGGACTCCTCACCCCCCGTTAGCACTTATTAGAAGTTCAACTTTGAACTTATTAAACAAACACAACATTGGGTTAAGTCTTGTTAGACATACACAAGGGAAGAGAGAGTCGTACATTCACATACAAACATCACGCACAAACATCACATAACCAACTCACGCATAGCCGTGGTTAGAACGTTCCTTAAGTCGGAAACGTTGTTACCGGATACCGTTCTCCTACGTTTACCTAATAGAGGTTAACTAGCCCTTCAAGCGCATTAGAGGTTACCGGTATCGGCACGTAAACATACAATAACAATAACGACTGTAAACTCGTTTCATGATTTATCTCATAACGTGGCAAACATACAGGAAAACACATTGGCATACAAGCCGGTGTAATCCGGTAGGACACAGGTTGCAAGAAAACCATACCTGTCACCGGAGTCCACTTATCCTGTCCATTTATGTTCCTCGAGCAATTCTCGAACAACTGTTAACATCACACGTGTTTTCATTAACATCGGGATTTGCTTGATCATTTAATGTCAATGCTTAGTTTTTCCCCGTTAACTTAGTTACATAACTTAACATTTTTAACTTGTTTTACTCTCACATTTTAATACAACTTTTAACCCACTTAGGTGTCATTAAAAACTCACCTAACATGTCCTCAACATCCTTATAACATCATTACCTACCAATCCCCATCATCACATATCATTTCATAACCTTAAACCATGTTTTTGGTCCGACCGACCCACCGACCGACCCAACCTTCTGGGTCGGTCCATTACAGAACCCTTTTACTTCCTTATTATCGTGCCCGTCCGACCCACGTCCGACTCACTCGACTGGGTCGGACCATGTGCGAACATTTTCTTCCTTTGAAACTTGACCGACCGACCCATGTCCGACCCACCCTTTTGGGTCGGACCATTACCGAACACATTCCAAACATCTAACAGAGGCTCGACCGACCCAAAAACTGGGTCGGCCCCTGGGTCGGTCGCCTTCTAAACTTACCCAAACTTTACCAATTTTCACCAAACTTCTCCTAAGGCCTCTTAATGCTTCCTAACAACATTTGGGTACCTTATATCCACATACAACATCCATGAAACTCATTTTCTAACTCCTTAAGCCTTTACTTATTTCCTTGTAAAATTTCTTAACACTCTCAACATTTGTACTAGGTTCCTAAGTGGTGTTTCTCACCTATTATAAACTACTATCCCAAAACACTTTCTCCTCATCTTAACATCATCTCTTGAGCATCATTTTCTTACTAACTAAATCTCCTTTTTACATCTTGCCAAACATCACTTATTCCTTGAATATCAACATTACCTAAACCTTAAACAAACTCCTCCAAGACTTACACACATTCACTAAACACACATTGAATTCCTAGAACTTCAAAGACAACACCTAAATCATCACTCTAAATCACCTTAATACATGTTTTTCTTCTCAAGCAATCATTCATTCACCTTTGCCCCTCCCTAGTTCACCAAACTCACTTTAAACACTTATAACTTCTCACACATTTTCCCAAATTTGGCCATAGCTTCTCTTGTATATACTCACATCCAAACACTTAGGTTTTTACCTTATTTCATTCAAAACACCTAAAATCCATCAAACACATTCTTATACACAAACTTCACACATTAAGCACTACATCACAATATAGTGCATAACTTAAATTGCTTGGCACTTAGGCCCTTAAATAACATGGCTCTTAGGCCCTTAAATTGCATAACCTTAAACACTGAATTTCCCACATAAATAATGCCTTTGACCTGCAAACACATACACCAAAACATATGTTCTTTTACTAGTCTCCTTGAGAACACTTTACTAGGTCACTCACCATTGGCTCCTTAGGTATTTTATCAAGCAAATCAAGCTCATTTTCCTAAGGCATTTAAACTACATTGAGATAGTTTGTTTACCTCTTTTTCCTCACAAACTTCTTTCTTGTTTCCTTGTAATACCGGTAGGGCATTTGGTCCCTTTGCAACTATTACACATTATACAAACAATAGAATGAGTATTCAAGCATTATGCTTCACCTCATTGTAAACCCTAGTTACACATATTGTTTTAACACATTAAGGTAATTGTTTTACCTTGGATTTGGAAGAGAACTTGAATAAGTATCAAGAGAGGACTCCTCCTAGCCCTTGGAAGATTCAAATGAAGCTAAAACAAGCAAGATAATACACCATTGTGAGGTGAATTTTCGGACAACATGAAACATGGAGGAAACATGGATTTTCTTTGAGTTTCCTTACCTTGAAGCAAAGGAGAACAAGAATATGTGAAAAGATGAGCTCAAGCTCCTTCAATGGTGAATCTCCATGGCACCAAAATTGAGTTCTTGAAGATTTAAAAAGAGGGAAGTGTAGAGCTTGACCTAACTAAGACAAATATGGTCTTGGAATTTGATTTGGCCAAGGGAATCACAAGTTACAAGTGAAGGAAGATGAAGAATGAGTGTGGGCTGTTGGAAACCGATGGAGAGAGGAGGAAGAAGAAGAAGACCACCGTGGGAAATGAAGGAAGGAATGAGAGAATGAGGATAACACTTGCTTTTGGAGATATTTAAGCTAAAAGCAAATAGTACTTTTGCTTAAAGTTTTACTTTACTTATTTGATTTTTTTACAACTTGGTGACTCACTACTACAAAAACCGGCCACCATTATGCCTAGGAGGGTATACTAGTCTTTGTTGACCAATTTAATTACTTATAACATTATATGTTACAAACTAGCTTGTAAAAGTTACTATTCACAAACTAAGGCACATAGAAGTGAAATTTTTGATTTCCCACTAATATGGCCACCCAAATGTGATACTATATAGTACACATGTTAATTAAAGAGTAATGATGGACATTTAGCCATTCAAAACTCATTTACAAGACAATTTTTCAAAAACGTGCTTTAAGACTCCTTAAAGCACATTTTGTGTTTTAACTTGTTTTCAAGCTTGGTTTTCTTTAGTAATTGATTTAATATGTTCATTAACATATAAATAAGGTATAGGTATGACCATTAGGTCTTATACACATTCATCCCAAGCTTAGAGCACATTTTTGCTCATATTGACTTTAAGGTATTTTCTTATGTTTTATTTGGTTTAGCTGTCCACCAAAGTTTCTTAAGGACTTATTTAGCCTTATTAAATCATAATTAAATGTTATCAAGTCTTGGTAGGCTCTTTGGGTCCTAACCAAGTTCACTCATAGCTTAGAGCATGTTTTTGCTCAAACTGTGTCTTAATGCTTTATTGCATTTATTATGGTTTAAATTGTTCACTGATGTTACTAAGGCACTTTTTAAGCCTTTACATACCATAATTTGATATTTAAACCACATATCTAGGTTTGGGGTATTTCAATCTACCCCCCTTAAAAGAACTTCGTCCTCGAAGTTCACACTTTCCACACATCATTAGATTAGAACACAGTAATCACTTGGAAATAAACTTCCTTAACCAAACACACTTTACATCACAACCTCGGACTTGATGGTCCGGGCAACACATTCACATCCACACATAACATAACATATCCAAATGATAACCTCGGACTCTATGGTCCGGGTACCTTAACAACACTTACACATACATAACAACATTTGGACACATAGGTCCTGGTAACATAACAGTCTTTAGACACATAGGTCTATGTAACACCACACATTTAGACTCATAGGCCTTGATAGTATACACTTTAAGAAATCCAAGTCAAAACAACATTCATTACACATACCACACAACATGTCAGAGCATGTATAGCAATCAAAAATATCCTTGATATACACTGTGATCCCGCAGAACCCGGTCGCGATGGACGCCTTCCGTCCCCGTGCCTTTGGGAGATTAAAACAATCACTTAAATTTAAAATTTCCTTGTGAGGTTAAATAAGAGAACTTTAATTATGTACGTATCTATCAACGTTTTATAAATACCAATTTAAAATCCTTTTGAAAACACACACAACTCCAAGTCCAACTTAAGCTCTTTGCTTCTTTTATTAGCGTGGTTATTTGTGACCACTTATAGGGAGTTTCAAGAGTCATCCAACCCTGATGTGATCAGCATCAGTGTTGAACTATCCTTCCACCCCAATTTGTGTTCGGCTTCCCTTGATCACATGCAAATCAAGTTCCACCTCCCACTTCATTTTCAAGCATCAAGTAAGTCACTCATTTCCAATTTTCTATCTTTTGAATCATTCTAGTCATGATCACACATCTCCAAAGGATAGAACTCCGTCTATCAGTTATCTCCATTCACTTTTAATCCTGTTGCCTAGGGAATCTTATTCTCACTAGGTTCTATGTCGGTATCATGCCCTTTCATGCATCACTATAAAGTATATATATGTATATATATACACATATATTTTATCCAAAATACTACACCTGGTTTTACATTTATACACTGTCGGGGCTTTTGTTCCCCCGGGAGTTTATCTACTCCCCACACTTGTACAATCACACACAACTGTTAACAAACACACACTTATCACAATGGTATTCGCATCATCTGTGCGCAATTACCACAATTAATCCATGAATGAATGTGTATGTTTACGTAACACACACACCAATCATCAAAACAAACAATAATTTTGTGCTATGCACAATATAAGTCACATACACTACGTACACTTGTACGGTAATATACACTGAGTGGTTTTGCGCTCTACCCCCCTTAAAAGGGATTACGCCCACGTAATCAATCACTAAACATTGGCTTAAATGTTCTGCCGTCGTGAAGTGTTTTAGCTTCCACGCGGTCTATTACACAATGGATTCTGACTGGAGGATCTTAACCATATTGGCGGTTTAGTTCCTAAACCAAGAATTCTCATTGGAGTTTGTTTATCGGTTTCGATTCTGGCCTGTTAGGCTTCTAGGCGTTAATAATTAGCCATTCACTCGTGTTCACCATGTACATTCAACACTTGAATCACTGGCTCACTAGTTTCTGCTGCGAAACTCTAGTAACTGTAGAGCTTAATTGCTCCTTTTTGTTATTCTTACTGTATTGTACATCCCCAATTGTCACCTTTATCTTGGTGACAATGGTTTCTCAACCGACGCGTGGTATCTTTTACCGTTAGCGAATTCGGTGAGTTTCACAATTTTCCATCCGCTTCCATGATAATTTACTGTGTATACAGCTATGTATTTCACAATGATTGACTTGTTCCCTTCCGACTTATTGTCGGTTGAGATTGAGCTACTACCTAGTGTGTAGTGCTCTCTCAGTTATTCACAACATTTGGGGTATATTCCATACCGATATTTGGCAGTTAGTGCTATTGTAGTCACTTACTGTTAATCATATTTCCACGTTTGGTTTTGTACAAGTACTTTTTATTGGTGCGGCCTTGCATTTCCTATGCATCGGCCATTATAACATTATTCCTCTATAATTAACATGTCTCCAATTCCTAGCTATCTCATTCGATCATTACTGCGCAAGTGCAATACCAAAACACTCAGTCATACAGAGTGCAGAGGCGTAAACTCTTGGCAGTAAATCCCTTATGCGATTCGCCATGGAATTCACACTGTCCTTCACTGAGACTCTTATCTCGTAACTGGTTCGACCTACCATATTATCATTCAACAACACTTATACAACGGTCGCTTACTGCGCACCGTGCTCTCACTTATTGTATAACACTAACTCACATAGTATTTACTGTCACATTAACTTCCACACATAAATTTACATCATTCATATTATGGTTCATCCCTCATTTGGATGACCACTGAATGCTCCTTGAGCATCGATCATTCGAGTCACAAGCCGGCGTTATTCAGCCAGGTGCTTCACTTTATACACATACTACTAAGCTAATTTCTCTTTCAATAACAACATGGTCAATCCTTAACATATTTCTTGAACTTGATTCACATAACTACCGCTCCTGCGGTGTCACAATATCGAAGGTATCCCCACTCTTAATGCAGTGGTTCGTTTACCACTCTATTCACTTATACAACATAAACTTCTACCATCAATCGAATTTATATGATATATCCTGCTTTTGGATTATAAGCCTTATTTGCCTTGAGCTGGGCTCATTATAGGCTGTCCACACACATGTACTTCTCTGTACAATATACAAGGTCGTTGCATCACGTTTCCTTTCATGGGATGCCCCTTAGGTTTGTCAGTCCGTCTCCTGACAACTTATGTCTAAACTGTGTGTTAGTTTCAACCCTTGTGCTTCTGTCATGCATTTCATTCAACAATTGTTGATGTGAACACCCTTCAAGGATTGCTCCTGGGTGTTGTTAAGTTATGCCTTTACATTTGGCTCACACTTATTGGTACATTCCGTTAGTTACGCCTTTCGCGTTCTTTACTGGTTATTATCTTCTTCTGTGAAGATTTACATTTCCTGGTAGTGTAGGTACTCATTCTGGGAATTTATCCGTTCATTGCACATTAATGTGTCCACATTAGGCATCTGCTTGCCATGTATAGGCTAGGTCACCGTTCCAGCTAACATGTTTTATCCCTAAGGATCCTTAAGACATATGTGATGTCTTTACATAACAGTCAGTGCTCTTCGCACCTCCTGACCTTTAAAACATTTCCTTGAAAATGAATTCACTGACTCCTTTAGTCTGGTTAGCTTAACTGAGTTCCTTAGCTTCAACTATTCCTTGTAATCCTTAGCTCTCGTTTGATTTATACTGCTGACCGTAGACGGAGTCGACTACTTCCCGTGTTTCGGACTCTACTCGTATACATATATGGGGTATCTTACTGATACATTGCTACTTACCCAACTAACCCATAAGTAGGTCTGTCAGGCCCACATGCTCCTATCGGAGTGTGGTCGTCCCACAAGACAGTTGGTACACTTGTAGTGTCCGTCACACGCCTAGGTGAAGTATTCTGTTGTCAACTCCCTTATATTGTCCCGTGACAATATTCATTCCCTGCTTCCCGAACTTAATCGAGGGAAAGTTTATCCATTGTTGTATCCTTGTCAACTGTCCTTGGTTTTACTGGTTTGGTTTAAAAGAAGGTTGGAAAGAAGTGTTGGTTTGAAAGAAAATCTGGTTTTGAAAAGAAAAGGGTTTGAATAAATCTGGGTTGAAAGAAAAATTTTCATGGTTTCACAACATCTTCTTACCTTAACCAAGTCTAGCTTCTTGCTAACTGGTGTACTTACAATTACAGAGGTTAGGCTAACAGGCCCTTCCACTGTTATGGCAATCACATTTAACTTTATTGTACTTTTCCAAGTACTTCGTAGTGGTTATAAATTTCCCGAACAGCCCTATTATAGCAGCACTTGCTATGGCAAGTGCGCCATGCTAACTGGCTATCAGTTTAACACATACCGGTTGTGGTATTGTTTTTACCCGCACTGTCATCAGTGGCCTTGTTGGCCCTCACTGATCTTACTGTCTTGATAATAACTTGCCTAGGTGACTTCTCACTGTATTCACATAATAATCATTAACTAGGGTATTTCCCATTCTGGGAGACTCCCTTTTTCTTAGTATTGTATTCTCGTTGCAGCCCGTTCCACGTATTCGTCGTGGTTACTGAGACTTGTCTCTTGTTTGGGTACTGCGTTGTAGTTCCTTTGTCGGTTGGTATACCGTTGGTGTATTATTTATCATTTGTGGTCCCGTAGACACTGGTCTCGGGTTTCACTAATCCACTTCTTGCCTGTTGCACGGTCTGTGCGTTGCAAGCTGGTTATCCTCGACTGCTCGCATGTCGACCCAGGTTGCCGGAAATTCTATTCTCCAATACACAAGATCTTCATTCTTGCTATGAAATGCGGTTAACATTATTCAGATGGAACCGTCTCCGGGATTCCCAGTTTTCGGGATCTACCGTATGACAGGTTCTCCGTACCCTAAGGTATTAATAACAGCCAGATCGGGTATTCCCGAGTAAGAGAGGACTTCCATCTCTCTGGCGTTTTTCCAAGTTATATAAAACAGGGATTGTGGAGGGTGGGAAGGATATTGTAGGTTTCCAGTACACACTGGTAGTTCCTAACTAGCGTATCTCTCACGCTATCACTCAACCCTTAACCCAACTAAAATCCTAACTCGGTACTTCCTAAGCTCGGTAATTCAGTCATCAGCGATACTTCGCTCTGATACCACTTTTTGTAACACCCCATCCAACATTAACGTACTTACAACAGACTGCAGCGGAAGAACAACCTCATCACATTACTTAACTTGTTGGTGTTACACGCCGTTAGCCACCCACGTGGCTAACAAGGCTAATACATACACAATGTACCGGTCTGATGGGCTAAATTCCCGAGCAACTATACATTAGTATCCCTTTCCATTAACAACAACAACAACTTACCCTTATCAACTATACCGAGTATTAATAAACTGTTGCCGACAACAATTTCGGTCTTACTACACCTACTGTATACATACACTTAAAAGTTTACCCATGTACAATGACTACCCGTCCTACTCTCGAACGGCTTCCAGCACTTCGTACCTGAAATAGGAAAAGAAGAGAAAGGGGTGGCCCCAAGGGGCTCAGCACCTTTGCTGGTATGGTAATCCCGCAGCCCACATGCTACCGGGCCACGCACAACTATTTGTCGTCTTAACATGCAGTTGATTATATTTAAATCATACATGTAACAATAAACACACAACATTTAACATTTCGCCTCAATGGGCTCAACAATCGGATAATACCTCCTACTTAATAATCACCCATGGTATTCATCATCCCTAGAGTGTTTCTCCTCCAATGGAGCTACTTCCTTAATAGACGACACATACCCTTAAATCGGGTTATCCTTAAATGCCTCTTATCACAAACTTGGAATCATTTCCATGATCCACACACTCCACATTTTACAACATATAACATACTCTACATACAACACTTAACAACACTTTGCACGTTTCCATGTGCACAACATAACACCGCAATAGATATTGCCTCACAACAAAACACATAACATAACGGGAATGGTTCTCTTAGGAACCCACCCAAACATTGTTTACACACTGGTGAGCCTAGAGAATGTTGCCAGTCTCATGATAAGCTCGTTACATAACTCGTTACCGTCTCGTTAAATGGACGGTTAACTTAACACAAGGTGTCTCGGATATAGTGATCCAAGCACACCGAAACAAACATAACAATAGTATGCCCCTGTGGCCCGACGTGAGTCAGTAATAGCCTTGGTTAAGCTAAAGGGAAGGTTGGGAACCAAATTGGAAAACAACCAATACATACAGAGAGGATCGAACCTGCTATGACAACGACCCCCATACTCACACGCGTGGCCGGAACAGACCGGACTCCTCACTCCCCCCGTTAGCACTTATTAGAAGTTCAACTTTGAACTTTATTAAACAAACACAACATTGGGTTAAGTCTTGTTAGACATACACAAGGGAAGAGAGAGTCGTACATTCACATACAAACATCACGCACAAACATCACATAACCAACTCACGCATAGCCGTGGTTAGAACGTTCCTTAAGTCGGAAACGTTGTTACCGGATACCGTTCTCCTACGTTTACCTAATAGAGGTTAACTAGCCCTTCAAGCGCATTAGAGGTTACCGGTATCGGCACGTAAACATACAATAACAATAACGACTGTAAACTCGTTTCATGATTTATCTCATAACGTGGCAAACATACAGAAAAACACATTGGCATACAAGCCGGTGTAATCCGGTAGGACACAGGTTGCAAGAAAACCATACCTGTCACCGGAGTCCACTTATCCTGTCCATTTATGTTCCTCGAGCAATTCTCGAACAACTGTTAACATCACACGTGTTTTCATTAACATCGGGTTTGCTTGATCATTTAATGTCAATGCTTAATTTTTCCCCGTTAACTTAGTTACATAACTTAACATTTTTAACTTGTTTTACTCTCACATTTTAATACAACTTTTAACCCACTTAGGTGTCATTAAAACTCCCCTAACATGTCCTTAACATCCTTATAACATCATTACCTACCAATCCCCATCATCACATATCATTTCATAACCTTAAACCAT
Organism: Limonium bicolor; assembly: GCA_023374045.1. Taxonomy (NCBI): domain Eukaryota; kingdom Viridiplantae; phylum Streptophyta; class Magnoliopsida; order Caryophyllales; family Plumbaginaceae; genus Limonium; species Limonium bicolor. The sequence continues at coordinate 2,485,733 of CM041778.1, forward strand.
GTTTTTGGTCCGACCGACCCACCGACCGACCCAACCTTCTGGGTCGGTCCATTACAGAACCCTTTTACTTCCTTATAATCGTGCCCGTCCGACCCACGTCCGACTCACTCGACTGGGTCGGACCATGTGCGAACATTTTCTTCCTTTGAAACTTGACCGACCGACCCATGTCCGACCCACCCTTTTGGGTCGGACCATTACCGAACACATTCCAAACATCTAACAGAGGCTCGACCGACCCAAAAACTGGGTCGGCCCCTGGGTCGGTCGCCTTCTAAACTTACCCAAACTTTACCAATTTTCACCAAACTTCTCCTAAGGCCTCTTAATGCTTCCTAACAACATTTGGGTACCTTATATCCACATACAACATCCATGAAACTCATTTTCTAACTCCTTAAGCCTTTACTTATTTCCTTGTAAAATTTCTTAACACTCTCAACATTTGTACTAGGTTCCTAAGTGGTGTTTCTCACCTATTATAACTACTATCCCAAAACACTTTCTCCTCATCTTAACATCATCTCTTGAGCATCATTTTCTTACTAACTAAATCTCCTTTTTACATCTTGCCAAACACTTATTCCTTGAATATCAACATTACCTAAACCTTAAACAAACTCCTCCAAGACTTACACACATTCCTAACACACATTGAATTCCTAGAACTTCAAAGACACACCTAAATCCTTGCATCACTCTAAATCACCTTAATACATGTTTTTCTTCTCAAGCAATCATTCATTCACCTTTGCCCTCCTAGTTCACCAAACTCACTTTAAACACTTATAACTTCTCACACATTTTCCCCAAATTTGGCCATAGCTTCTCTTGTATACTCACATCCAAACACTTAGGTTTTTTACCTTATTTCATTCAAACACCTAAAATCCATCAAACACATTCTTATACACAAACTCACACATTAAGCACTACTCACAATATAGTGCATAACTTAAATTGCTTGGCACTTAGGCCCTTAAATAACATGGCTCTTAGGCCCTTAAATGCATAACCTTAAACACTGATTCCCCCACATAAATAATGCCTTTGACCTGCAAACACATACACCAAAACATAGTTCTTTTACTAGTCTCCTTGAGAACACTTTACTAGGTCCTCACCATTGGCTCCTTAGGTATTTTATCAAAGCAAATCAAGCTCATTTTCCTAAGGCATTTAAACTACATTGAGATAGTTTGTTACCTCTTTTCCTCACAACTTCTTTCTTGTTTCCTTGTAATACCGGTAGGGCATTTGGTCCCTTTGCAACTATTACACATTATACAAACAATAGAATGAGTATTCAAGCATTATGCTTCACCTCATTGTAACCCTAGTTACACATATTGTTTAACACATTAAGGTAATTGTTTTACCTTGGATTTGGAAGAGAACTTGAATAAGTATCAAGAGAGGACTCCTCCTAGCCCTTGGAAGATTCAAATGAAGCTAAAACAAGCAGATAAATACACCATTGTGAGGTGAATTTTCGGACAACATGAAACATGGAGGAAACATGGATTTTCTTTGAGTTTCCTTACCTTGAAGCAAAGGAGAACAAGAATTGTGAAAAGATGAGCTCAAGCTCCTTCAATGGTGAATCTCCATGGCACCAAAATTGAGTTCTTGAAGATTTAAAAAGAGGGAAGTGTAGAGCTTGACCTAACTAAGACAATATGGTCTTGGAATTTGATTTGGCCAAGGGAATCACAAGTTACAATGAAGGAAGATGAAGAATGAGTGTGGGCTGTTGGAAACCGATGGAGAGAGAGGAAGAAAAGAAGACCACCGTGGGAAATGAAGGAAGGAATGAGAGAATGAGGATAACACTTGCTTTTGGAGATATTTAAGCTAAAAGCAAATAGTACTTTTGCTTAAAGTTTTACTTTACTTATTTGATTTATTTTACAACTTGGTGACTCACTACTACAAAAACCGCCACCATTATGCCTAGGAGGGTATACTAGTCTTTGTTGACCAATTTAATTACTTATAACATTATATGTTACAACTAGCTTGTAAAAGTTACTATTCACAAACTAAGGCACATAGAAGTGAAATTTTGATTTCCCCCACTAATATGGCCACCCAAATGTGATACTATATAGTACACATGTTATTAAAGAGTAATGATGGACATTTAGCCATTCAAAACTCATTTACAAGACAATTTTCAAAAACGTGCTTTAAGACTCCTTAAAGCACATTTTTGTTTTAACTTGTTTTCAAGCTTGGTTTTCTTTAATTGATTTAATATGTTCATTAACATATAAATAAGGTATAGGTATGACCATTAGGTCTTATACACATTCATCCCAAGCTTAGAGCACATTTTTGCTCATATTGACTTTAAGGTATTTTCTTATGTTTTATTTGGTTTAGCTGTCCACCAAAGTTTCTTAAGGACTTATTTAGCCTTATTAAATCATAATTAAATGTTATCAAGTCTTGTAGGCTCTTTGGGTCCTAACCAAGTTCACTCATAGCTTAGAGCATGTTTTTGCTCAAACTGTGTCTTAATGCTTTATTGCATTTATATGGTTTAAATTGTTCACTGATGTTACTAAGGCACTTTTTAAGCCTTTACATACCATAATTTGATATTTAAACCACATATCTAGGTTTGGGGTATTTCAATCTACCCCCCTTAAAAGAACTTCGTCCTCGAAGTTCACACTTTCCACACATCATTAGATTAGAACACAGTAATCACTTGGAAATAAACTTCCTTAACCAAACACTTTACATCACAACCTCGGACTTGATGGTCCGGGCAACACATTCACATCCACACATAACATAACATATCCAAATGATAACCTCGGACTCTATGGTCCGGGTACCTTAACACACTTACACATACATAACAACATTTGGACACTAGGTCCTGGTAACATAACAGTCTTTAGACACATAGGTCTATGTAACACCACACATTTAGACTCATAGGCCTTGATAGTATACACTTTAAGAATCCAAGTCAAAACAACATTCATTACACATACCACACAACATGTCAGAGCATGTATAGCAATCAAAATATCCTTGATATACACTGTGATCCCGCAGAACCCGGTCGCGATGGACGCCTTCCGTCCCCGTGCCTTTGGGAGATTAAAACAATCACTTAAATTTAAAATTTCCTTGTGAGGTTAAATAAGAGAACTTTAATTATGTACGTATCTATCAACGTTTTATAAATACCAATTTAAAATCCTTTTGAAACACACACAACTCCAAGTCCAACTTAAGCTCTTTGCTTCTTTTTTAGCGTGGTTATTTGTGTGACCACTTATAGGGAGTTTCAAGAGTCATCCAACCCTGATGTGATCAGCATCATGTTGAACTATCCTTCCACCCCAATTTGTGTTCGGCTTCCCTTGATCACATGCAAATCAAGTTCCACCTCCCACTTCATTTTCAAGCATCAAGTAAGTCACTCATTTCCAATTTTCTATCTTTTGAATCATTCTAGTCATGATCACAACATCTCCAAAGGATAGAACTCCGTCTATCATTATCTCCATTCACTTTTAATCCTGTTGCCTAGGGAATCTTATTCTCACTAGGTTCTATGTCGGTATCATGCCCTTTCATGCATCACTATAAAGTATATATGTATATATATACACATATATTTTATCCAAAATACTACACCTGGTTTTACATTTATACACTGTCGGGGCTTTTGTTCCCCCGGGAGTTTATCTACTCCCCACACTTGTACAATCACACACAACTGTTTAACAAACACACCACTTATCACAATGGTATTCGCATCATCTGTGCGCAATTACCACAATTAATCCATGAATGAATGTGTATGTTTACGTAACACACACACCAATCATCAAAACAAACAATAATTTTGTGCTATGCACAATATAAGTCACATACACTACGTACACTTGTACGGTAATATACACTGAGTGGTTTTGCGCTCTACCCCCCTTAAAAGGGATTACGCCCACGTAATCAATCACTAAACATTGGCTTAAATGTTCTGCCGTCGTGAAGTGTTTTAGCTTCCACGCGGTCTATTACACAATGGATTCTGACTGGAGGATCTTAACCATATTGGCGGTTTAGTTCCTAAACCAAGAATTCTCATTGGAGTTTGTTTATCGGTTTCGATTCTGGCCTGTTAGGCTTCTAGGCGTTAATAATTAGCCATTCACTCGTGTTCACCATGTACATTCAACACTTGAATCACTGGCTCACTAGTTTCTGCTGCGAAACTCTAGTAACTGTAGAGCTTAATTGCTCCTTTTTGTTATTCTTACTGTATTGTACATCCCCAATTGTCACCTTTATCTTGGTGACAATGGTTTTCTCAACCGACGCGGGTATCTTTACCGTTAGCGAATTCGGTGAGTTTCACAATTTTCCATCCGCTTCCATGATAATTTACTGTGTATACAGCTATGTATTTCACAATGATTGACTTGTTCCCTTCCGACTTATTGTCGGTTGAGATTGAGCTACTACCTAGTGTGTAGTGCTCTCTCAGTTATTCACAACATTTGGGGTATATTCCATACCGATATTTGGCAGTTAGTGCTATTGTATCACTTACTGTTAATCATATTTCCACGTTTGGTTTTGTACAAGTACTTTTTATTGGTGCGGCCTTGCATTTCCTATGCATCGGCCATTATAACATTATTCCTCTATAATTAACATGTCTCCAATTCCTAGCTATCTCATTCGATCATTACTGCGCAAGTGCAATACCAAAACACTCAGTCATACAGAGTGCAGAGGCGTAAACTCTTGGCAGTAAATCCCTTATGCGATTTGCCATGGAATTCACACTGTCCTTCACTGAGACTCTTATCTCGTAACTGGTTCGACCTACCATATTATCATTCAACAACACTTATACAACGTCGCTTACTGCGCACCGTGCTCTCACTTATTGTATAACACTAACTCACATAGTATTTACTGTCACATTAACTTCCACACATAAATTTACATCATTCATATTATGGTTCATCCCTCATTTGGATGACCACTGAATGCTCCTTGAGCATCGATCATTCGAGTCACAAGCCGGCGTTATTCAGCCAGGTGCTTCACTTTATACACATACTACTAAGCTAATTTCTCTTTCAATAACAACATGGTCAATCCTTAACATATTTCTTGAACTTGATTCACATAACTACCGCTCCTGCGGTGTCACAATATCGAAGGTATCCCCACTCTTAATGCAGTGGTTCGTTTACCACTCTATTCACTTATACAACATAAACTTCTACCATCAATCGAATTTATATGATATATCCTGCTTTTGGATTATAAGCCTTATTTGCCTTGAGCTGGGCTCATTATAGGCTGTCCACACACATGTACTTCTCTGTACAATATTACAAGGTCGTTGCATCACGTTTCCTTTCATGGGATGCCCTTAGGTTTGTCAGTCCGTCTCCTGACAACTTATGTCTAAACTGTGTGTTAGTTTCAACCCTTGTGCTTCTGTCATGCATTTCATTCAACAATTGTTGATGTGAACACCCTTCAAGGATTGCTCCTGGGTGTTGTTTATGCCTTTACATTTGCTCACACTTATTGGTACATTCCGTTAGTTACGCCTTTCGCGTTCTTTACTGGTTATTATCTTCTTCTGTGAAGATTTACATTTCCTGGTAGTGTAGGTACTCATTCTGGGAATTTATCCGTTCATTGCACATTAATGTGTCCACATTAGGCATCTGCTTGCCATGTATAGGCTAGGTCACCGTTCCAGCTAACATGTTTTATCCCTAAGGATCCTTAAGACATATGTGATGTCTTTACATAACATCAGTGCTCTTCGCACCTCCTGACCTTTAAAACATTTCCTTGAAAATGAATTCACTGACTCCTTTAGTCTGGTTAGCTTAACTGAGTTCCTTAGCTTCAACTATTCCTTGTAATCCTTAGCTCTCGTTTGATTTATACTGCTGACCGTAGACGGAGTCGACTACTTCCCGTGTTTCGGACTCTACTCGTATACATATATGGGGTATCTTACTGATACATTGCTACTTACCCAACTAACCCATAAGTAGGTCTGTCAGGCCCACATGCTCCTATCGGAGTGCGGTCGTCCCACAACACAGTTGGTACACTTGTAGTGTCCGTCACACGCCTAGGTGAAGTATTCTGTTGTCAACTCCCTTATATTGTCCCGTGACAATATTCATTCCCTGCTTCCCGAACTTAATCGAGGGAAAGTTTATCCATTGTTGTATCCTTGTCAACTGTCCTTGGTTTTTACTGGTTTGGTTTAAAAGAAGGTTGGAAAGAAGTGTTGGTTTGAAAGAAAATCTGGTTTTGAAAAGAAAAGGGTTTGAATAAATCTGGGTTGAAAGAAAAATTTTCATGGTTTCACAACATCTTCTTACCTTAACCAAGTCTAGCTTCTTGCTAACTGGTGTACTTACAATTACAGAGGTTAGGCTAACAGGCCCTTCCACTGTTATGGCAATCACATTTAACTTTATTGTACTTTTCCAAGTACTTCGTAGTGGTTATAAATTTCCCGAACAGCCCTATTATAGCAGCACTTGCTATGGCAAGTGCGCCATGCTAACTGGCTATCAGTTTAACACATACCGGTTGTGGTATTGTTTTTACCCGCACTGTCATCAGTGGCCTTGTTGGCCCTCACTGATCTTACTGTCTTGATAACTTGCCTAGGTGACTTCTCACTGTATTCACATAATAATCATTAACTAGGGTATTTCCCATTCTGGGAGACTCCCTTTTTCTTAGTATTGTATTCTCGTTGCAGCCCGTTCCACGTATTCGTCGTGGTTACTGAGACTTGTCTCTTGTTTGGGTACTGCGTTGTAGTTCCTTTGTCGGTTGGTATACCGTTGGTGTATTATTTATCATTTGTGGTCCCGTAGACACTGGTCTCGGGTTTCACTAATCCACTTCTTGCCTGTTGCACGGTCTGTGCGTTGCAAGCTGGTTACTCTCGACTGCTCTGCATGTCGACCCAGGTTGCCGGAAATTCTATTCTCCAATACACAAGATCCTTCATTCATTGCTATGAAATGCGGTTAACATTATTCAGATGGAGACCGTCTCCGGGTTCCCAGTTTTCGGGATCTACCGTATGACAGGTTCTCCGTACCCTAAGGTATTTAATAACAGCCAGATCGGGTATCCCCGAGTAAGAGAGGACTTCCATCTCCCTGGCGTTGTTTCCCCAAGTTATATACAGGGATTGTGGAGGGTGGGATGGATATTGTAGGTTTCCAGTAGTCACTGGTAGTTCCTAACTAGCGTATCTCTCACGCTATCACTCAACCCTTAACCCAAAGTACTTAAATCCTAACTCGGTATTCCTAAGCTCGGTAATTCAGTCATCAGAGCGATACTTCGCTCTGATACCACTTTTTGTAACACCCCATCCAACATTAACGTACTTACAACAGACTGCAGCGGAAGAACAACCTCATCACATTACTTAACTTGTTGGTGTTACACGCCGTTAGCCACCCACGTGGCTAACAAGGCTAATACATACACAATGTACCGGTCTGATGGGCTAAATTCCCGAGCAACTATACATTAGTATCCCTTTCCATTAACCAACAACAACTTACCCTTATCAACTATACCGAGTATTAATAAACTGTTGCCGACAACAATTTCGGTCTTACTACACCTACTGTATACATACACTTAAAAGTTTACCCATGTACAATGACTACCCGTCCTACTCTCGAACGGCTTCCAGCACTTCGTACCTGAAATAGGAAAAGAAGAGAAAGGGGTGGCCCCAAGGGGCTCAGCACCTTTGCTGGTATGGTAATCCCGCAGCCCACATGCTACCGGGCCACGCACAACTATTTGTCGTCTTAACATGCAGTTGATTATATTTAAATCATACATGTAACAATAAACACACAACATTTAACATTTCGCCTCAATGGGCTCAACAATCGGATAATACATCCTACTTAATAAATCACCCATGGTATTCATCATCCCTAGAGTGTTTCTCCTCCAATGGAGCTACTTCCTTAATAGACGACACATACCCTTAAATCGGGTTATCCTTAAATGCCTCTTATCACAAACTTGGAATCATTTCCATGATCCACACACTCCACATTTTACAACATATAACATACTCTACATAACAACACTTAACAACACTTTGCACGTTTCCATGTGCACAACATAACACCGCAATAGATATTGCCTCACAACAAAACACATAACATAACGGGAATGGTTCTCTTAGGAACCCACCCAAACATTGTTTACACACTGGTGAGCCTAGAGAATGTTGCCAGTCTCATGATAAGCTCGTTACATAACTCGTTACCGTCTCGTTAAATGGACGGTTAACTTAACACAAGGTGTCTCGGATATAGTGATCCAAGCACACCGAAACAAACATAACAATAGTATGCCCCTGTGGCCCGACGTGAGTCAGTAATAGCCTTGGTTAAGCTAAAGGGAAGGTTGGGAACCAAATTGGAAAACAACCAATACATACAGAGAGGATCGAACCTGCTATGACAACGACCCCCATACTCACACGCGTGGCCGGAACAGACCGGACTCCTCACTCCCCCCGTTAGCACTTATTAGAAGTTCAACTTTGAACTTTATTAAACAAACACAACATTGGGTTAAGTCTTGTTAGACATACACAAGGGAAGAGAGTCGTACATTCACATACAAACATCACGCACAAACATCACATAACCAACTCACGCATAGCCGTGGTTAGAACGTTCCTTAAGTCGGAAACGTTGTTACCGGATACCGTTCTCCTACGTTTACCTAATAGAGGTTAACTAGCCCTTCAAGCGCATTAGAGGTTACCGGTATCGGCACGTAAACATACAATAACAATAACGACTGTAAACTCGTTTCATGATTTATCTCATAACGTGGCAAACATACAGAAAAACACATTGGCATACAAGCCGGTGTAATCCGGTAGGACACAGGTTGCAAGAAAACCATACCTGTCACCGGAGTCCACTTTACCACGTCCATTTATGTTCCTCGAGCAATTCTCGAACAACTGTTAACATCACATGTGTTTTTATTAACATCGGGGTTGCTTGATTATTTAATGTCTAATGCTTATAATTTTTCCCCGTTAACTTAGTTAAACAACTTGACATTTTTAACTTGTTTTACTCTCACATTTTAATACAACTTTAACTCCTTAGGTGTCATTAAAACTCCCCTAACATGTCCTTAACATCCTTATAACATCATTACCTACCAATCCCCATCATCACATATCATTTCATAACCTCAAACCATGTTTTTGGTCCGACCGACCCACCGACCGACCCAACCTTCTGGGTCGGTCCATTACAGAACCCTTTTACTTCCTTATAATCGTGCCCGTCCGACCCACGTCCGACTCACTCGACTGGGTCGGACCATGTGCGAACATTTTCTTCCTTTGAAACTGACCGACCGACCCATGTCCGACCCACCCTTTTGGGTCGGACCATTACCGAACACATTCCAACATCTAACAGGCTCGACCGACCCAAAAACTGGGTCGGCCCCTGGTCGGTCGCCTTCTAAACTTACCCAAACTTTACCAATTTTCACCAAACTTCTCCTAAGGCCTCTTAATGCTTCCTAACAACATTTGGGTACCTTATATCCACATACAACATCCATGAAACTCATTTTCTAACTCCTTAAGCCTTTACTTATTTCCTTGTAAAATTTCTTAACACTCTCAACATTTGTACTAGGTTCCTAAGTGGTGTTTCTCACCTATTATAACTACTATCCCAAAACACTTTCTCCTCATCTTAACATCATCTCTTGAGCATCATTTTCTTACTAACTAAATCTCCTTTTTACATCTTGCCAAACATCACTTATTCCTTGAATATCAACATTACCTAAACCTTAAACAAACTCCTCCAAGACTTACACACATTCACTAAACACACATTGAATTCCTAGAACTTCAAAGACAACACCTAAATCCTTGCATCACTCTAAATCACCTTAATACATGTTTTCTTCTCAAGCAATCATTCATTCACCTTTGTCCCTCCCTAGTTCACCAAACTCACTTTAAACACTTATAACTTCTCACACATTTTCCCAAATTTGGCCATAGCTTCTCTTGTATATACTCACATCCAAACACTTAGGTTTTTACCTTATTTCATTCAAAACACCTAAAATCCATCAAACACATTCTTATACACAAACTTCACACATTAAGCACTACATCACAATATAGTGCATAACTTAAATTGCTTGGCACTTAGGCCCTTAAATAACATGGCTCTTAGGCCCTTAAATTGCATAACCTTAAACACTGAATTTCCCACATAAATAATGCCTTTGACCTGCAAACACATACACCAAAACATATGTTCTTTTACTAGTCTCCTTGAGAACACTTTACTAGGTCACTCACCATTGGCTCCTTAGGTATTTTATCAAGCAAATCAAGCTCATTTTCCTAAGGCATTTAAACTACATTGAGATAGTTTGTTTACCTCTTTTTCCTCACAAACTTCTTTCTTGTTTCCTTGTAATACCGGTAGGGCATTTGGTCCCTTGCAACTATTACACATTATACAAACAATAGAATGAGTATTCAAGCATTATGCTTCACCTCATTGTAAACCCTAGTTACACATATTGTTTTAACACATTAAGGTAATTGTTTTACCTTGGATTTGGAAGAGAACTTGAATAAGTATCAAGAGAGGACTCCTCCTAGCCCTTGGAAGATTCAAATGAAGCTAAAACAAGCAAGATAAATACACCATTGTGAGGTGAATTTTCGGACAACATGAAACATGGAGGAAACATGGATTTTCTTTGAGTTTCCTTACCTTGAAGCAAAGGAGAACAAGAATATGTGAAAAGATGAGCTCAAGCTCCTTCAATGGTGAATCTCCATGGCACCAAAATTGAGTTCTTGAAGATTTAAAAAGAGGGAAGTGTAGAGCTTGACCTAACTAAGACAAATATGGTCTTGGAATTTGATTTGGCCAAGGGAATCACAAGTTACAAGTGAAGGAAGATGAAGAATGAGTGTGGGCTGTTGGAAACCGATGGAGAGAGGAGGAAGAAGAAGAAGACCACCGTGGGAAATGAAGGAAGGAATGAGAGAATGAGGATAACACTTGCTTTTGGAGATATTTAAGCTAAAAGCAAATAGTACTTTTGCTTAAAGTTTTACTTTACTTATTTGATTTATTTTACAACTTGGTGACTCACTACTACAAAAACCGGCCACCATTATGCCTAGGAGGGTATACTATCTTTGTTGACCAATTTAATTACTTATAACATTATATGTTACAAACTAGCTTGTAAAAGTTACTATTCACAAACTAAGGCACATAGAAGTGAAATTTTTGATTTCCCACTAATATGGCCACCCAAATGTGATACTATATAGTACACATGTTAATTAAAGAGTAATGATGGACATTTAGCCATTCAAAACTCATTTACAAGACAATTTTTCAAAAACGTGCTTTAAGACTCCTTAAAGCACATTTTGTGTTTTAACTTGTTTTCAAGCTTGGTTTTCTTTCGTAATTGATTTAATATGTTCATTAACATATAAATAAGGTATAGGTATGACCATTAGGTCTTATACACATTCATCCCAAGCTTAGAGCACATTTTGCTCATATTGACTTTAAGGTATTTTCTTATGTTTTATTTGGTTTAGCTGTCCACCAAAGTTTCTTAAGGACTTATTTAGCCTTATTAAATCATAATTAAATGTTATCAAGTCTTGGTAGGCTCTTTGGGTCCTAACCAAGTTCACTCATAGCTTAGAGCATGTTTTTGCTCAAACTGTGTCTTAATGCTTTATTGCATTTATTATGGTTTAAATTGTTCACTGATGTTACTAAGGCACTTTTTAAGCCTTTACATACCATAATTTGATATTTAAACCACATATCTAGGTTTGGGGTATTCAAGTTGTCTTCTAAATTTTTTATGAGTGGTCTAAATGGACTTAAGAGTATTCAATAAATGAATAGTTACGTGTTAACTAGTTTCTCAAAAAAATATTATATATGTAGCCCATGGAGTGTTGTTTGAGATTATATATTACTATGTTTTTTTTTTAGATATTAGCAGTAAAGATATACAATTTATGTCTTGTTTAATATATTCATGAACAATAAATAATGGCAATTATTTTGTTGGCTGAAACACTAGTGTAGTCTTGGTATTAAGTGAAGGGATTGTTGTGATCAGCTTGATAAATAATTATAGGTAGCGTGGTTGGACGTGTTACATTTAGGATTTTGTAAAAGAAAAAAAAGATGTGATAAGTGCAATTGATCTTGATATGCTTGGTTGCGGAAAGTAAAATGTTAGTGTATTTATATGGGTGTACATGTGTAGATTTATCAATTTTAATATTACTAGTTGTGGCCTTGTTAAATGTCCGTGTCGGTGGGAAATGTGAACAATGCTGACAAAATTTGAATATGTGTTTAGACATTTATGCAATTTAGGATCATCATACTACTCTTGTTGATTGAATTCACATATTATTTTCTATTAAGCTAGGCTAGGGGATGTTACATGCTTTCTAAATGCTAGTATTTTTGTCGTGGAGTAGAGCGTCAAATGTTATATGTATCATGAACATAATGTGTTGGTTGATCTTTCAGCTAGGTTCTGTTAACTCCTTGATGTTTGAAATTTATATTAAGATGATAGGTTGGTTAATTCGGGTGCTAAATTGGATAGATGCTAGTATTGCAATTTATTGGGAATTATTTTGTTAAATATTGAATTTGAAATTGAGATCGAGACCCTGATTAAGTTCCATTTTTATGTTGACAAACTGGTTAGTGGCACCATATTGAATAATAGCATGAAGCGTACTAAGGGATGGAACATTTGGTTGTCAATTATTTATAAAGATCCTTTTGAGTCCTTGAAATATAATTAGTTGGTGAAATAAAAGGAGAAGGGATTTGTGATTAAGACTTTTATAACGTGGTAATTATTGATGTATGTGAGGTTCGTAGCTAGACAAATTATATGACTACTGATGTACTGGTCCCCTCGTATCTTTGGACGTGTATACTAAGTGATTGCTTATGCTGAGCTTTATGAGAAGTTTTGTGATAAATATTTATAATGTGTTAGTTTTTTTTGGTGAATCTCATGCTAGGTATTGAAGAAGACCCTGACATTCTGAGTTATTGAAATTTATTTTCGTGATTGTTTGTATTATAAATCTTGGTAAATCCTCATAGCTGGTTACGAAATGATTAACTATGTCACGTTGTACAACAGTAAAAGGGTAGTATTTAACTGAGCTTTCAGTGTTTGGAAATAACTTGAGTATTGTAGACTTAATAGAGGAAACATTCGGTAGATAGAGGAAGGATTAGAATTACGATCCTTGTAATTGGAGTTTATTGTAGAAATTAATGACGAAATTGTTGTGTTGGTCTTATCGGTTATGTTATAGGGTCGAGAGGTTGACTTGAGCTAATGGAAGTGTCTAAATTAGAATTATGATTAAAATGGAAAAGGGGTAAGGGTATGAGTTGTGAGGACGCTTTGTTGCGATTCTTGTTATGTCCTTGTATGAACTTTATACTGACTTGTAGGAGGTGAAATATGATGATAATTAACCTTTTGGTTGATTTGAAATTACAAATATGTTTTGCTCTTCCATTGGGCTAGGTAGTTCATTGATTGGATGTATTTGTTTCTTCTGTGTTTTGGATGTGTATATTATGATTATTACTTAACTTGAGATATGTGGAGATCTCTTACGATGGATATTTATTTTAAGATGATTGTTTGGTTAATCCTTGTGCTAAGTGTGGTGGAGACACTAGTGTCCAGTTTGACTGGAAGATGTGTGATAATCTGGGACTTATGATGAGTCCTCATTGTTGATTGTTAAATGGTTAACTGCGTCTTGATTTGTAATAGTATCGATTATACTATTTATTTGAGCCACTGGTGGTCAATGAATAACTATAGTTTTGGTACTATGATTTGAGAGGTAATCTACTGCTATACAAAAAAAAAAATTAAAATGACGAGTTACGAGAGATTTGTTCGGGAGCACATGGCTGGTGTTATGTTGTAAAAAAAAAATTCATGGCTTGAAGAGTAAGTTCAATACCCTTGTGATTTTAAGGGGTCGTGTTTCATTTAGGTTTTAAGGTTATAATTGGGAGCATATATAGATCGTGGTTATGTTAGTAAGCGATAGTGTTTGAGTCTTTGGCTATTAACTTTTGCATGGGGGAGTAGGTTAACTGGTGAATTGTGACCCTTGACTTGAATGTTTCTTATATGTATGTGATGTGAATATTAGAGGTAGAATATTAAACTTTTGGGATTATCAGCTGAGAGGTATAGACTCAGAAAATAATGACATATGTATGACTTTGTCAGTGAAAATTGGGTAACGAAGGCGTACTGATTTCATGGTTGTTATGATGATTTTGCCTGGTATGAGATTGTTAGAGAATGTGAATTTAGTTAAATGTTTAAAATGTATAGGAAATCGGATGATTGTTTACGGGGTTGGGATATGTATGACAGTTCGCATTTAAACATTGTAAATAGATCTCTGGGTGTGAGAATATTTCTATATACCTATGTCTGTCTGTGTAACGTTGGGCTGTATTCTTTTATTGGGCTATCAGTATGTAAACACTAGGCAGTGGGCTGTGTTTGTATATTAGTGTCTAGCCCACACATTTGTTACCGTTGTAATAAGGCAGTATATATTATACCGCTGCCCCAGACTGCAATGTCGAGTTTTTTTTCAGTGATAATACGATGAGTTTATGTTCCATAATCTCTCATGGTATCAGAGCTGTAAGAGATTAGGAATGTAATTCATCTCTATACCGTTTAATCAAGAAAAAAAAAGGCGTCAACACGACCCAACTTGCTTCAAACCTTCTCCGCAAATCTTTCTTCCCCAAATCTTTCTTCTCCGGTCGTCTTCTCCGTTCTCTCCTCGCCTCAATTTTTCTCCGCTGCTTAAAAAAAAAAACAAAGACACGAATCGATCAATCATGGCTGATGAAACCAAAACGCCAGAAGAAATCGAAAAAGAAAAACATCATGCTCAGAAAGAAAAGACGCCGGAGACTTCCAAGAAGGAGAAGGATAGAAATCCAGAACTGTACATCCACCCGTCAGATAGTCCTAGTACATTGCTCGGGCACAAATTCACTGGGAAAGCTTTCGGCACGTGGAAACGCGCTTTCTTGGTTGGTCTCTCAACAAAACGGAAAATAGGTTTTGTCACGGGAGAGACGAAGAGGAGTAATTACGAAGGGGAAAAACAATCAGACTGGGATAAGGCTAATGGGATGGTGTTAGCCTGGCTGTTCACCGCACTAGACGAATCTACTAAGGAAAGCGTCATCTATTACCCCACGGCAGCAGAAGTATGGTCAACTCTGTGCAAAAGGTTCGATGATCCATCGGGTACGCGACTCTATGCCCTAAGATTGGAATCTCAAAAAATAGAGCAAGGCAACGATTCCGTCAGCAACTACTATACCCGATGGGTGAAGATTTGGAACGAGCAAAGAGAGCTCACCAATATTGCTCCGTGCACTTGCGGATCTGCAGTTCAATTACAACAACAGCAAGAAAACGAAAGGGTTTTCGATTTCCTCATGGGCTTGAACAACTCGTACAAATCTTTAAGGAGCAACATTCTGATGTTGAGTCCACTTCCACCGATCGACCGCGTCTATTCGATGGCACGTCAAGAAGAGAACCACAAGCAAACACAGAAAAACAAGAAGGGAGATGGACTTGAGAGTTTGACATTTGCTAGCACTGGCAACAACCAGGGACAAACCAGTCGAAACTCTCAAGATTACAAAGCTAGGGTTAGGAAGAGTGAAAATCAGAAAGGAAGATGCACACACTGTAAAAAACCGGGACACACCTATGAAGAATGTTATTGGGTCAAGGGAAATTTCCCAAGCTACTGGAAAAACCCCCCAAATCAGAATAAAAAAACCCTGAGTGCGACTGCGCCAGAAGATATAAATGAGAGCGAAGAGGATGACTCACCTGTCCCGGGATTCAATAAGGAACAACTGTCCGCACTCGAAGAATACTTCAAAGGTGGTAAAGCAAGTGTCCCAGGAATTTCTCAAAAGTAACTGGCGTCCTTGAGTGCCTACTTTGATCGCAAATTCTCCCTGAAGTCAGATGGTAAACTGGTTTTTACAACCAGTTTGCAGGTACGGTTTCTTTCATCCTCAAAAAGTGCTATGAAAAATGAATATACAAATTCTTGGGTTGTTGATACGGGCGCGACTGATCACATTTGTGGGAATTTGAATATGTTTTTGGATGACAACTTTAATGCTTGTAACTGCTGTGTTCGTATGCCTGATGGACATGCTGGGTCCATCAAAGGCATTGGTACTGTGAAACTGTCTGAGAACTTGCTTCTGCATAATGTTCTATATGTGCCTGTATTTAAATTTCATTTACTGTCTGTTAGAAAATTTTTACTACAGCTGAATGCTCAGATGATAACCCACGCACATAAATGTACTTTGCAGGACCATAGAAACAAGATAGATGTTGATATCGCTTTTGAAAGGAATGGTCTATATGTCCTAGATGTTAAAGCTTTGGATTTTTTTGTTCAACAGACAGAAATTGTCAAAGTAGGAACAGATGCAAATAGAAATATTCTAGACAAGTGTATTCCTGCTGATACTAGCTGTGATTTTCAGAAAACCTTGAATAAAAAAACAGTTGTTTCTTCTGTGATTGATGATGTTGTAATCTGGCACATGAGGCTGGGACATGCTCCCCTAGAAAAAATTTGTCACCTGCAGTTGATTAAAAGGAAAAACATCCCGAAACATTTTGTTTGTGATTGTTGTGAAAGAGCAAAAACCATAAGTACCCTTTCCAGTTCTGTCACCACTAGTACTCAACCTTTAGAATTATTACATATTGATATTTGTGGGCCCTTTAGGCAAAGAACACATGATCAATCTAAATATTTCTTGAGCATAGTGGATGAAAAGTAGAGCCTTATGGGTAAAACTTTTACAACATAGATCTGATGCTTTTCTGTTCTGAAGTGTTTCATATCATATGCTGAAAGACAATTCGACAAAAAGGTAAAGACCATCAGGTCTGATAATGCGTTAGAACTTGGCAATTCTAATGAGGGCAAATTGTTTTTCAAAAACTTAGGAATCATCCATCAACCTCATGCCCTCACACCCCTCAACAAAACGGAATTGTTGAAAGAAAGCATCGATACTTGATGGAAACAGCTAGATCCCTTTACTTTCAGTCAAATGTACCTTTAGAATATTGGGGAGAGTGTGTTCTCACAGCTACCTCAATCATAAATAAATTACCTAGTTCAGCTTTAAATGGTAAAACACCTCATGAAGTGCTCTACAATGAACAACCAGAATACACACAATTGAAGCCTTTTGGTTGTCTTGCTTATGCTCTTTTATTAGGACAGCAGCTAGGAAAGTTTGGATCCAAATCAGTAGCATGTGTTCACCTAGGCCTTGCTGATAGGCAAAAGGGTTTTAAACTTCTTCGTCTTCATGATCACAAATTAATAGTTTCTAGACATGTGAAATTCCATGAAACTGTTTTCCCATTCAAACAAACTGTTCCCAATTCTGAAGTAATTCCTCATACTGTCGAACAACACATTCTCCAACAACCCACCTACATCTCTGAAGATGATGAATCTTCTGACTCAGAAACTCCACAAGATTCCCAACCCTCTGATCAGACCTCACAACCCACATTAGAAACTGATACCACTCAACCAATTCAAACCCAAACAATTGAGGAAATAGAACAACCTCGCAGATCAGGTAGACCTAGGCAAACACCAGCATATCTCTCTGATTACTACACAAACTCCACACATAGTGATACAGACCCCTTCACTGCCGTCTTCAGATACAGAATCACAAATCCTCCTAATCAAGAACCAGAAAATTTCCTATCCCTAAATTCCCTTACTGAAATCACACCAATTCTTTCACTCACCACCTCTGCCATCCAAAACAGAAAGGTTATAGAGCAGACTCTTGATATCACAGAACCCAAACGTTTTGAAGAAGCCATCACAAACAGCAAATGGAAAGAAGCCATACAAGCTGAATTGAATGCTCTTATCAAGAACAATACTTGGGAACTTACCAAGCTCCCTAAACATAAAAAGGCTATAGGATGTAAATGGGTATTCAAAACCAAACTTAGAGCTGACGGGACCATAGAAAGACACAAAGCAAGGCTAGTTGCAAAAGGGTACAGCCAAAGGTTTGGATTGGATTACACTGAAACCTTTTCACCTGTAGTTAGAATGTCCACAATAAGAACCTTGTTGGCTGTTGCTGTTAAAAGAGGGTGGATCATGGATCAATTAGACGTTAACAATGCTTTTATACATGGTCATTTACATGAGGAAATCTACATGCAGATTCCTCAAGGTTTGGAAATAGATGAAACTGTTAACACTTGCAAATTAAAGAAATCCCTCTACGGCTTGAAACAAGCTTCACGGCAGTGGTTTGCTCGTCTTAGTGACTTCTTAGAGCAACTAGGATACAACAAATCAGAAAATGACAGTTCTCTATTTCAGAAAAAAACAAACACAAGGTTATCTTTCTTGCTGTCTATGTAGATGATATTCTAATCTGTGGTGATGACAGACAAGAAATAACATATTTGAAACAGCAACTGGACAAAGAATTCAAGATCAAAGATCTTGGAAAACTCCATTTTTTCTTAGGAATGGAATTTCTGCACCACGAAACAGGTCTTATTATATCTCAGCGTAAGTTCTGCATAGACATGCTAACAGAATACAAATTTCCTGCAAGTTTTCTCCTGTTTCTCCATTACAGATCAACACAAAACTGAAGCCAGATGAAGGAAGGGCCCTCACTAATCCGACACTATACAGGAGCTTAATAGGGAAGTTGAATTATCTAACCCACACAAGACCTGATATCAGTTTTACTACATAGTTGCTAAGTCAGTTTTTGCAGGAACCAAAGGACACACATATGGCAGCAGCACTTCATACTTTGCAGTATATAAAAGGAACTCTCCACTATGGGATTCAACTCAGCAACACACCAGACTTTGTCCTGCAGGCTTACTGTGACAGTGATTGGGCATCTTGCCCCACAACCCGCAAATTAGTGTCTGGATACTACATCTTTCTGGGCAGCTCCCCCATCGCTTGGAAGTCAAAAAAACAAAACAGTGTATCTCTGTCCTCAGCTGAGGCAGAATACAGGGCCATGAAGGCAGTAACATGTGAACTTGCTTGGTTAAGTCGACTGATTCACGAGCTTGGAGTCACAGAAGTTCAACCAATACCTGTCAAATGTGATAACAAGTCCGCAGTCTTCATCGCCAAGAACCCTGTTCAACATCAAAGGACGAAACACATCGAGATTGATATCCATTACGTGCGCCAGAAAATCCAAGAAGGGCTGATCTCTGTTCAGCACATCCCCAACAGCAAACAACTTGCAGATTTCTTAACAAAACCACTCCCAGGAAAAACTTATACAGCCTTATTAAAAGACATAGGTCTTTACTTATTACAAGATCTGCCCAGGGAACCTAGTGGATCTTGAAGGGGGGTGTAAGAATATTTCTATATACCTATGTCTGTCTGTGTAACGTTGGGCTGTATTCTTTTATTGGGCTATCAGTATGTAAACACTAGGCAGTGGGCTGTGTTTGTATATTAGTGTCTAGCCCACACATTTGTTACCGTTGTAATAAGGCAGTATATATTATACCGCTGCCCCAGACTGCAATGTCGTGTTTTTTTCAGTGATAATACGATGAGTTTATGTTCCATAATCTCTCACAGGGGGCGGACGTGATAGACGTCCGCATAAAACTGGGCGGACAAGGAGGCGGACAGAGTGTTGTCCGCCCAAACAAACGTGGACAAGGGGCGGACGTGAGTAATGTGTCCGCCTAATTATGTGTGGACACGGGGCAGACGTGTCAAAAATGCACCCAGATCCAGATATTAACGCGACAGAATTCGGTGTTGTTTATCTTCTTCGGCGCCTGCAACTTATCCATCTACCCGAGCAGCAATATCAGGCGCCTGCCGACAGTTTCTCACGCGTTCTGCCACCCCAATCCATTCCTTAATTTCCTCATGCAGTGTTCCCTCTGTCTTCTTCCTCCTCCTTCCTTCTATATAAACCCAGCACCTCTGCATCAAAAAAATCATTCAATCTCTTCCACAATCCATCGCTCACACCTACGATCCATTCCATCTTCTTATCCCCCACTTCTCCATTTTATCTTCTTTCTTCATCAGCCTTATGCTGTTAGTTTCCAGAGAACCAACGAAGGAATCGATTGCCTGTTCGTTCTTCTTCGTTGGTTCCGATTATGTTATTTCTTACGCTTGTTTTACTGTATAATTATGTGTGATTAATAAATCTAGCTTCCCGGGTTAGAAAGCGAGCCTATTTTATATAATTGTGTTATGTAAGCTTTCCAGTATAATTTATCTAAGCAGTATTTTGATTCTTATCCTTAATGCGCTTTAATTCTCTTGTACAATTATTAAAGTGATATTTGTAGTTCTTTGTTAAAATGCAGTGCTGAGACAAGGTTCTAGACATAGGAAGTCAAATGGGTTAACGACTAGAAGCGAGTTTCTCGCCGTATAGGTTAATCTAACTCCAATAGGGATTATTAATAATGCGATTAATTTATTTATGACTTGAGCAAGATTTACGCTTGTTGTTTAACTTAATCAGGGTTTATTAGACAGGGAACGGTCAGTAAACTAATTAAGATTCTTGAGTTTATTTGCTAAAGTGGGAAAGTTTATTATATATGATTAAATAAAATAGGTAAGCAGAGTAACCCGGGATGCTTCTTTAACACAAAAAGATTTATAATTTCTATTTTCTTTCTGTTTTAATTAATTGTTTTTATTATTGTCTTATGAGTTAGCTGATAATCATTTCCCTCAAAAAGATAAAATCTGTTTATAGAAATCTCAGTCAATTTATTATACTATCAGTTATCCACAGCGAGGTCCCCAAGAGTACGACAACCCACATTTCCACTATTCCGCAAAACGATAGTGAAATACCCCGAATCTAATTAATACTTGTTTATTATTAAATAATGGAGAATTGATCTAGAAACAGATCATTTTAGTTACGCATGCTAATCTATACATGCAAACGTTACGTGAATTAATATTATTACACGTGCGCATGCAAACTCACGCAGGCGAACGTCACAAAAAACAGTCGTTTTACCGTAAACGCTAACGGGCGTAATGTTACTAAAAGTATTAACGTACTTGTACGAACGTTCATGTACGGTTATTAACAAGGATTAAACTTCTTGCATAACTAGCTCGATAGAAAGAGCGTCAACAAGAAAAGAACAATACCAACGTGTATACGACCTGGTGCACAATTGAAATACCCCGACCTTAAATATGGCAATTAAATTATCCTAATAGGTATTTAAGAGCCTAATAATGATTAAGAAATATTGGTAAGGGAAAATAAATCCAAAAGAAATAAAGAAACGCTTAAAAAGCGAAAAACGCTAAATAAACGTTAAATAACCACATGAGGTATGAGACCTCGGTTAGCATATTATATGGATTCCTAATGCTTAATAAGTCCTAAATAATATATGGGAACAACTCCCAAAGAAAACGGATCCAAATAATGAATTAAAACGCTAATAGAGCTTTAGAGCACGTTTTTCGAGAAAACCCGAAAACGTGACTTTAAGTGGTCAAACAGACCCGTAAAAATTATAAATCATTAAATAATGGTTATTAAGCATTTATGGGAGGTTAATAGTCAATAAAAATAATTAAACGAGAAAATTCCGGAAAACGGGCCCGGTTAGTGAATGGTACCGAAACCGGGTAAAGTAACGAGCGTTTTCTGTAAAAGAAGAAACATTCCAGCTAATTTACTGTAGGGGGCCGGTTTTTAATGGGTTAAATAACCCCTCACACACACATGTAACTAGTTAACAAATAAGTAAATCAAAAAGCAAAAGAGTAAAGTACAAAAAGTAAAATAACACTCTCTCACCTCTCATTCTCACTTTTCCCTCTTCTCTCTCCCATTTCTCCCTCTCTCACCGATTTCTCCCTCCTCTCTCCCTCTGTTGGGCGATTTTGTAGAGCTTCAAGAAGCTCCCATGGCAACTCCACCTTCTACCTCATGCTCCTTCCTCATGTAAGCTCCAAATCAAAAACAAATTACATATTTGAACTCCCCTCATCATCCTCTATCATTCTCTCTTTTCAAAATCCAAAAATGAGGAAGTTCATCTCCATGGGTTTTCCCCATTCAAAGAGAAAAGCACACCATTGTGGAGCTTGGAGTCTCCTCTTTCCAACAAGGTAAAAATCTACATGAAAAACTCATGTTTTCTCCACCTTGCTTCATAGCCGATTTTTACCTCTTTGTAATGCCTTGTTTTCTCTCTCTCTTTTGAGCATAATATCAACCTTGCAATGGTGGCGGATTCACCTTCTTGAACCAAGGGCTAAAACCCCTTCTAAAACACTCCAAAGGTAAACCCTAGAATTTTTATCTTAAACACTTCAAAGAATTGGTGTTAATTAAGGGTTAGTAGTTTAATTACAATTGTTTTGTGTGTTTGGATGATGGGAATGGAGTTTGGCAACTCCATTCCCCATATGGCCGATTTGGGCAAGAAAGAAAGAAGAGGAGGATTGGAAAAAGGAATGAAGGAATTATAAGCTCAAGGTAAGAGCTCTTCACTCATGTTAAATTTTAGTGCATTGGAGTAATGGGAATGGGTAAACAAATAAAAGAACCTAAACTATTGTATTAGTATTGGAGTTTATGAAGTTTTGAGTATTTGGGAACTAGTAAGTAAATTGTAGGCCTTAGAGCCAAAGAATTGTGAATGTGTATTGATATTGTGTTTTGAGGAAATAATGATGTAAGATTGCTTTGTATTGCTGGTAGGACCCTTGTATGGGTGTGGCTAGAATAGGAATGATTTGGTGAGAATTGGTATGTGTGGCCAAGTAAGAAAAGTAGATGAATTATGGCAAAATTTTGGTAGGAATATGTGCATTTGTGAATGACTTGGTGAATGGGAGAACCAAGGTGTGTATTGGGGATTTTAGGGATGTCTAATGACCATGGAATGGTATTTGTGGTAAGGGAATACTAGGATGCAAAATCTGTAGCAAGGAGTGCTAGGAATGCCTTGGAGGAACTAGGAAGAACTAGAGTATAAGACTTGGTAAAGTGAATGTTGGACTTGGGTATAGATGGTACAATTGCTTGGAAATGAATTGGCATGGTAAGAGGAGGTATTTGGGATGCTAGGAGTAACATTGGTGGAGGAAATATTGAATGGTAGGAGTTGTAGAAAAATCTGTAGCATTAGAGAATGAAAAACTGTTGTAGGTGTTGTAGAAGAAGTAAGAAAATTGTGTAAGTTGTTTGATGGATTTAGTAATGGGATTGGTGGATGGATTGAGGTATATTAGGAGGCCTAAAGGGCACTAAAACATGTGGGATTACATGTAGGAAGATTGGGGAAGAAATGGGTAAGAAAGGAACTGAAAAACAAAGTCTGTAGCAGTGTTCTGCTACCGACCGACCCAGAGCCTGGGTCGGACCGTGGGTCGGTCGGGGCTTAGACAACGAAAAATAAACAATCTGTAATGGACCGACCCAGAGGCCGTGAGTCGGTCGTGGGTCGGTCGGGTAAAAATTGTTGAACGTCGAAGCTTCTGACTTCGACCGACCCAGAGGTTGGGTCGGTCGGTGGGTCGGAGCTTGGACAACGGGACTGAAACTTACTGGAATGGACCGACCCAGAGGTGTATGGGTCGGTCGGAACAGTTCTGGGTCGGTCGGGACAATTTCAGAGGACGGAAAACTTACTGGAATGGACCGACCCAGGGGTTGGGTCGGTCGGTGGGTCGGTCGGCCCTAACTTACAAAAAAAATGTAACGATCATATGTATGTATATATAGATATGTGCATATATGGGACTTTAGTAATACACCATCAATGTAACATTAATGTTAAGGAAGTAAGTACATAAGTGGAACACAAGTATGAGGAATAATTATGGATGCGAGTTAAACCAAAGTAATGGGATAATGGGGTAAGTACGGAAGTAATAGCTATGGATGTATTGTAGTGTTTAGTATTAATAGAACCATTTGGCATGTAGCCGGAGGTTCAAGAATAAGACTCGAAGAACGAGTGTGAGCTAAGGAGCAAGGGAACACCCGATAAGTAAATCAACGGTGAAAGGTATGATTTCTTCATGCCCTGTATCCTAATCTGGTTACCCCGATTTGTGTGCTTATTTGACCACCTAAATAAGATAAATGCATGAATCGGACTACATTGCACTTACCTGTGCTTGACTTATGTTGTGCTTGATATTTATTGTCTTGAGCACTAGTTTGTATAATTCATGAAATATATGAATGATGATGAATGGTATTCGAATCTCGTATTGTACTTGTGTAATGTATTGTACCTCGTATGTATGTGTATATGTGTATTGTATTATTGTGGCTTGGATGTTGACTTGTGCTAATTCCTAACTATCTAACTCCTAACTTAAGTGAGTAAATTGGAATGAGTACAAGTCCGATATAGTTTCGGCCACGCGTGAGGATGCGGAGTCACAAGAGGTTGGCTGCAATTCCTGACTCTTAAACTGGTCCGCGGCCCAAACCCCTTAAATGGGTAGCATCCCGGATTGGTGAGTCAAGTAAATCCCGGAGGTGGGACGGTGTAGTCCCCAGGGCCGGAGGTCCCGACGACTTAACATGAGTAAGAGTAAGAGTAAGTAAGTATGGATCCGTAAGTATGTATGAGTATGAGTATGTATGTGTATGTATGGAGTAAACGAGTAAAAGAGTAATCTCCACCCGATTAACCCGGGTGGACCAATGAAGCTAACAAGAATTGTATATCGTGTATGTACTGCGTATGTGTATTTGGGAAGAAGGTAAGTAAGTATTTGATGGTATATTGTATTCCTTGTATGTAATGAAATGTATGGATGTATGCTTGCGTGAGTATCATTGTAATGTGTATAAGAGTATGTATGCATGTATGCTTGTATGAAAACGAACTGCATGTATTCGACCAAGTGGTCGGCGTACCCTCACTAGTACGCGGGGTATGCGGTTATCATGCGCAGCGAAAGCTGACCCCCTAGGGGGAACGTTTTTAGTGTGCAGGTACCCGAAGGGAACCTGATCAAGGTAAGAAGCCGGCGATACACCCTAGTATCTAGGAAGTAAGTAGTTGTGAGAAAAGGGTAGTAAGTAATCTCTTAGTGAGTATGTATGAACTTGGAGGAGGTATTGTAATTGTAAAAGGATCCTAGCAAACTCGGTATGTAGTTTATATTGTATTGTACTTGGAGTATTGTATTGAATGAAGATTGTAGTAGTATTTGGAAAATAGAGAATGTATTGTAGATTTGTAGTACTCGGGATTCCGGTCCATCAGACCGATGCTGTATGTAGAAGTAGTGGCCTTGTTAGTCACGTGGGTGACTAACGGCATTGTATCACCCAAAGTATGTAAGAACATATCCGCTGCGTGTATCTGGTATGTAAGGAGATTGGACGGTAAGCATTGTATTAATGGTAGGGGTGTTACAAAAAGTGGTATCAGAGCGAAGTATCGCTCTGATGACTGGAAATACCGAGTTTAGGAATACCGAGTTAGGAATTAGAAGCTTAGGGCTAAGGGCTGAGTGTTAGCATTAGAGATATGCTAGTTAGGAACCACCGGTGAGTACCGGAATACCTACGATACCAGTCCCGCCCGCCGCAAACCCCATTGTATAACTTGGGAAAGGACGCCAGAGAGAAGGAAAGTCCTCTCATACACGGGGAAACCCGATCTGGCAGTGGTGAAGCAATCACACAGTAAACAAGAACCGACATATAGCAAATTCCAAGGATTGGAAGCCCGGAAATGGATCCCGGATAAACCACAATACCCGCACTAAATAGCGGTTGAACGAGCACTCCAACCACGAGGAGGCAGCAACTTACAACAGCATGGGGCGACGTGCTTAGCAGTCGCGAGACCTAGCTAGATACCCAGCAGCAGGAAAGAAGCACTAACTGTGCAACGAAATGGAAAAAGAAGTAATAACAGAACCCGAGACATAGGTCTACGGGATAGTAATACTTGAATAATACCACCAACGGTATGCTAACTGACTAAGGACATAGTCGGAAGCGATTAACTCCAAATTATAACGCCAAAAGGCTGCAATACCTGGCCAATATGGCTCAGACAACTACAAGGACAACCATGAGATATAATTCAATAGGACTACAAGAGTAGTGCCTAAACAAGGTAGGCTCAGTAACCACCACAAGTGTGTGGGTACGAGCCACAAGGAACAACACTAAACCAAATGAAGCGGGAATCTCCAAGGATTGGAGAAGTACCCAGATCTACGACATCCATGTCTAGACCACCAAGAAGCTACCTAAAGGATCGAGTATACCCATTTGTAGATCAACAAGATCAAGGGAAGAGTCAACAAGACTATCAAATACAATTGGAAACCATACCGTGAACGGTATAGGATTACTCAAAAACCACCAGTACCACGCACTTGCCACGGCAAGTGCAGTAAGGACAGGAACATGCTAAGGAACCCCAACACGTCACGAGCACATAGGAATGTGCTGTGACAGTAATGAGACAACCACAGGATCACACATCCTAACAACCAGACGTATGGAACCTTGGGAAGGCTTAACGGCCCGACCACAGTACTTAGAACATACCAGTCAGCGAGAAGCTAGACTTGGCCAAGACCTCAAGAATGGATATGCCATGAGAGACTTCTTTAACACCGAAACACATTTTAAAACCAAAAATTTTCTTTCAAAACCACAACTTTCTTTAAAAACCTTGGATTTTAAAACCAGACCAACAGAATTACGGTGAGTATCATGGGATGATACAAGAGGAGTTGACAATAGAATACTTCACCTAGGCGTGCGACGAACACTACGAGTGTACCCAATTACGGGATGTGGGACAACCGCACTCCGAAGGAGCTTGCGGGCCTGACACGTAGTCGGGTAAGTGGTAACGTATCAGCATGGTACCCCACGTATGTATACATGTAGAGTGCGAAGCACGGAAGTAGTCAATTCCGTTCTACAGACCATCAGTAAGTTCAAACCAGAACAGCTGGACACCTCAGACGATCAAGTGCAAAGGAACTCAGAGAATTCATCTGAAAGTAAGGAATAAAAACTAGAAAGTGCAAAGAGCACGGACTAGTCAGTATAGACATTGGACATGTCTCAATGACATCAAGCAACCACATGATAGCTGGAAGGTATACCCAGCCTAAACACAGTAAGGCAGTTGCCTAAACGTGAACACCACAATGCTCGACAAACGGGACAGAACTCCTAAGAGCAATCACACGATTACCATAAAGTAAAATCCATCATTGAAGAGAATATTAAACCTAGTCTCAAGCGCTAGGAGCAAGTATAAACGGTCTACCCAACGACGGGAGACGTTATAAACCTAAAGGGAATAGCTTAACACGATACCATAAGACGATATTTAGGACAACACATGTTATAAACATTAGCCGGATGTAACGGCATAACTACCAACACCCAGGAGTGATCCTTGGAGGGTGTCTGCATTAACAACAGTTGAACAAGCATAATGATATGAGCATGGAAGCAAAAACGAACACTCGGTTAGGACACCGAAGGGATTTCACATAACAGGGAATACCCTAACGTGCTGAGAGGCACCTATTAATACCATTTTGCCGTAGGGCCTCCTATGAACGGAAGCGTGATGTCGCGACTTGCCAAGGAGCCCAGTAATATCCCCATCCTGCGATGGTGCACAAGGAGTGGAAACATGCATAAACAGCTTGCAAAGAGCATAGCTTACAGCGATAAGGCTTGAAAGCCATCAACCAACTATGTTACGTAAACCTTAACGGTTGTATAACCCACACCATTTGATGACAAGACTGCAAGAGATATTGTCTCACACGACAAGAAATCAACAACTGGGCCATAAGTTCAAACCCAACATCCTGAGTGGCTTGGAATAATGGCCATCTCAGTGTCACTGTCACTAGAGCACCAGTCTAGTATACAGTTGACAAGCTTTTAATTACCTTCATGCCTACTGTAGCAATGGTAGCACAGAGGCATAAGAACCATGATAATGCCAACAGTGGCCTAGTCCACACTTGGACACCGCGAGAAACCCGAGGGAAGGTACCTCTGGTTAACCAAAGACCACCGATGTGGTGGAGATGTGAGCCTTAGTAAAGGCTTCCATCTATTATAACAATGAGCCTACGCATATAGATATTGCCAAGGGGCGATGGAATAAGGAAACGAGACATCCAAACTATCACGACTTAAAGGAGTAAGTATACTTCATATGCACCCAAGCATGTGGTGAACCATCGTGTAAACACCAACATGGTAAACCTCATCACGAAACTTATGAGTGGAAGCATACCCCTCAACAAGAACCTTCACTTGTCAGTGATAGAATACTCTCCAATTGGAGAACGGGACCAGAAAACCCTTGAAGTTTCTTGGGGTGTCCCGGTGATGCACATACGAGTAGAACTACACAGCTAGAGCCTATAACCAATGCTCTGCACGGAAAGACAATAATTAGCAAAACAATCAATGGGAATGCACATTGAACACCACGAATGACTAACGCTCAAGAGAGCTTATAACCCGGTGAGTTATCTCATCCTTGGTCAACCAAGATACTTGGTGAATTGTATCATAAATGATGATCGAATGTGAGGTAAGCTAACCGACACATGAAACCTAAACTGAAATAAAACACCCCCACAATGGGAAGATAATAGCATTGCGGTATGCCACAACAACCGTCATACACACGAACATTGGAAACCCCAGGGTATTCATACCATAAGGGAATGGTGCCAATGACAATGGCAATGAGTAAAGAGAAACTATCACAGTAACAGAAACAGTAAAACGATGTTGTATAGTGAGTAAGAATACGGTGCGCAGCAAGCGACCGATATGAGGAAGTAGCAGATAATGACACGGAGTATAAGTACGAGATGACAGGCATAGATATTCCTTCCTATCACATAAGTGACTTACTGTCAAGCGTTTACGCCTCTGCACTCTGTATGACTGAGTGTTTTGGTATTGCACTTGTGCAGCTAATGATCTAACGGGATGGCTAGGGATATGGAGAATGTAAACCGTAGTAAACCCTTCTTTTCACCGAACGTGGCACCAGCCAGTTAAGTAAGCTTAGCAACAAACCGTGCGGCCTAAGGCCAAAGAAGCACGAAGAGTGTGAAACACACTAACACTCACAAATGTGAATTCCAACGGAATAAAAAGGTGAAAGGAGACTTTAGAAAGTCACTAGGACCAACGCATATCAATGCAAGGTCACACAAGTAAAAACACTTGTACTGAACCAGAAGAACTGGTGTAATCTGGAAGCCATTGATAACAGAGGAAGCACTACAGTTAAGTGGTGACTTAACCTCGCCCGGCAATAAGTCGGAGGAACTTAGTGAATAATCACGGGAGTACGAATGGTATACATAATAGATTGCCAGAGAGCTGGTTATAAAGCTTAAACTCATGGAGTTCAAACAGCGGTAAAAGAATACCATACTATTAGTACGCCTTATTCCCAAAACGAAGGAATAAAAGGGCCATAAGTAGCACATTTGGAATAACCAAAGAGCGAATTAAGCATTAAGGTTATCAGGGTCGCGCAGCAGAAGCTAGTGGGCCCTAGCTAACGAATGTAATACACCCAGTAAGTATGCGAGATTGGCTATTAATGCCTTAAAGCGTAATAGGCTAGAACCAAAGTAATTATGGGCCAAATAAACTCATATAGGAATTCTTGGTGCAAAGACTAAACCATCGGTATGGTTAAGACCCTTTGACCAGAGCATATTATATAGTATACCGTAGTGAAGCTAAACGCTTCAGATTGCCCGAATTAAATAACCAATGTTTAATATTAACATATGGGAGATTACGTGGGCGTAATCCCTTTTAAGGGGGGTAGAGCGAAAACCGCTTAATGCAAGTTTTGTGAATAAAACACATAACCGTAATGTGCATAGCACAAATGAGAATCAAATTGATGATTGGTACTATGTTAAATAAACATACGTACCCGCTCATATCGTAATTATGGTAATTAAGCATGAGAGATGCAAATACCTTAGGGCGAACATACCCGCCTTGTAACCCAATGTAAGAGTATTAGTAAAAGAAAAGTAACGAGTAGTGGACGCAGCTCCACAAGTATTGTAACCTTTGAAGGAGCAGTATGAAATGAATGAGAGTAGTGGAGGAATGAATTCTAAGAGTAGTGTACTCGTAAGTAAAATTATCGGAAGTAAATTGAGAACAATTAAACTCTACAAGTATGGTAATTCCTAGTTAGAATATTTGAAACAATGGAGAGTAAGGGATGGAAGTAGTGAAGGTTGACGAAATGAGCACATAGGTATTGAACCACGGAGTAAAGAATTGTGGAAATAGAGTGAGGATGATTGATGGATTGAATCCATCCTTTGGAGATGTATGAATGACTAGGAAGAGTAAAAAGATAGAAAATTGAAATAATCAAACTATCTGTTTGTTTGAAACTGATGTGGGAAGTCGAACTTGATCCTGATCAGATCGAGGGAAACCGAACACAAATTGGGGTGGAAAGA
The DNA here is from genome assembly GCA_023374045.1 of Limonium bicolor. Lineage (NCBI taxonomy): Eukaryota > Viridiplantae > Streptophyta > Magnoliopsida > Caryophyllales > Plumbaginaceae > Limonium > Limonium bicolor. The sequence continues at coordinate 2,516,550 of CM041778.1, forward strand.
TAGTTCAACACTGATGCTGATCACATCAGGGTCGAACGATTCTTGAAGCTCCCCTCAAGTGGTCACATGAGTCACATAGGATAGAAGTAATGAATATAAATTGGAATTTGAAGTTGTGTGTTTTAGAAAATTTTTAATTGGTAGTGGCGAAAGAATTTCCTTTAGTATGGAGAATGAGGATCTGCTAGAAGTGTGTACCGAAGAAGATAGTAATGTAGTATGTTGTATTATTCCAAGGGCAGCAGGACATAGAGGAGTCCTGTGTCGAGATGACCTGAGTGCCTGCGGGATTGTAATGTGTATTGCATTGCTTTGGGGATAGCTTTGCACTGTATGTATGTATAAGTTTTGTAATGAGGAACCGGATGGTTGGTAGTAATGTGGATTGGAGTAATTATAGTACATTTGGATGGTATGGTATGTAGAAACCTTGAGTAATGGATTTGGGAATTAGTAAGGAGGAGAATGTATGACCGTAGCATTAGACATGTAAGAATGAGTAAGCATTGTAAACTTATAACCTCGAACAACTTTGAGGACAAAGTTCCTAAGGGGGGTAGATTGAAATACCCCGACCTTAAATATGGCGATTAAATTATCCTAATAGGTATTTAAGAGCCTAATAATGATTAAGAAATATTGGTAAGGGAAAATAAATCCAAAAGAAATAAAGAAACGCTTAAAAAGCGAAAAACGCTAAATAAGCGTTAAATAACCACATGAGGTATGAGACCTCGGTTAGCATATTATATGGATTCCTAATGCTTAATAAGTCCTAAATAATATATGGGAACAACTCCCAAAGAAAACGGATCCAAATAATGAATTAAAACGCTAATAGAGCTTTAGAGCACGTTTTTCGAGAAAACCCGAAAACGTGACTTTAAGTGGTCAAACAGACCCGTAAAAATTATAAATCATTAAATAATGGTTATTAAGCATTTATGGGAGGTTAATAGTCAATAAAAATAATTAAACGAGAAAATTCCGGAAAACGGGCCCGGTTAGTGAATGGTACCGAAACCGGGTAAAGTAACGAGCGTTTTCTGTAAAAGACGAAGAAACATTCCAGCTAATTTACTGTAGGGGGCCGGTTTTTAATGGGTTAAATAACCCCTCACACACACATGTAACTAGTTAACAAATAAGTAAATCAAAAAGCAAAAGAGTAAAGTACAAAAAGTAAAATAACACTCTCTCACCTCTCATTCTCACTTTTCCCTCTTCTCTCTCCCATTTCTCCCTCTCTCACCGATTTCTCCCTCCTCTCTCCCTCTGTTGGGCGATTTTGTAGAGCTTCAAGAAGCTCCCATGGCAACTCCACCTTCTACCTCATGCTCCTTCCTCATGTAAGCTCCAAATCAAAAACAAATTACATATTTGAACTCCCCTCATCATCCTCTATCATTCTCTCTTTTCAAAATCCAAAAATGAGGAAGTTCATCTCCATGGGTTTTCCCCATTCAAAGAGAAAAGCACACCATTGTGGAGCTTGGAGTCTCCTCTTTCCAACAAGGTAAAAATCTACATGAAAAACTCATGTTTTCTCCACCTTGCTTCATAGCCGATTTTTACCTCTTTGTAATGCCTTGTTTTCTCTCTCTCTTTTGAGCATAATATCAACCTTGCAATGGTGGCGGATTCACCTTCTTGAACCAAGGGCTAAAACCCCTTCTAAAACACTCCAAAGGTAAACCCTAGAATTTTTATCTTAAACACTTCAAAGAATTGGTGTTAATTAAGGGTTAGTAGTTTAATTACAATTGTTTTGTGTGTTTGGATGATGGGAATGGAGTTTGGCAACTCCATTCCCCATATGGCCGATTTGGGCAAGAAAGAAAGAAGAGGAGGATTGGAAAAAGGAATGAAGGAATTATAAGCTCAAGGTAAGAGCTCTTCACTCATGTTAAATTTTAGTGCATTGGAGTAATGGGAATGGGTAAACAAATAAAAGAACCTAAACTATTGTATTAGTATTGGAGTTTATGAAGTTTTGAGTATTTGGGAACTAGTAAGTAAATTGTAGGCCTTAGAGCCAAAGAATTGTGAATGTGTATTGATATTGTGTTTTGAGGAAATAATGATGTATTAAGATTGCTTTGTATTGCTGGTAGGACCCTTGTATGGGTGTGGCTAGAATAGGAATGATTTGGTGAGAATTGGTATGTGTGGCCAAGTAAGAAAAGTAGATGAATTATGGCAAAATTTTGGTAGGAATATGTGCATTTGTGAATGACTTGGTGAATGGGAGAACCAAGGTGTGTATTGGGGATTTTAGGGATGTCTAATGACCATGGAATGGTATTTGTGGTAAGGGAATACTAGGATGCAAAATCTGTAGCAAGGAGTGCTAGGAATGCCTTGGAGGAACTAGGAAGAACTAGAGTATAAGACTTGGTAAAGTGAATGTTGGACTTGGGTATAGATGGTACAATTGCTTGGAAATGAATTGGCATGGTAAGAGGAGGTATTTGGGATGCTAGGAGTAACATTGGTGGAGGAAATATTGAATGGTAGGAGTTGTAGAAAAATCTGTAGCATTAGAGAATGAAAAACTGTTGTAGGTGTTGTAGAAGAAGTAAGAAAATTGTGTAAGTTGTTTGATGGATTTAGTAATGGGATTGGTGGATGGATTGAGGTATATTAGGAGGCCTAAAGGGCACTAAAACATGTGGGATTACATGTAGGAAGATTGGGGAAGAAATGGGTAAGAAAGGAACTGAAAAACAAAGTCTGTAGCAGTGTTCTGCTACCGACCGACCGAGAGCCTGGGTCGGACCGTGGGTCGGTCGGGGCTTAGACAACGAAAAATAAACAATCTGTAATGGACCGACCCAGAGGCCGTGAGTCGGTCGTGGGTCGGTCGGGTAAAAATTGTTGAACGTCGAAGCTTCTGACTTCGACCGACCCAGAGGTTGGGTCGGTCGGTGGGTCGGTCGGAGCTTGGACAACGGGACTGAAACTTACTGGAATGGACCGACCCAGAGGTGTATGGGTCGGTCGGAACAGTTCTGGGTCGGTCGGGACAATTTCAGAGGACGGAAAACTTACTGGAATGGACCGACCCAGGGGTTGGGTCGGTCGGTGGGTCGGTCGGCCCTAACTTACAAAAAAAATGTAACGATCATATGTATGTATATATAGATATGTGCATATATATGGGACTTTAGTAATACACCATCAATGTAACATTAATGTTAAGGAAGTAAGTACATAAGTGGAACACAAGTATGAGGAATAATTATGGATGCGAGTTAAACCAAAGTAATGGGATAATGGGGTAAGTACGGAAGTAATAGCTATGGATGTATTGTAGTGTTTAGTATTAATAGAACCATTTGGCATGTAGCCGGAGGTTCAAGAATAAGACTCGAAGAACGAGTGTGAGCTAAGGAGCAAGGGAACACCCGATAAGTAAATCAACGGTGAAAGGTATGATTTCTTCATGCCCTGTATCCTAATCTGGTTACCCCGATTTGTGTGCTTATTTGACCACCTAAATAAGATAAATGCATGAATCGGACTACATTGCACTTACCTGTGCTTGACTTATGTTGTGCTTGATATTTATTGTCTTGAGCACTAGTTTGTATAATTCATGAAATATATGAATGATGATGAATGGTATTCGAATCTCGTATTGTACTTGTGTAATGTATTGTACCTCGTATGTATGTGTATATGTGTATTGTATTATTGTGGCTTGGATGTTGACTTGTGCTAATTCCTAACTATCTAACTCCTAACTTAAGTGAGTAAATTGGAATGAGTACAAGTCCGATATAGTTTCGGCCACGCGTGAGGATGCGGAGTCACAAGAGGTTGGCTGCAATTCCTGACTCTTAAACTGGTCCGCGGCCCAAACCCCTTAAATGGGTAGCATCCCGGATTGGTGAGTCAAGTAAATCCCGGAGGTGGGACGGTGTAGTCCCCAGGGCCGGAGGTCCCGACGACTTAACATGAGTAAGAGTAAGAGTAAGTAAGTATGGATCCGTAAGTATGTATGAGTATGAGTATGTATGTGTATGTATGGAGTAAACGAGTAAAAGAGTAATCTCCACCCGATTAACCCGGGTGGACCAATGAAGCTAACAAGAATTGTATATCGTGTATGTACTGCGTATGTGTATTTGGGAAGAAGGTAAGTAAGTATTTGATGGTATATTGTATTCCTTGTATGTAATGAAATGTATGGATGTATGCTTGCGTGAGTATCATTGTAATGTGTATAAGAGTATGTATGCTTGTATGAAAACGAACTGCATGTATTCGACCAAGTGGTCGGCGTACCCTCACTAGTACGCGGGGTATGCGGTTATCATGCGCAGCGAAAGCTGACACCCTAGGGGGAACGTTTTTAGTGTGCAGGTACCCGAAGGGAACCTGATCAAGGTAAGAAGCCGGCGATACACCCTAGTATCTAGGAAGTAAGTAGTTGTGAGAAAAGGGTAGTAAGTAATCTCTTAGTGAGTATGTATGAACTTGGAGGAGGTATTGTAATTGTAAAAGGATCCTAGCAAACTCGGTATGTAGTTTATATTGTATTGTACTTGGAGTATTGTATTGAATGAAGATTGTAGTAGTATTTGGAAAATAGAGAATGTATTGTAGATTTGTAGTACTCGGGATTCCGGTCCATCAGACCGATGCTGTATGTAGAAGTAGTGGCCTTGTTAGTCACGTGGGTGACTAACGGCATTGTATCACCCAAAGTATGTAAGAACATATCCGCTGCGTGTATCTGGTATGTAAGGAGATTGGACGGTAAGCATTGTATTAATGGTAGGGGTGTTACAAAAAGTGGTATCAGAGCGAAGTATCGCTCTGATGACTGGAAATACCGAGTTTAGGAATACCGAGTTAGGAATTAGAAGCTTAGGGCTAAGGGCTGAGTGTTAGCATTAGAGATATGCTAGTTAGGAACCACCGGTGAGTACCGGAATACCTACGATACCAGTCCCGCCCGCCGCAAACCCCATTGTATAACTTGGGAAAGGACGCCAGAGAGAAGGAAAGTCCTCTCATACACGGGGAAACCCGATCTGGCAGTGGTGAAGCAATCACACAGTAAACAAGAACCGACATATAGCAAATTCCAAGGATTGGAAGCCCGGAAATGGATCCCGGATAAACCACAATACCCGCACTAAATAGCGGTTGAACGAGCACTCCAACCACGAGGAGGCAGCAACTTACAACAGCATGGGGCGACGTGCTTAGCAGTCGCGAGACCTAGCTAGATACCCAGCAGCAGGAAAGAAGCACTAACTGTGCAACGAAATGGAAAAAGATAATAACAGAACCCGAGACATAGGTCTACGGGATAGTAATACTTGAATAATACCACCAACGGTATGCTAACTGACTAAGGACATAGTCGGAAGCGATTAACTCCAAATTATAACGCCAAAAGGCTGCAATACCTGGCCAATATGGCTCAGACAACTACAAGGACAACCATGAGATATAATTCAATAGGACTACAAGAGTAGTGCCTAAACAAGGTAGGCTCAGTAACCACCACAAGTGTGTGGGTACGAGCCACAAGGAACAACACTAAACCAAATGAAGCGGGAATCTCCAAGGATTGGAGAAGTACCCAGATCTACGACATCCATGTCTAGACCACCAAGAAGCTACCTAAAGGATCGAGTATACCCATTTGTAGATCAACAAGATCAAGGGAAGAGTCAACAAGACTATCAAATACAATTGGAAACCATACCGTGAACGGTATAGGATTACTCAAAAACCACCAGTACCACGCACTTGCCACGGCAAGTGCAGTAAGGACAGGAACATGCTAAGGAACCCCAACACGTCACGAGCACATAGGAATGTGCTGTGACAGTAATGAGACAACCACAGGATCACACATCCTAACAACCAGACGTATGGAACCTTGGGAAGGCTTAACGGCCCGACCACAGTACTTAGAACATACCAGTCAGCGAGAAGCTAGACTTGGCCAAGACCTCAAGAATGGATATGCCATGAGAGACTTCTTTAACACCGAAACACATTTTAAAACCAAAAATTTTCTTTCAAAACCACAACTTTCTTTAAAAACCTTGGATTTTAAAACCAGACCAACAGAATTACGGTGAGTATCATGGGATGATACAAGAGGAGTTGACAATAGAATACTTCACCTAGGCGTGCGACGAACACTACGAGTGTACCCAATTACGGGATGTGGGACAACCGCACTCCGAAGGAGCTTGCGGGCCTGACACGTAGTCGGGTAAGTGGTAACGTATCAGCATGGTACCCCACGTATGTATACATGTAGAGTGCGAAGCACGGAAGTAGTCAATTCCGTTCTACAGACCATCAGTAAGTTCAAACCAGAACAGCTGGACACCTCAGACGATCAAGTGCAAAGGAACTCAGAGAATTCATCTGAAAGTAAGGAATAAAAACTAGAAAGTGCAAAGAGCACGGACTAGTCAGTATAGACATTGGACATGTCTCAATGACATCAAGCAACCACATGATAGCTGGAAGGTATACCCAGCCTAAACACAGTAAGGCAGTTGCCTAAACGTGAACACCACAATGCTCGACAAACGGGACAGAACTCCTAAGAGCAATCACACGATTACCATAAAGTAAAATCCATCATTGAAGAGAATATTAAACCTAGTCTCAAGCGCTAGGAGCAAGTATAAACGGTCTACCCAACGACGGGAGACGTTATAAACCTAAAGGGAATAGCTTAACACGATACCATAAGACGATATTTAGGACAACACATGTTATAAACATTAGCCGGATGTAACGGCATAACTACCAACACCCAGGAGTGATCCTTGGAGGGTGTCTGCATTAACAACAGTTGAACAAGCATAATGATATGAGCATGGAAGCAAAAACGAACACTCGGTTAGGACACCGAAGGGATTTCACATAACAGGGAATACCCTAACGTGCTGAGAGGCACCTATTAATACCATTTTGCCGTAGGGCCTCCTATGAACGGAAGCGTGATGTCGCGACTTGCCAAGGAGCCCAGTAATATCCCCATCCTGCGATGGTGCACAAGGAGTGGAAACATGCATAAACAGCTTGCAAAGAGCATAGCTTACAGCGATAAGGCTTGAAAGCCATCAACCAACTATGTTACGTAAACCTTAACGGTTGCATAACCCACACCATTTGATGACAAGACTGCAAGAGATATTGTCTCACACGACAAGAAATCAACAACTGGGCCATAAGTTCAAACCCAACATCCTGAGTGGCTTGGAATAATGGCCATCTCAGTGTCACTGTCACTAGAGCACCAGTCTAGTATACAGTTGACAAGCTTTTAATTACCTTCATGCCTACTGTAGCAATGGTAGCACAGAGGCATAAGAACCATGATAATGCCAACAGTGGCCTAGTCCACACTTGGACACCGCGAGAAACCCGAGGGAAGGTACCTCTGGTTAACCAAAGACCACCGATGTGGTGGAGATGTGAGCCTTAGTAAAGGCTTCCATCTATTATAACAATGAGCCTACGCATATAGATATTGCCAAGGGGCGATGGAATAAGGAAACGAGACATCCAAACTATCACGACTTAAAGGAGTAAGTATACTTCATATGCACCCAAGCATGTGGTGAACCATCGTGTAAACACCAACATGGTAAACCTCATCACGAAACTTATGAGTGGAAGCATACCCCTCAACAAGAACCTTCACTTGTCAGTGATAGAATACTCTCCAATTGGAGAACGGGACCAGAAAACCCTTGAAGTTTCTTGGGGTGTCCCGGTGATGCACATACGAGTAGAACTACACAGCTAGAGCCTATAACCAATGCTCTGCACGGAAAGACAATAATTAGCAAAACAATCAATGGGAATGCACATTGAACACCACGAATGACTAACGCTCAAGAGAGCTTATAACCCGGTGAGTTATCTCATCCTTGGTCAACCAAGATACTTGGTGAATTGTATCATAAATGATGATCGAATGTGAGGTAAGCTAACCGACACATGAAACCTAAACTGAAATAAAACACCCCCACAATGGGAAGATAATAGCATTGCGGTATGCCACAACAACCGTCATACACACGAACATTGGAAACCCCAGGGTATTCATACCATAAGGGAATGGTGCCAATGACAATGGCAATGAGTAAAGAGAAACTATCACAGTAACAGAAACAGTAAAAACGATGTTGTATAGTGAGTAAGAATACGGTGCGCAGCAAGCGACCGATATGAGGAAGTAGCAGATAATGACACGGAGTATAAGTACGAGATGACAGGCATAGATATTCCTTCCTATCACATAAGTGACTTACTGTCAAGCGTTTACGCCTCTGCACTCTGTATGACTGAGTGTTTTGGTATTGCACTTGTGCAGCTAATGATCTAACGGGATGGCTAGGGATATGGAGAATGTAAACCGTAGTAAACCCTTCTTTTCACCGAACGTGGCACCAGCCAGTTAAGTAAGCTTAGCAACAAACCGTGCGGCCTAAGGCCAAAGAAGCACGAAGAGTGTGAAACACACTAACACTCACAAATGTGAATTCCAACGGAATAAAAAGGTGAAAGGAGACTTTAGAAAGTCACTAGGACCAACGCATATCAATGCAAGGTCACACAAGTAAAAACACTTGTACTGAACCAGAAGAACTGGTGTAATCTGGAAGCCATTGATAACAGAGGAAGCACTACAGTTAAGTGGTGACTTAACCTCGCCCGGCAATAAGTCGGAGGAACTTAGTGAATAATCACGGGAGTACGAATGGTATACATAATAGATTGCCAGAGAGCTGGTTATAAAGCTTAAACTCATGGAGTTCAAACAGCGGTAAAAGAATACCATACTATTAGTACGCCTTATTCCCAAAACGAAGGAATAAAAGGGCCATAAGTAGCACATTTGGAATAACCAAAGAGCGAATTAAGCATTAAGGTTATCAGGGTCCGCAGCAGAAGCTAGTGGGCCCTAGCTAACGAATGTAATACACCCAGTAAGTATGCGAGATTGGCTATTAATGCCTTAAAGCGTAATAGGCTAGAACCAAAGTAATTATGGGCCAAATAAACTCATATAGGAATTCTTGGTGCAAAGACTAAACCATCGGTATGGTTAAGACCCTTTGACCAGAGCATATTATATAGTATACCGTAGTGAAGCTAAACGCTTCAGATTGCCCGAATTAAATAACCAATGTTTAATATTAACATATGGGAGATTACGTGGGCGTAATCCCTTTTAAGGGGGGTAGAGCGAAAACCGCTTAATGCAAGTTTTGTGAATAAAACACATAAACCGTAATGTGCATAGCACAAATGAGAATCAAATTGATGATTGGTACTATGTTAAATAAACATACGTACCCGCTCATATCGTAATTATGGTAATTAAGCATGAGAGATGCAAATACCTTAGGGCGAACATACCCGCCTTGTAACCCAATGTAAGAGTATTAGTAAAAGAAAAGTAACGAGTAGTGGACGCAGCTCCACAAGTATTGTAACCTTTGAAGGAGCAGTATGAAATGAATGAGAGTAGTGGAGGAATGAATTCTAAGAGTAGTGTACTCGTAAGTAAAATTATCGGAAGTAAATTGAGAACAATTAAACTCTACAAGTATGGTAATTCCTAGTTAGAATATTTGAAACAATGGAGAGTAAGGGATGGAAGTAGTGAAGGTTGACGAAATGAGCACATAGGTATTGAACCACGGAGTAAAGAATTGTGGAAATAGAGTGAGGATGATTGATGGATTGAATCCATCCTTTGGAGATGTATGAATGACTAGGAAGAGTAAAAAGATAGAAAATTGAAATAATCAAACTATCTGTTTGTTTGAAACTGATGTGGGAAGTCGAACTTGATCCTGATCAGATCGAGGGAAACCGAACACAAATTGGGGTGGAAAGATAGTTCAACACTGATGCTGATCACATCAGGGTCGAACGATTCTTGAAGCTCCCCTCAAGTGGTCACATGAGTCACATAGGATAGAAGTAATGAATATAAATTGGAATTTGAAGTTGTGTGTTTTAGAAAATTTTTAATTGGTAGTGGCGAAAGAATTTCCTTTAGTATGGAGAATGAGGATCTGCTAGAAGTGTGTACCGAAGAAGATAGTAATGTAGTATGTTGTATTATTCCAAGGGCAGCAGGACATAGAGGAGTCCTGTGTCGAGATGACCTGAGTGCCTGCGGGATTGTAATGTGTATTGCATTGCTTTGGGGATAGCTTTGCACTGTATGTATGTATAAGTTTTGTAATGAGGAACCGGATGGTTGGTAGTAATGTGGATTGGAGTAATTATAGTACATTTGGATGGTATGGTATGTAGAAACCTTGAGTAATGGATTTGGGAATTAGTAAGGAGGAGAATGTATGACCGTAGCATTAGACATGTAAGAATGAGTAAGCATTGTAAACTTATAACCTCGAACAACTTTGAGGACAAAGTTCCTAAGGGGGGTAGATTGAAATACCCCGACCTTAAATATGGCGATTAAATTATCCTAATAGGTATTTAAGAGCCTAATAATGATTAAGAAATATTGGTAAGGGAAAATAAATCCAAAAGAAATAAAGAAACGCTTAAAAAGCGAAAAACGCTAAATAAGCGTTAAATAACCACATGAGGTATGAGACCTCGGTTAGCATATTATATGGATTCCTAATGCTTAATAAGTCCTAAATAATATATGGGAACAACTCCCAAAGAAAACGGATCCAAATAATGAATTAAAACGCTAATAGAGCTTTAGAGCACGTTTTTCGAGAAAACCCGAAAACGTGACTTTAAGTGGTCAAACAGACCGTAAAATTATAAATCATTAAATAATGGTTATTAAGCATTTATGGGAGGTTAATAGTCAATAAAAATAATTAAACGAGAAAATTCCGGAAAACGGGCCCGGTTAGTGAATGGTACCGAAACCGGGTAAAGTAACGAGCGTTTTCTGTAAAAGACGAAGAAACATTCCAGCTAATTTACTGTAGGGGGCCGGTTTTTAATGGGTTAAATAACCCCTCACACACACATGTAACTAGTTAACAAATAAGTAAATCAAAAAGCAAAAGAGTAAAGTACAAAAAGTAAAATAACACTCTCTCACCTCTCATTCTCACTTTTCCCTCTTCTCTCTCCCATTTCTCCCTCTCTCACCGATTTCTCCCTCCTCTCTCCCTCTGTTGGGCGATTTTGTAGAGCTTCAAGAAGCTCCCATGGCAACTCCACCTTCTACCTCATGCTCCTTCCTCATGTAAGCTCCAAATCAAAAACAAATTACATATTTGAACTCCCCTCATCATCCTCTATCATTCTCTCTTTTCAAAATCCAAAAATGAGGAAGTTCATCTCCATGGGTTTTCCCCATTCAAAGAGAGAAAGCACACCATTGTGGAGCTTGGAGTCTCCTCTTTCCAACAAGGTAAAAATCTACATGAAAAACTCATGTTTTTCTCCACCTTGCTTCATAGCCGATGTTTACCTCTTTGTAATGCCTTGTTTTCTCTCTCTCTTTTGAGCATAATATCAACCTTGCAATGGTGGCGGATTCACCTTCTTGACCAAGGGCTAAAACCCCTTCAAAACACTCCAAAGGTAAACCCTAGAATTTATCTTAAACACTTCAAAGAATTGGTGTTAATTAAGGGTTTAGTAGTTTAATTACAATTGTTTGGTGTTTTGGATGATGGGAATGGAGTTGGCAACTCCATTCCCCATATGGCGATTTGGGCAGAAGAAAGAAAGAGAGGATTGGAAAAAGGAATGAAGGAATTATAAGCTCAAGGTAAGAGCTCTTCACTCATGTTAAATTTAGTGCATTGGAGTAATGGGAATGGGTAAACAAATAAAAGAACCTAAACTATTGTATTAGTATTGGAGTTATGGAAGTTTTGAGTATTTGGGAACTATAGTAAATTGTAGGCCATTAGAGCCAAGAATTGTGAATGTGTATTGATATTGTGTTTTGAGGAAATAATGCTGTATTAAGATTGCTTTGTATTGCTGGTAGGACCCTTGTATGGGTGTGGCTAGAATAGGAATGATTTGGTGAGAATTGGTAGTGTGGCCAAGTAAGAAAAGTAGATGAATTATGGCAAAATTTGGTAGAATAGGGCATTTGTGAATGACTTGGTGAATGGAGAGAACCAAGTGTGTATTGGGGATTTTAGGGATGTCTAATGACCATGGAATGGTATTGTGGTAAGGGAATACTAGGATGCAAAATCTAGCAAGGTGCTAGGAATGCCTTGGAGGAACTAGGAAGAACTAGAGTATAAGACTTGGTAAAGTGAATGTTGGGACTTGGGTATAGATGGTACAATTGCTTGGAAATGAATTGGCATGGTAAGAGGAGGTATTTGGGATGCTAGGAGTAACATTGGTGGAGGAAATATTGAATGGTAGGAGTTGTAGAAAAATCTGTAGCATTAGAGAATGAAAAACTGTTGTAGGTGTTGTAGAAGAAGTAGAAAATTGTGTAAGTTGTTTGATGGATTTAGTAATGGGATTGGTGGATGGATTGAGGTATATTAGGAGGCCTAAAGGGCACTAAAACATGTGGGATTACATGTATTAGATGGGTAGGGAAGAAATGGGTAAGAAAGGAACTGAAAAACAAAGTCTGTAGCAGTGTTCTGCTACCGACCGACCCAGAGCCTGGGTCGGACCGTGGGTCGGTTGGGCTTAGACAACGAAAAATAAACAATCTGTAATGGACCGACCCAGAGGCCGTGAGTCGGTCGTGGGTCGGTCGGGTAAAAATTGGTTGAACGTCGAAGCTTCTGACTTCGACCGACCCAGAGGTTGGGTCGGTCGGGGGTCGGTCGGAGCTTGGACAACGGGACTGAAATTACTGGAAATGGACCGACCCAGAGGTGTATGGGTCGGTCGGAACAGTTCTGGGTCGTCGGGGACAATTTCAGAGGACGAAAAACTTACTGGAATGGACCGACCCGGGGTTGGGTCGGTCGGTGGGTCGGTCGGCCCTAACTTACAAAAAAATGTAACGATCATATGTATGTAATAAGATATGTGCATATATATGGGACTTTAGTAATACACCATCAATGTAACATTAATGTTAAGGAAGTAAGTACATAAGTGGAACACAAGTATGAGGAATAATTATGGATGCGAGTTAAACCAAAGTAGGGATAATGGGGTAAGTACGGAAGTAATAGCTATGGGTCTTGTATTGTAGATTAATAGAACCATTGCATGTAGCCGGAGGTTCAAGAATAAGACTCGAAGAACGAGGTGAGCTAAGGAGCAAGGGAACACCCGATAAGTAAATCAACGGTGAAAGGTATGATTTCTTCATGCCCTGTATCCTAATCTGGTTACCCCGATTTGTGTGCTTATTTGACCACTAAATAAGATAAATGCATGAATCGGACTACATTGCACTTACCTGTGCTTGACTTATGTTGTGCTTGATAATTGTCTTGAGCACTAGTTTGTATAATTCATGAAATATATGTATGATGATGAATGGTATTCGAATCTCGTATGTACTTGTGAATGTATTGTACCTCGTATGTATGTGTATATGTGTATTGTATTATTGTGGCTTGGATGTTGACTTGTGCTAATTCCTAACTATCTAACTCCTAACTTAAGTGAGTAAATTGGAATGAGTACAAGTCCGATATAGTTTCGGCCACGCGTGAGGATGCGAGTCACAAGAGGTTGGCTGCAATTCCTGACTCTTAAACTGGTCCGCGGCCCAAACCCCTTAATGGGTAGCATCCCGGATTGGTGAGTCAAGTAAATCCCGGAGGTGGGACGGTTGTAGTCCCCAGGGCCGGAGGTCCCGACGACTTAACATGAGTAAGAGTAAGAGTAAGTAAGTATGGATCCGTAATTATGTATGAGTATGAGTATGTATGTGTATGTATGGAATAAACGAGTAAAGAGTAATCTCCACCCGATTAACCCGGTGGACCAATGAAGCTAAAGAATTGTATATCGTGTTAGTACTGCGTATGTGTATTTGGGAAAGAAGGTAAGTAAGTATTTGATGGTATATTGTATTCCTTGTATGTAATGAAATGTATGGATGTATGCTTGCGTGAGTATCATTGTAATGTGTATAAGAGTATGTATGCATGTATGCTTGTATGAAAACGAACTGCATGTATTCGACCAAGTGGTCGGCGTACCCTCACTAGTACACGGGGTATGCGGTTATCATGCGCAGCGAAAGCTGACCCCCTAGGGGGAACGTTTTTAGTGTGCAGGTACCCGAAGGGAACCTGATCAAGGTAAGAAGCCGGCGATACACCTAGTATCTAGGAAGTAGTAGTTATGAGAAAGGGTAGTAAGTAATCTCTTAGTGAGTATGTATGAACTTGAGGAGGTATTGTAATTGTAAAAGGATCCTAGCAAACTCGGTATGTAGTTTATATTGTATTGTACTTGGAGTATTGTATTGAATGAAGATTGTAGTAGTATTTGGAAAATAGAGAATGTATTGTAGATTTGTAGTACTCGGGATTCCGGTCCATCAGACCGATGCTGTATGTAGAAGTAGTGGCCTTGTTAGTCACGTGGGTGACTAACGGCATTGTATCACCCAAAGTATGTAAGAACATATCCGCTGCGTGTATCTGGTATGTAAGGAGATTGGACGGTAAGCATTGTATTAATGGTAGGGGTGTTACAAAAGTGGTATCAGAGCGAAGTATCGCTCTGATGACTGGAAATACCGAGTTTAGGAATACCGAGTTAGGAATTAGAAGCTTAGGGCTAAGGGCTGAGTGTTAGCATTAGAGATATGCTAGTTAGGAACCACCGGTGAGTACCGGAATACCTACGATACCAGTCCCGCCCGCCGCAAACCCCATTGTATAACTTGGGAAAGGACGCAGAGAGAAGGAAAGTCCTCTCATACACGGGGAAACCCGATCTGGCAGTGGTGAAGCAATCACACAGTAAACAAGAACCGACATATAGCAAATTCCAAGGATTGGAAGCCCAGAAATGGATCCCGGATAAACCACAATACCCGCACTAAATAGCGGTTGAACGAGCACTCCAACCCGAGGAGGCAGCAACTTACAACAGCATGGGGCGACGTGCTTATGATAAGTGGTGAAATAATGCTATTTTGAGAGCTTCATTTACTTCTATTCTATTGCATGCATAACTTGTTTCACCACTTAATAGAGTGTTTTAGTGATTAATAGTTAACTAATAGAGTTTAATCTCTTGATAGGTAAAAGCTCATTTTGAGATACTTTTGAGCTTCCTTTGAGTTAGTAGCATGCATCAACGGATCCCTCATCCTTCAAGCTTTCCAATGCCGCCGAAACGGGGAGCAATCCGAGCCACGATGAAGATTCTAGGCCCAGAGGAAGTTAGAGCCAAATTCTGGTGGCCGTCCGACCCACTCGTCCGACCCACTCTGGGTCGGACACCCTGTTCTCCTGGACGCCCAAGCTCTGGAATCGTCCGACCATAAGCCTGGGTCGGATATGGGTCGGACATACTTAAACTTTCCCACGTGCTGTCTTCTTCGGAAGCCGTCCGACCCACGCGTCCGACCCAGTCTGGGTCGGACGGGCTGAAAAAATCTGCCCAGATCTGCGTTTTTAAAAGCTAATTCGGGGGACTCCTTTCTGATTATCCAACACACACGACTACAACCCTAAAGAGAGGAGAAAGAACGTGAAAGAAGAGAAGAAGAAGAGGAAGAAGAAGAAGAAGAGAAGAAGGAAGAACTCACCTTCTCTAAAGCTTCCAAGCTTCAACAATGGCTTCTTCTTATTCTTTTCTAGTTTTTCTTTCCTCTATGTTTGAGTAGTACCCCATTGTGCTTTGGGATGGGTCTTTGAACCCAAACCCTAGATTTTGCTTGTGAATCTTTATTATGCCTTAATATAGTTGTTTCTCTCTCAATTATCTTTCAATGTCCTCAAATTGATCTCTTGAGTGCATTTGTGGTGAACCCAAACTACAATTTGGTTTTGAGTTAGGGTTTGTGACCCAATTGAGAGAGAACTCTTCATTTATGCTTCTAGGATTAGTGAGCATAATTTGGAGCTTTGTTCTGGAACTTGCTTAGTGCTACTTAGTGAGTTTAGTCCTAATTGATTTTGAAGGCTAAAATTAACTAAGTAAGATTTAACTCATCTTTGGTTTAGAGAGTTATTATTATTGTTCTAGAAAGACAACTATGGCATAAGAAGAGTTGCTAGCATATCTAGGTAGTTTGGGGGATTGCCAAATTCCCAAAGTACTTCTCCATCCAATCCATTAACTTATCACCTTTAGTTTATTTGTTGTTCTTGCAATTACTCAACCAACACAATCAAGCTTGCCACCGGCTAAACCCCATTTTACTGCTTACATTACAACTACTAAATACCGAGACTAGGAAGTTAGGACCAATTTCCTTGTGGATACGACACTTGTTGTACTACACCGATAGGTGCACTTGCCTACTCCTTGCATATACTTGTATACTTTGTTATATAGTTTTTCAACAAGTTTTTGGCGCCGTTGCCGGGGAAATTGATTCCATCAATTTCCCTAGTTCCGGTTTTTAGTTTTTGTTTTTGTTTGAAGTTTAGTGTTCTGTTTTCTTTGATTGTGTTTTCGTTTTTGTTGTTATATCCTATCCTTGTTTATATTTTTATAAGTTAGTAGTGCTGGTTTTCTGGTGATTGCTTAGGTACCTTGTGTTTCCTCTGTGTATGCCAAACACTCGGTCTAGTAGCTCCCCGCTTGCTAGTCCGAGATCCGAACTTGAGCGCACTCTTAGAACGACGCATAAGGAATTTACACATGGCGGATGATAACCCAGAAATCATGAATAATGGGCAGCAGCAACACCGAGCGCTCTCTGATTACCACCAGCCGGATACCGAAGGGAGGCCTTCGGCTATAGTCCTCCCAGTATTGACACCAGAGGAAGCGAGACAATGGGTTTTCAAGACTCATTTCATTACCGCAGTCCGGGACTTAGGAAAGTTCAGTGGAGCAAATCCAGATGACGCTCCGAACCACCTAAGTCTCTTCCTTGATTTTTGCAATTCTTTCGGGAAAGACGGTAAGGTAAAAGAGAGAATCCGGTTGCAGCTTTTCCCCCATTCCTTATCCGACGCCGCATCAAGATGGTTTAGGAGCTTACCACCCCAATCAATCCAAACATGGGCACAAATGGCTCAAAAGTTCCTTGCCAAATACTACCCGACTAGTAGGACGAGGCAACTGATTGGAGAAATTAATACATTCTACCAAGAGCCCGGAGAAACCTTGTACGATTCATGGGACCGGTTCAAGGATATGTTAATGAATTGCTCCCACCATGGGTTGGATGATCAATCGTTATGCCTATCTTTCTTTAATGGGCTTGATGATGCGAACCGTTTGCTTGTGAATTCATCCTCGGGAGGTAGCTTCATGACCAAATCCCCTGAAGAAGGAATGGCACTTCTTGAGACAATGACTAGCAACACGAGGCAATGGGCCAGAAATAAGGGAAGAACTCCAAGAGCGGCCGGTCTACTTCATATCGAACCAGCCGATCATCTTTCCGCCCAAATATCCTCACTCACAAAGATGGTGGAGAAGCTTGCTACATCCCAAAAAGAGAATGCAAAATCTGTAGCTTCATCATCTTCTACTTCAGCCACAGAGGGGTGTGCTATATGTGCGGGTCCCCATGAGACCCATTTTTGTGAAGGAAGAAGTTACATCGAGGGACAAGAAGATGTAAACTTTGTTAGCAACCGCCCCAACTACAACTATAACAACAACAATGCTCCATGGAGAAATCATCCTAATTTCTCATGGAGGAACAACGATTCCACCCAAGGAGGACCGAGTAATATTTCCAACAACTCGATGGGTTATAAACCTCAAGGGCCACACCAAGCAAACAATTCTCAAATGGGGTATAGACCTCAAGGTGGCCCGCCAGGATTTAGACCACAACAACAACAACAACCACAACAACAACAACAACACAACAACACAACCATCCTCCTCCTCTACTGATGGTAACTTGGCTAGAATGGAAGCCATGATGCAAAACATGCAAAATATGACGATGAATTTCATGACTACCGCCCAAACTAAGTTCACCGAGCAGGAGGCCTTCAATGCCAACCAGATGACATTTAATCAGGGCCTTAAAACTCAAATTGATCAAATCTCAGAACAACTTGCTCAGAGACAACCGGGCACGTTCCCAAGCCAAACCAAGCCTAATCCGAAAGAGCAACTCAATGCTATATTCGTAAGAGAAGATGTTGAAGAAGAGGTTAGCAAGATAAATGTGATTGAGACTTCAAAAATTCACCCTCTTCATCAAGTATGGGCTATGTCCATAGCAGCATCAAAAAGAAAGATAGCCCAACTTGAATCTTCTTCGAGAATTCATGATCATGAACTTCAAGATGAGAGGGAGCACTTGGGAAAGCTTCTTACAAACTATGCAAGAGAAAAAGACAAGTTGGAGGATGATGAGGAAGGGATAAAAGTTGTTACCTTGAGAAGTGGGAGAAAAACACAAGAAGTCCAAGTCCCACATGAGCCAAGCAACCCAAAGGAGGGTGACGAAGAAAGGGTTGACCACCCAACGGAGGGAACTCCTCAAGACGTCCCCGCAAACCTCTCCGCACAAAAACCCTCTCCATGTGAACCACCCGTACCTTTCCCCAACCGACTCAAGAAACAGAAGCTTGATGCAGAGTACGGGAAGTTTCTAGCGGTGCTTAAGCAATTGAATGTCAACATCCCTTTTGTAGACCTCATTGCCAAGATGCCAAACTATGCCAAATTCCTCAAGCATCTCATCTCCAACAAATTAAAATTGACCGAAGACGGCACCATCCAGCTCAATGAAGCTTGCTCTGCTATTCTAAACAGCCATTACCTTCGAAATGCAGCGATCCAGGCAGCTTCACCATCCCGGTCATGATCGGTAGCACCTCTTTTCAATACTCCTTATGTGATCTAGGTGCCTCCATCAACTTGATGCCCCTTTCCACCTTCAAGCGGCTAGGTATAGGTGAATTGAAAAAGAGCAAGATGGTCCTTCAACTGGCAGATGGGTCGACGGTTTACCCAAGTGGAGTGGTTGAAGACGTTATCATCAAAGTGGAACATCTATACTTCCCATGCGATTTTGTCATTTTGGACATTGAAGAAAACTCCACTACACCCCTTATCCTTGGCCGGCCTTTCCTTGCCACTGCTGATGCTCAAATTGCTGTGGCAAGAAGGACCATCACCTTGCAAGCATATGATGAGAAGTTGGTATTCACAGCGGGGAGGTCCCCAAATAACAAGACGGCGACGGTCAAGGTTGTAGAAAAGGAGGCCCAGCCACACTCATCTTCTTCACCTCTCTTCATCACTCTACCCGAAGGGATCACCATCCAGGATGAACCACCATTAATCCTTGAAGAAGAGAAAGAGAGGGGCAGGAAGGAAAAAGGTGAACGTGCATCAAAGTGGATACCCAAAAATGTCTTCGCTTCATGCTTTGGATGTCCTCCTTACGTCCACCCTCCAGGTTTGATCTAACCCTCACAATGGTCTAGCCAAAGACCTTAAAAAGACGGGCAGCTTTCCGGGAGGCAACCCGGACTCCTTTCCATCTCTTTAAGCAATTCTATTGTATTAATGTTTGAAGTTCCTCTTGGTGTGTGTGTGTGTTTATTTTAGCTGTTTTGGATTGTTTTTCTGGTTTATATGGGCTTATGATTGCTGCTAATGTTTTGTGGTGCAAAACAAAAGAATTTGGAAAATTTTTGGTCCGTCCGATCCACACGTCCGACCCACTGTGGGTCGGACATGCTTGATTTTTCGAAACCCACCTTTCTGGAATGGTCCGACCCACAGCTCTAGGTCGGATCTGGGTCGGACACGCCTGAAATTTTGAAACCCGACCTTCTGGAATGGTCCGACCCACGGCTCTGGGTCGGAACTGGGTCGGACGGGATGAAAAATTTGAAAAAAAAAGAGAGGAAAACGACGCGTTTTGAAACTTTCCTTCTTCCTTCCTCATTTCTCGCCCCCGACCCCTCTTTCTTTCTTCTCTTCCTTCCCCGATTCCTTCTTCCCCATCGCCAACACCACCCTTCTTCCCTCTCTCTCGCGCGCCCCCCAGCACACCACCACCACTCCGCGCCTTCGTCGCCACTCCGACGCCGCCCTGCAGCCCGCCAACGTCGCACACACCGCCCTCACTCACACCCGGCCCCAGCCACAATCGCCCCCAACAGAAAACCAAAAACGCGACCCTAAATCGCCCTACCCCCAACTTGATTCCATTTGTGATTTTTGCCCCTCTCTGTAAACTTTCTTGCTCCATTACCACTGCTCAACATCTAGGTATGTTTTTCTCACATTACTATACCTTTTTGCCAATTTTTGAGCAACGTTACAATTTGGGCGACATTCAAATCAAACCCAACGGAGCCTTAGGTGCTAGATTGAGATTTTTGGAAAATTTGGGATTTTGGATTGTGTGAATGCTTAATTAGGAAATATGTGTGGGTTTGGACATTAACAAGGTGGAATTGGGCACAACATTTTCGCACTTTATTGGTTCTAGCATCATTTTGTGATTTTGGTCTACATTTGCCTTAGGCTTTGTTTTAGTATTATTCAACTTTGCATAAATGTGTGTAACTGACTTGTGGGACTCGCTAGGTGACGTTAGTGCTATATATTGATTAACGGGATAGGCTAGTGCACTTAATCGTTGTGCGTGGGAGTAACTCCCATTGTATTTAAAATAGATCAATTGTCATAATTGCTTGGTGACCTTTGACCTCGTTGGTGGGTTTGTGCTGTTGGGATGTTTGTATACTTGAATGCAAGCCTTCGGGCTAAATTGTGGAAGTTCTTAGAACCGGGAAAAGTGTAGAAAAACGGGGGCGACTCTGCCCAAATTTTCAATTTCCATTGCACTTTTCTCTTTTAATTCTCTGATTTTTAACCTTTCATCTAACTCTTTCTCTTTTGTTTGTTATTTTTTTTGTTGTGTGTTCTGTTGTTTGTTTTGGCTGTTTCAGAACAATGAGTGGGCGACCCCGACGCACCCAGAAGCGCAAGAATGGCGCAAGTTCCTCTCAGGCGATCGAGCTCGCCCCTGTGCCTACCGGTCCACCAGAGGGCCTTCTTGATGGGCGCTTCGTCAGTGAGGAGGCGCGAAGCTGGTACAACGACCCGCGCGCACGGGAATTCGTACGAGAGCGCACGGTCCACTCCGAGCTGATTTCTGACCTTAGCCTCCAGGAGGTGATGGAGCGCACCGGCTGGGGGTGTGTCTTGAGCATGGGCGGCCAGTACTGCCCTCGGCTGGTCAAAGAGTTCTACGCAAATGCGACCAGCGAGATGGCGTACGGGACATCTACAGTTGTCTCTCATGTCGCGGGCCGCCGCATTCGGATCACCAAGGAGACATTCCTCCGCTTCTTCCGGCTGCCGATTGAGGATCTCCAGTACACTACCTGCATCTCAGTCGGCGATCTCACCGCTCACCGGAGACACTACCTCAACACCCTCCCTGTCCAGCGCCGAAAGAAGAAGGCTGGGACAGAGGTTCGCCTCATCATGACCTTGAACATGGTCACTGACCCCGTGCGGAGGGTCATGCTCGCACTCCTTCGCCACAACATCCTCCCACGGGACAGCAAGGACCTGAACCAGATGGACTGCTACATGATGGATTACATGGTCCAGCCGGACCCAGACCATCCTCTCTCTCTCCGGCCTGATGTTCCGCCACCTGCAGCATATCGTGAAGCAGCGGAACACTCACCACCTGGGCTTCCCACACTTCCTGCACAGCCAGATTGTCCACCAGGGCGTCTCGGCTGCGAGAGAGCCAGTGTCCGACCCGATGGACTACATTCATGGCTATGCCATGCAGCGGATGGGGTTCTCTTGGGACGGGACGACCTGGGTGAAGGACCATGTCGACGACGAGCAGCCGAGTGCCGGTTCCTCCTCCGCCGGGGCAGCAGCCACTAGCGCCCCACTCCTTGCTCTGCCCCCGCCACCGCCAGACTCCATTTCTAGGCAGGAGTTCGAGGAGCGCATGGCCGCTTATCAGCGCCAGATGCAGGCCGAGATGGAGGCCCGGATGCAGCGCATGAGAGACGAGTTCCGCTCGGGTGCCCCCCCTCTCAGTAGCCGGTTGTTGGTGTTTTCCCCCCTCCCCGAGACTTGTATTTTGAGATACTGTGGTGCTGCATGTGGAGTCTTGTTCGGTTTATGTGGTTGACACTTCTTTTGCACTTTCACTCTCTCGTACTTTCTGTTTCATTAAACTGTTATGCTGTATGCACTATTTCCGGATTTTATGCTAGTAGACTCATCGATGAGTCTCCTCTTTCTATCTAACCATGGGCTATTAGTGTATTCTTCGGAATCCTGTTGCACATAGTTTTTTTTTTGTCTATGATTGTAGATACATACACCCCGTATGCAAGCATTTTCAACGTAGCATACGACCCTTGCAAGAGGAAATCTTGCACAATTTTCCACGGACTCCGGCCACTCTCAAGGTGGGGGAAACCTTTACCCACTCCACGTCTAATCAGGGGAGTACTAGTTCGATATATATTTAGCAGCTGCTTTAAAATTTTTGTACAATATTTTTCAGGAATCGAAAAGGTCCTCTGTTTCTTTCCTATTGGGTTTCGCATTGACAAATGAGGACATTGTCCTACTCAAGTGTGGGGGAAGTGACCTTTTCTTTTTGATGCACTTCGCAAGCTCCCCATACATACTTATTGCTGCCATAAAGTAGTTCCTTTTATAGTAAGCAAGTCTTTCCATGAATGCTTCGAACTTTCCACCTAATTTTTTTTTCAAAAAAAATACTCTCTTGAGGAGCAATTAATTGCGGTGCTTCCATAAATCCCTTTCTTGGTGAATTTTAATTGCTTAGGGGTCCTTTCTAATCTTCTCATCTAGGGATTGCTAAGGGGTGTTTCCTCGTGGAAATTTTTACAAGAACTTGAGAGGCACCATCGGTAACCAACAAATGAGAGTTGAGTGCTCTGTAAAGCAAGGCAAAATGCCACAATTATTTCTTCTCATCTCTTGTTGCAAAAGACAATCAAATGCAAATCTCTATTTTTCCTTTTGTTTTTCCTCAATGCCCATTCTTGAGAGAAGTTGGCCATGGTAAAAGTTCTCCAAGTCCAAAGATCTTTAAGCACTTGGAAACACTCTAGATCATACCCCGAAGCTCTATATTTTTATTTACCCTAAGCACACCCATGTCACCATGAGAAGGTTGGTTGCACTCCTCTTGAGATTTTTCCACAATTTTGCTCACCAAAGTTCAAGAATTCATGTAAATACTTGTTTGCTGTAAATGTTCCTTCTTGCTATGGGCTCCTATCAAATTTTGCTTGAGGACAAGCAATTAGATAAGTGTGGGGAGTTGATAAGTGGTGAAATAATGCTATTTTGAGAGCTTCATTTACTTCTATTCTATTGCATGCATAACTTGTTTCACCACTTAATAGAGTGTTTTAGTGATTAATAGTTAACTAATAGAGTTTAATCTCTTGATAGGTAAAAGCTCATTTTGAGCATACTTTTGAGCTTCCTTTGAGTTAGTAGCATGCATCAACGGATCCCTCATCCTTCAAGCTTTCCAATGCCGCAAACGGGGAGCAATTCCGAGCCACGATGAAGATTCTAGGCCCAGAGGAAGTTAGAGCCAAATTCTGGTGGCCGTCCGACCCACTCGTCCGACCCACTCTGGGTCGGACACCCTGTTCTCCTGGACGCCCAAGCTACTGGAATCGTCCGACCCATAAGCCTGGGTCGGATATGGGTCGGACATACTTAAACTTTCCCACGTGCTGTCTTCTTCGGAGCCGTCCGACCCACGCGTCCGACCCAGTCTGGGTCGGACGGGCTGAAAAATCTGCCCAGATCTGCGTTTTTAAAAGCTAATTCGGGGGACTCCTTTCTGATTATCCAACACACGACTACAACCCTAAAGAGAGGAGAAAGAACGTGAAAGAAGAGAAGAAAGAAGAGGAAGAAGAAGAAGAAGAGAAGAAGGAAGAACTCACCTTCTCCAAAGCTTCCAAGCTTCAACAATGGCTTCTTTTTCTTTTCTAGTTTTTCTTTCCTCTATGTTTGAGTAGTACCCCATTGTGCTTTGGGATGGGTCTTTGAACCCAAACCCTAGATTTTGCTTGTGAATCTTTATTATGCCTTAATATAGTTGTTTCTCTCTCAATTATCTTTCAATGTCCTCAAATTGATCTCTTGAGTGCATTTGTGGTGAACCCAAACTACAATTTGGTTTTGAGTTAGGGTTTGTGACCCAATTGAGAGAGAACTCTTCATTTATGCTTCTAGGATTAGTGAGCATAATTTGGAGCTTTGTTCTGGAACTTGCTTAGTGCTACTTAGTGAGTTTAGTCCTAATTGATTTTGAAGGCTAAAATTAACTAAGTAAGATTTAACTCATCTTTGGTTTAGAGAGTTATTATTATTGTTCTAGAAAGACAACTATGGCATAAGAAGAGTTGCTAGCATATCTAGGTAGTTTGGGGGATTGCCAAATTCCCAAAGTACTTCTCCATCCAATCCATTAACTTATCACCTTTAGTTTATTTGTTGTTCTTGCAATTACTCAACCAACACAATCAAGCTTGCCACCGGCTAAACCCCATTTTACTGCTTACATTACAACTACTAAATACCGAGACTAGGAAGTTAGGACCAATTTCCTTGTGGATACGACACTTGTTGTACTACACCGATTAGGTGCACTTGCCTACTCCTTGCATATACTTGTATACTTTTTATATAGTTTTTGCACAACAGCTTAGCAGTCGCGAGACCTAGCTAGATACCCAGCAGCAGGAAAGAAGCACTAACTGTGCAACGAAATGGAAAAAGAAGTAATAACAGAACCCGAGACATAGGTCTACGGGATAGTAATACTTGAATAATACCACCAACGGTATGCTAACTGACTAAGGACATAGTCGGAAGCGATTAACTCCAAATTATAACGCCAAAAGGCTGCAATACCTGGCCAATATGGCTCAGACAACTACAAGGACAACCATGAGATATAATTCAATAGGACTACAAGAGTAGTGCCTAAACAAGGTAGGCTCAGTAACCACCACAAGTGTGTGGGTACGAGCCACAAGGAACAACACTAAACCAAATGAAGCGGGAATCTCCAAGGATTGGAGAAGTACCTATCTACGACATCCATGTCTAGACCACCAAGAAGCTACCTAAAGGATCGAGTATACCCATTTGTAGATCAACAAGATCAAGGGAAGAGTCAACAAAACTATCAAATACAATTGGAAACCATACCGTGAACGGTATAGGATTACTCAAAAACCACCAGTACCACGCACTTGCCACGGCAAGTGCAGTAAGGACAGGAACATGCTAAGGAACCCCAACACGTCACGAGCACATAGGAATGTGCTGTGACAGTAATGAGACAACCACAGGATCACACATCCTAACAACCAGACGTATGGAACCTTGGGAAGGCTTAACGGCCCGACCACAGTACTTAGAACATACCAGTCAGCGAGAAGCTAGACTTGGCCAAGACCTCAAGAATGGATATGCCATGAGAGACTTCTTTAACACCGAAACACATTTTAAAACCAAAAATTTTCTTTCAAAACCACAACTTTCTTTAAAAACCTTGGATTTTAAAACCAGACCAACAGAATTACGGTGAGTATCATGGGATGATACAAGAGGAGTTGACAATAGAATACTTCACCTAGGCGTGCGACGAACACTATGAGTGTACCCAATTACGGGATGTGGGACACAACCGCACTCCGAAGGAGCTTGCGGGCCTGACACGTAGTCGGGTAAGTGGTAACGTATCAGCATGGTACCCCACGTATGTATACATGTAGAGTGCGAAGCACGGAAGTAGTCAATTCCGTTCTACAGACCATCAGTAAGTTCAAACCAGAACAGCTGGACACCTCAGACGATCAAGTGCAAAGGAACTCAGAGAATTCATCTGAAAGTAAGGAATAAAAACTAGAAAGTGCAAAGAGCACGGACTAGTCAGTATAGACATTGGACATGTCTCAATGACATCAAGCAACCACATGATAGCTGGAAGGTATACCCAGCCTAAACACAGTAAGGCAGTTGCCTAAACGTGAACACCACAATGCTCGACAAACGGGACAGAACTCCTAAGAGCAATCACACGATTACCATAAAGTAAAATCCATCATTGAAGAGAATATTAAACCTAGTCTCAAGCGCTAGGAGCAAGTATAAACGGTCTACCCAACGACGGGAGACGTTATAAACCTAAAGGGAATAGCTTAACACGATACCATAAGACGATATTTAGGACAACACATGTTATAAACATTAGCCGGATGTAACGGCATAACTACCAACACCCAGGAGTGATCCTTGGAGGGTGTCTGCATTAACAACAGTTGAACAAGCATAATGATATGAGCATGGAAGCAAAAACGAACACTCGGTTAGGACACCGAAGGGATTTCACATAACAGGGAATACCCTAACGTGCTGAGAGGCACCTATTAATACCATTTTGCCGTAGGGCCTCCTATGAACGGAAGCGTGATGTCGCGACTTGCCAAGGAGCCCAGTAATATCCCCATCCTGCGATGGTGCACAAGGAATGGAAACATGCATAAACAGCTTGCAAAGAGCATAGCTTACAGCGATAAGGCTTGAAAGCCATCAACCAACTATGTTACGTAAACCTTAACGGTTGCATAACCCACACCATTTGATGACAAGACTGCAAGAGATATTGTCTCACACGACAAGAAATCAACAACTGGGCCATAAGTTCAAACCCAACATCCTGAGTGGCTTGGAATAATGGCCATCTCAGTGTCACTGTCACTAGAGCACCAGTCTAGTATACAGTTGACAAGCTTTTAATTACTTCATGCCTACTGTAGCAATGGTAGCACAGAGGCATAAGAACCATGATAATGCCAACAGTGGCCTAGTCCACACTTGGACACCGCGAGAAACCCGAGGGAAGGTACCTCTGGTTAACCAAAGACCACCGATGTGGTGGAGATGTGAGCCTTAGTAAAGGCTTCCATCTATTATAACAATGAGCCTACGCATATAGATATGCCAAGGGGCGATGGAATAAGGAAACGAGACATCCAAACTATCACGACTTAAAGGAGTAAGTTACTTCATATGCACTGTAGACACCAAAATTCTCACCCCATAGAGAAAAATTCAGACAAATAAATAAAAAAAGAGAGTTGTCGCCTTTCTTTTCAAAACTTGTTCATGTGCATACCAAAATGAAACGGTCATTTCATGACAATTTAAAAAAAATCAATTTTCAAAGCATCCGATGTCAAACTTGTTTCTTTTCGTTATTTACTTATTTATTTTCGTTTTATTTCATTTTTGTCAGGTACGTTTATTCGCTTATTTATTTGTCTTTTCGTTTTATTTTAGTTCATGATATTTCATTACTTGTTTGTTTTATCTCACTTCATGTCATTGATACATTTACTTGTATTTCCTTTTTAGTACTCATTTATCGTTATTATTTTTAGAATCATTTTATACATTTTCACTATTATATTCCATACTAGTATATTTCATTTTGTCGCTAATACGATTAAGCTCTCCCTCATCTCATCTTATTCTGTTACTTGTGTTTCTATCTTCTTTACTGTCATTCGTACATATCTAGTTCGATTCCCATTGACATTCACTTGTAAATTTACTTCCTTCATACTAGCGCTATTTCATTATAACATGTACTTATTAGTTTTATTTCATTTATTTAATTCTTTACGATGTTTTAGTTTTTTTCATCCACATTCCACTATCTCATGACCCTCAATAAAAACCAATTCATTTATTAGATAAAACTCTTTCATCTTACTGTAAACTTCCATTCAAGAGATTTCATCCGGTTCGAATTAAGATGAGTAAGTCATATATCAAGTTTAGTCATAGTATAGCTGGTTAGTGTAGGAGTGTGTAAAGACTTTGGTCATGAGTTCGAACCATGTTCTGGGCAATGTAGTTACAAATTTTAATGTTTTTCTTCCTCGTTTTGAACAAAGCAGAGCCCACATTCTGGCTCATTTCTAGCCATTGATCTACTCACCATCAAACCCTAAACCCCACCCTCTGCTTATAAAAGCAACAAACCAACCCTACAGAAGGCAGCCGTCTATCATCGGGGCACAAAAAACAAAGGCATATTCCTCCATTCCCCATCTTGTTCATCGGTCTTCCTGGTTACCTTAAAAAAAAACACTGAAACAAAAAAAAAGCAGCCGACGTGAACATCCATACTCACACCTTCTTGATTTTTCCACAGTAACTTCTATACACAACAGCATCTTCATTATCTTCATCGATAGAACAAGGAATATACAGGCTCTTCTGCTCTTCACTTTCTTACACGTCGTTAGTTTTTGCAAAGGAAACTGGCGAACGAGGACGTCCATGCTCCACCGCCTTGTTTCATCATCTTCACTCTCGTAATTTTGCAAAACCAGCAAGCAGTCAAGCAGACAATGGAATACGTTGCTCTGTTCGGCATTCTCTTCATCAGCAAGCAAACAAAAAACCAGCTCCACACCTCCTTCATTCACGGTATATTTTGCAACTCAAACTGGTGAACAAGAGCATGTTGCTCTGCACCTCATTCTTCTCTTCATTCATGGTTCTCTGCAACCCAACTCATAAACAAGTTGTCTGCCCTGTTATCCTCACGGTAATCTGCAACCCAAAAAAAAAAACTGGCAACAAGGAACATAATATCTGCGCCACTGCTCTTCACCGGTGCACAAAGCAACATACATGTCTATTGCCTTCAGTTTCTTCAACAACGGTATTTTGCAACCAAACCAGAGAACAAAGGAATGTACATACCTGCTGCCTTTAGTCTCTTCAGCACCGGCAAATTGCAACCCAACTGGTGAACAAGAAATATACAGCTCTACATCTCCTTCCTTCTCTCCATTTACGGTATTTTGCAACCAAACTAGCGAACAAAAAAACAGCAAGCAAGGAGCAGCTCTGCACCTCTTTTTTTACTCATTTCCTCACGGTAATTTGTAACCAAACCCAGCAAATAAGGATCAGCTCTGCACCCCTCTTTTCATTCTCTTCTTCCTCACTGTAATGTATAACCCAAACTAGTAAAAAATAATAATAACACATCCATGCTTTGCACCCATTTTCGTTCTCCTCACTCCCATTGTCTTTCCAACCCAAACTGGCAGACACGATATACGCAGGCTATTCAATCTCTTCACCCACGATTTTTCAACCCACTGGCGAACGAGAGTAGCTACTTGCTACTGTATCTCTGCTCGTCTTCATTCACGACGAGACGACGGTAATTTTGCAACCTAACCGGCGAACAAGGAACATTTGTTCTGCTCCTCTCTCCTTTTCAAACCGGTAATATTGCGAACAAGGAACAATCTGTTGCCTCTGTTCATTTCTCGTCATCAACGAGATTTGGCAACTTACTGGGCAAACAAGGACAGATGCTCTGCACCTGCTTCATCTGTTCACGGACGGAAATTTGCGACCCAAGCCGGCGAGCAAGGAGCGGACGTGCTCACATCTTCTTCTCTTCAACCTAACTGGCGAAAAGAGGAACATCCATGCTCCACTATCATTCTACATTCTCTTCACCTCCGATGGAATCATGAAGGTTTGAAGCAAGCAATCGATCTCTGCACTTGAAACGCAGGCGTAAACTAGACGACAGTCGATGCGAACAATCGCCGCTTTGTTCTCGGTAATTAGCCCCAACTTGAAAACTGTATGTGCATATTTGTACCTGATTTGCGTGGGTTGTATATCACTAATTATATTTCCACATTTTTTTACTTGTAAATGCCTTTTTTGCGTAGAATTATTTAGAGCTTCTGGTTTTGTCTAATTTGTTTATAATTAGTTTCATATACTTCCGCCTTCCGGCTAACTAAACAAATAAGGAGGAATATTAAAGCTTTTTTGCAGGGGAACACGTAACCATTTAGTCAATAACTGGATTTTTTTTTTTTACTTATAACCCTTATTCCGATTATGTCTCTTTAACCGAATTTAGTTAATTCACTTTTGTAACAGTCTAGTCGTTTTGGTCTTTTATTATTATTATTTATTTTCCTTTTCAGCAATGTTTTATTTATTTGTACAGATTTAATTTAGATTTAGGACTTAATTTGATTCCATCAAATATGTCATTTGACCACTTCTACATGGACTAAGAAAAGTTGGGTACAAATATCTTTGTTAATCTAGAATGATGAGTTTTTTATTCGTTATGTTTTTGATCATCTGTATTTAAATCGTCAATGTACATACTGTTTTAGTTGTTGGTGTTGTGCCTGTATTTATTTCTTCGATTCACATGAGCTATTTGATCTATTATTTGTTTTACTACCTTGCAATGTGATGGATTGGTCCTTTTTGGGATATTGCAACTTTCAACCCAAATCTAACTTTCATTCAGGACCAATTCATTGCTAGCCAAACCGGGCTAGGACAAGAAGCCCTAGAAAGCCTTATAGGTCACCCATTTATGTTGATAAGTCTTGGAAGGTACCCCACAACTAGCTTATTTCTGATTTGCTTTGTGGGGAATAATACCTTCCAAAACTTTGAAGATCTCTTGTAAGCCTTTGAAGGTACCCCACAGCTAGCTTATTTCTGATTTGCTTTGTGGGGAACAATACCTTCCAAACTTTTAAAGCCTATCCTAAACCACCCCTTAATTTCATTAAAAAACTTTACCAAAAAAAAGAGAATAAATTCAAAATCCAAATTCAATTTCAATCTGGCCCAAATAATAAAAAAAAAAGACCAATCCGGCACCAAAATCAATAAGGCCCATTCGGCCCAATTTTCAAAGATCTAAAACGAAAACCCAATTCGAGGTCCAAGCCCAAATCTCACCTTTGACCCAACAAGTCCGAAATCAGTCACAATCTCAAAACATCCCCATAAATCGTTTCAACTCTACTATCAAATCAGTCCATCTTTACCTCCAAAAATCAGCCCAATGGTGAAGCCCACTTCAGCCCAAATTCAAAAGACCCACTTCGGCCCAAGCCCATTTCAATCTAAGGCCCAATTCGGCCCAAAAGCCCTTCAGGCCCAAAAAACCCAACTTTGACTTGGTCCAACTTTGACCAATCCAAACTTTGACCAATCCAAACTTTGACCTGAACTTTGACTTTGACCCAACTTTGACCCGGTCCAACCTTGACCGACCCTACCTCATCCAATCCAAACTTTGACCGGCCATTTTTTCCAATCTCAACCCAAATTCAATTCAAATCCCAATTCATTCAGCCAAATTCAATTCAAACCCAATTCCATTCAATTCAAATCTCAAATCAGCCCAATTCAATTCAATTTTCAAATCGAATTCAATTCCATTTTCAAATCGAATTCAATTCCATTTCAATGCTAAATAAATTCCAATTCAAATTCTATTTAATTCCATTTCAATTTCTCCTACACTCTAAATGTCTCATAGACCCGAGCGTCTCACAGACTTTGTCATTCCAATGATTCGAATGTCTCATAGACCTGAGCGTCTCACAGACCCGAGCGTCTCACAGACCCAAGCGTCTCACAGACTTCGACATCTCAAGGTTCCAAACGTCTCACAGACCCGAGCGTCTCACAGACTAACCTCTCAAACCTGAAACTTCCTAAAACTTTAAACATCTCAAAAATCTCCAAAAAACCCTTTTCCCAACTCTAGGGCGATATTCATGTTTGTCAAACATTCAAATTCCTCCTACACTCTAAATGTCTCATAGACCCGAGCGTCTCACAGACTTTGTCGTTCCAATGATTCGAATGTCTTACAGACCTGAGCGTCTCACAGACCCGAGCGTCTCACAGACCCAAGCGTCTCACAGACTTCAACATCTTAAGATTTCAGACGTCTTATAGACCCGAGTGTCTCACAGACTTCAATATCTCATCCGTTCCACCATCTGAATATCCTAAATGTCTCATAGACCCGAGCGTCTCACATACTAACATCTCAAACCCAAAACTTCTCGAAATTCCAAACTCCTCTACATCTCAAACACCTCAAAAACCCTCAAAACCCCCAAAACTTCCAAAACCCAAATACCCGTGAACTACGTAAGGTCTGATCTCAACAGGGAGTTGAGTACGTAGGCAGCCCATCCAGGGTGCGACCCCATTCCAAACAAAAAACCCCTTTCCCCTCTACGGTGGCTCTCACATCTCTCAAAACTCTCAAACCTTCTTCGGCTCCCACAAACTTCAAACCATCAGACACTAAGTCTTGTCTATTCATTCAACCTCAGACTTTCCCGATTCTCATTCTACACTCATCTGAATTCGCCCTTTCCTCTTCTAGGTGCTAGCTTGACAGAAAAGCTCACCTCATCCACTCTCTTTCTCTCTCCTCCTCCTAGTCCTATCCTTGGCTTTAAATTGAATCTCTCTAAAAAGGTTTTGAAAGAAGACAATCCCGACAATCGGAGACCGAGGTTTTCTCGGGCACCAATCCGAAGTCGTGGTCGTTGCCACTTCTAAGGGGTGTAACCCAGTGCGAACCCACATAGAATCTCTGACATGACCGGATAAGTCCTATCCATAGGTAATAATCTCAGAGTCAATTAACGGTTCTTAGAACCCTCTTTCCCTTCCTTCCTAGTAGCTTAGGTCAAACTAGGTGGCGACTCTAGTCAATTCCGCCTTATAGAGGCATAAGTCCGCGTGGAGCCCATCGAGAGGGGTGTAGTGCACACTTGCATTCCCCTTTATGCTTTCTGGGAAAGACGGACGATGTAGTAGGTATTTGAGGGATGCCAGATTAACGGGTTTTCACCCTCCACAGAATGGCAAATTTCTAGGATCTAGACTTCTTAGCTAGACCATATTTAGATAGACCCCCCTCATACCGAAAAATCACCCTCCACAGACCCAAGCATGTGGTGAACCATCGTGTAAACACCAACATGGTAAACCTCATCACGAAACTTATGAGTGGAAGCATACCCCTCAACAAGAACCTTCACTTGTCAGTGATAGAATACTCTCCAATTGGAGAACGGGACCAGAAAACCCTTGAAGTTTCTTGGGGTGTCCCGGTGATGCACATACGAGTAGAACTACACAGCTAGAGCCTATAACCAATGCTCTGCACGGAAAGACAATAATTAGCAAAACAATCAATGGGAATGCACATTGAACACCACGAATGACTAACGCTCAAGAGAGCTTATAACCCGGTGAGTTATCTCATCCTTGGTCAACCAAGATACTTGGTGAATTGTATCATAAATGATGATCGAATGTGAGGTAAGCTAACCGACACATGAAACCTAAACTGAAATAAAACACCCCCACAATGGGAAGATAATAGCATTGCGGTATGCCACAACAACCGTCATACACACGAACATTGGAAACCCCAGGGTATTCATACCATAAGGGAATGGTGCCAATGACAATGGCAATGAGTAAAGAGAAACTATCACAGTAACAGAAACAGTAAAAACGATGTTGTATAGTGAGTAAGAATACGGTGCGCAGCAAGCGACCGATATGAGGAAGTAGCAGATAATGACACGGAGTATAAGTACGAGATGACAGGCATAGATATTCCTTCCTATCACATAAGTGACTTACTGTCAAGCGTTTACGCCTCTGCACTCTGTATGACTGAGTGTTTTGGTATTGCACTTGTGCAGCTAATGATCTAACGGGATGGCTAGGGATATGGAGAATGTAAACCGTAGTAAACCCTTCTTTTCACCAACGAACGTGGCACCAGCCAGTTAAGTAAGCTTAGCAACAAACCGTGCGGCCTAAGGCCAAAGAAGCACGAAGAGTGTGAAACACACTAACACTCACAAATGTGAATTCCAACGGAATAAAAAGGTGAAAGGAGACTTTAGAAAGTCACTAGGACCAACGCATATCAATGCAAGGTCACACAAGTAAAAACACTTGTACTGAACCAGAAGAACTGGTGTAATCTGGAAGCCATTGATAACAGAGGAAGCACTACAGTTAAGTGGTGACTTAACCTCGCCCGGCAATAAGTCGGAGGAACTTAGTGAATAATCACGGGAGTACGAATGGTATACATAATAGATTGCCAGAGAGCTGGTTATAAAGCTTAAACTCATGGAGTTCAAACAGCGGTAAAAGAATACCATACTATTAGTACGCCTTATTCCCAAAACGAAGGAATAAAAGGGCCATAAGTAGCACATTTGGAATAACCAAAGAGCGAATTAAGCATTAAGGTTATCAGGGTCGCGCGCAGCAGAAGCTAGTGGGCCCTAGCTAACGAATGTAATACACCCAGTAAGTATGCGAGATTGGCTATTAATGCCTTAAAGCGTAATAGGCTAGAACCAAAGTAATTATGGGCCAAATAAACTCATATAGGAATTCTTGGTGCAAAGACTAAACCATCGGTATGGTTAAGACCCTTTGACCAGAGCATATTATATAGTATACCGTAGTGAAGCTAAACGCTTCAGATTGCCCGAATTAAATAACCAATGTTTAATATTAACATATGGGAGATTACGTGGGCGTAATCCCTTTTAAGGGGGGTAGAGCGAAAACCGCTTAATGCAAGTTTTGTGAATAAAACACATAAACCGTAATGTGCATAGCACAAATGAGAATCAAATTGATGATTGGTACTATGTTAAATAAACATACGTACCCGCTCATATCGTAATTATGGTAATTAAGCATGAGAGATGCAA
The DNA here is from genome assembly GCA_023374045.1 of Limonium bicolor. Lineage (NCBI taxonomy): Eukaryota > Viridiplantae > Streptophyta > Magnoliopsida > Caryophyllales > Plumbaginaceae > Limonium > Limonium bicolor. The sequence continues at coordinate 2,551,313 of CM041778.1, forward strand.
ATACCTTAGGGCGAACATACCCGCCTTGTAACCCAATGTAAGAGTATTAGTAAAAGAAAAGTAACGAGTAGTGGACGCAGCTCCACAAGTATTGTAACCTTTGAAGGAGCAGTATGAAATGAATGAGAGTAGTGGAGGAATGAATTCTAAGAGTAGTGTACTCGTAAGTAAAATTATCGGAAGTAAATTGAGAACAATTAAACTCTACAAGTATGGTAATTCCTAGTTAGAATATTTGAAACAATGGAGAGTAAGGGATGGAAGTAGTGAAGGTTGACGAAATGAGCACATAGGTATTGAACCACGGAGTAAAGAATTGTGGAAATAGAGTGAGGATGATTGATGGATTGAATCCATCCTTTGGAGATGTATGAATGACTAGGAAGAGTAAAAAGATAGAAAATTGAAATAATCAAACTATCTGTTTGTTTGAAACTGATGTGGGAAGTCGAACTTGATCCTGATCAGATCGAGGGAAACCGAACACAAATTGGGGTGGAAAGATAGTTCAACACTGATGCTGATCACATCAGGGTCGAACGATTCTTGAAGCTCCCCTCAAGTGGTCACATGAGTCACATAGGATAGAAGTAATGAATATAAATTGGAATTTGAAGTTGTGTGTTTTAGAAAATTTTTAATTGGTAGTGGCGAAAGAATTTCCTTTAGTATGGAGAATGAGGATCTGCTAGAAGTGTGTACCGAAGAAGATAGTAATGTAGTATGTTGTATTATTCCAAGGGCAGCAGGACATAGAGGAGTCCTGTGTCGAGATGACCTGAGTGCCTGCGGGATTGTAATGTGTATTGCATTGCTTTGGGGATAGCTTTGCACTGTATGTATGTATAAGTTTTGTAATGAGGAACCGGATGGTTGGTAGTAATGTGGATTGGAGTAATTATAGTACATTTGGATGGTATGGTATGTAGAAACCTTGAGTAATGGATTTGGGAATTAGTAAGGAGGAGAATGTATGACCGTAGCATTAGACATGTAAGAATGAGTAAGCATTGTAAACTTATAACCTCGAACAACTTTGAGGACAAAGTTCCTAAGGGGGGTAGATTGAAATACCCCGACCTTAAATATGGCGATTAAATTATCCTAATAGGTATTTAAGAGCCTAATAATGATTAAGAAATATTGGTAAGGGAAAATAAATCCAAAAGAAATAAAGAAACGCTTAAAAAGCGAAAAACGCTAAATAAGCGTTAAATAACCACATGAGGTATGAGACCTCGGTTAGCATATTATATGGATTCCTAATGCTTAATAAGTCCTAAATAATATATGGGAACAACTCCCAAAGAAAACGGATCCAAATAATGAATTAAAACGCTAATAGAGCTTTAGAGCACGTTTTTCGAGAAAACCCGAAAACGTGACTTTAAGTGGTCAAACAGACCCGTAAAAATTATAAATCATTAAATAATGGTTATTAAGCATTTATGGGAGGTTAATAGTCAATAAAAATAATTAAACGAGAAAATTCCGGAAAACGGGCCCGGTTAGTGAATGGTACCGAAACCGGGTAAAGTAACGAGCGTTTTCTGTAAAAGACGAAGAAACATTCCAGCTAATTTACTGTAGGGGGCCGGTTTTTAATGGGTTAAATAACCCCTCACACACACATGTAACTAGTTAACAAATAAGTAAATCAAAAAGCAAAAGAGTAAAGTACAAAAAGTAAAATAACACTCTCTCACCTCTCATTCTCACTTTTCCCTCTTCTCTCTCCCATTTCTCCCTCTCTCACCGATTTCTCCCTCCTCTCTCCCTCTGTTGGGCGATTTTGTAGAGCTTCAAGAAGCTCCCATGGCAACTCCACCTTCTACCTCATGCTCCTTCCTCATGTAAGCTCCAAATCAAAAACAAATTACATATTTGAACTCCCCTCATCATCCTCTATCATTCTCTCTTTTCAAAATCCAAAAATGAGGAAGTTCATCTCCATGGGTTTTCCCCATTCAAAGAGAAAAGCACACCATTGTGGAGCTTGGAGTCTCCTCTTTCCAACAAGGTAAAAATCTACATGAAAAACTCATGTTTTCTCCACCTTGCTTCATAGCCGATTTTTACCTCTTTGTAATGCCTTGTTTTCTCTCTTCTTTTGAGCATAATATCAACCTTGCAATGGTGGCGGATTCACCTTCTTGAACCAAGGGCTAAAACCCCTTCTAAAACACTCCAAAGGTAAACCCTAGAATTTTTATCTTAAACACTTCAAAGAATTGGTGTTAATTAAGGGTTAGTAGTTTAATTACAATTGTTTTGTGTGTTTGGATGATGGGAATGGAGTTTGGCAACTCCATTCCCCATATGGCCGATTTGGGCAAGAAAGAAAGAAGAGGAGGATTGGAAAAAGGAATGAAGGAATTATAAGCTCAAGGTAAGAGCTCTTCACTCATGTTAAATTTTAGTGCATTGGAGTAATGGGAATGGGTAAACAAATAAAAGAACCTAAACTATTGTATTAGTATTGGAGTTTATGAAGTTTTGAGTATTTGGGAACTAGTAAGTAAATTGTAGGCCTTAGAGCCAAAGAATTGTGAATGTGTATTGATATTGTGTTTTGAGGAAATAATGATGTATTAAGATTGCTTTGTATTGCTGGTAGGACCCTTGTATGGGTGTGGCTAGAATAGGAATGATTTGGTGAGAATTGGTATGTGTGGCCAAGTAAGAAAAGTAGATGAATTATGGCAAAATTTTGGTAGGAATATGTGCATTTGTGAATGACTTGGTGAATGGGAGAACCAAGGTGTGTATTGGGGATTTTAGGGATGTCTAATGACCATGGAATGGTATTTGTGGTAAGGGAATACTAGGATGCAAAATCTGTAGCAAGGAGTGCTAGGAATGCCTTGGAGGAACTAGGAAGAACTAGAGTATAAGACTTGGTAAAGTGAATGTTGGACTTGGGTATAGATGGTACAATTGCTTGGAAATGAATTGGCATGGTAAGAGGAGGTATTTGGGATGCTAGGAGTAACATTGGTGGAGGAAATATTGAATGGTAGGAGTTGTAGAAAAATCTGTAGCATTAGAGAATGAAAAACTGTTGTAGGTGTTGTAGAAGAAGTAAGAAAATTGTGTAAGTTGTTTGATGGATTTAGTAATGGGATTGGTGGATGGATTGAGGTATATTAGGAGGCCTAAAGGGCACTAAAACATGTGGGATTACATGTAGGAAGATTGGGGAAGAAATGGGTAAGAAAGGAACTGAAAAACAAAGTCTGTAGCAGTGTTCTGCTACCGACCGACCCAGAGCCTGGGTCGGACCGTGGGTCGGTCGGGGCTTAGACAACGAAAAATAAACAATCTGTAATGGACCGACCCAGAGGCCGTGAGTCGGTCGTGGGTCGGTCGGGTAAAAATTGTTGAACGTCGAAGCTTCTGACTTCGACCGACCCAGAGGTTGGGTCGGTCGGTGGGTCGGTCGGAGCTTGGACAACGGGACTGAAACTTACTGGAATGGACCGACCCAGGTGTATGGGTCGGTCGGAACAGTTCTGGGTCGGTCGGGACAATTTCAGAGGACGGAAAACTTACTGGAATGGACCGACCCAGGGGTTGGGTCGGTCGGTGGGTCGGTCGGCCCTAACTTACAAAAAAAATGTAACGATCATATGTATGTATATATAGATATGTGCATATATATGGGACTTTAGTAATACACCATCAATGTAACATTAATGTTAAGGAAGTAAGTACATAAGTGGAACACAAGTATGAGGAATAATTATGGATGCGAGTTAAACCAAAGTAATGGGATAATGGGGTAAGTACGGAAGTAATAGCTATGGATGTATTGTAGTGTTTAGTATTAATAGAACCATTTGGCATGTAGCCGGAGGTTCAAGAATAAGACTCGAAGAACGAGTGTGAGCTAAGGAGCAAGGGAACACCCGATAAGTAAATCAACGGTGAAAGGTATGATTTCTTCATGCCCTGTATCCTAATCTGGTTACCCCGATTTGTGTGCTTATTTGACCACCTAATAAGATAAATGCACGAATCGGATTATATTGCACTTACTTGTGCTTGTTTACATTGTTCTCGATATTTGTCTTGAACAATAGTTTGTATAATTCATGAAATGTATGAATGATGATGATGTGTAATTGTACCTTGTAGTGTACTTGAATAATGTATTTGTGCATGTGGTTGGATGTTGACTTCTACTAATCCCTAACTACCTAACTCCTAACTTAAGTGAGTAAATTGGAATGAGTAGAAGTCCGATATAGTTTCGGCCACGCGTGAGGATGAGGAGACACAAGAGGTTGAATCCGATTCCTGGTTCGTAACTGGTCCACGGCCCAAATCCCTTAAGTGGGTAGCATCCTGGATTAGTGAACCAAGTAAAGCCCGGTGGTGGGACCGTGTAGTCCCTGCCGGAGGTCCCGACGACTTAACTTGAGTAAGAGTAAGAAAGTAGGTATGTATGAGTATGAGTATGAGTATGAGTAGGTATGTGTATGTATGGAGTAAACGAGTAAAAGAGTAATCTCCACCCGATTAACCCGGGTGGACCAATGAAGCTAACAAGAACTGTACTTGTGTATGTACTGAGTATGTGTATTCGGAAGAAGGTAAGTATGTATTGGATGGTTATATTGTATTCCTGTATGCAATGAAGTGTATGTATGTATGCTTGTGTAAGTATTCTTGTATTGTGTATAAGAGCATGTATGCATGTATGTTTGAATGTAATAAACCGCATGTATACGACCAAGTGGTCGGCGTACCCTCACTAGTACGCGGGGTATGCGGTTATCATGCTCGGCGAAAGCTGACCCCTTCGGGGGACCATTTTTAGTGTGCAGGTACCCGAAGCGAGTATGGTCAAGGAAGAGACCGGAGGCACACCCTTGTACTTAGAAAGTAAGTAGTTGTGAGAAAATGGGTGGATGTAGACTCTTAGAGGGTATGTATGAACTTGGAAGAGACATTATAAATGTATAAGGATCCTAGTAACTCGGTGAAGTACATTGTATTGTTGGAATGAGGAGGAGTAGTATTGAATGGAGCATTGTTGTATTTGATTGATGAATGGAGTATGTATTAGATGTGTAGTACTCGGGATTCCGGTCCATCAGACCGATGCTGTATGTAATAGTAGCCTTGTTAGCCACGTGGGTGGCTAACGGCATTGTATCACCCATGTATGTAAGTAGGTATCCGCTGCGTGTATCTGATGAGTAAGGAGATTGGACGTTAATGACTGTATTAATAGTAGGGGTGTTACAAAAAGTGGTATCAGAGCGAAGTATCGCTCTGATGACTGGAAATACCGAGTTTAGGAAATACCGAGTTAGGAATTAGAAGCGTAGGGCTATGGGCTGAGTGATAGCACTAGAGAGATGCTAGTTAGGAACTCCCGGTGAGTACCGGATACCTACAATACCAGTCCCGCCCGCCGCAAACCCCACTGTGTAACTTGGGAAAGGACGCCAGAGAGAAGAAAAGTCTTCTCATACTCGGGGAAACCCGATCTGGCAGTGGTGAATCAATCACACGGTAAACAAGAACCGACACATGGTAGATTCCAAAAGCTGGAAGTCCCGGAGATGGATCCCGGTTGAACCACAGCACCGCACGTAATAGCGGTAGAATGAGCACTCCAACCACGAGGAGGCTATAACTTGCAACAGCATGGGGCGACCTGCTTAGCAGTCGCGAAACCTAGCTAGTCAACCAACAGCAGGACAGAAGCACTAACCGTGCAACGGAATGAAAAAGGGAGCAGTAACGGAACCCGAGACACAAGTCTACGGGATAGTAATACTTGAATAATACCACCAACGGTATGCTAGCCGACTAAGGACATAGTCGGAAGCGGTTAACTCCAAAACTACGATGCCATCAAGGTTGCAACACCTGGCCAATATAGCTCAGACAACTACAAGAACAACCAGGAGATATAAACTAATAGGACTACAAGCGTAGTGCCTAAACAAGGAAGGCTCAGTAACCACCACAAATGTGCGGGAACGAGCCACAAGGAGCGACACTAAACCAAATAGAACGGGAACCTCCAAGGAGTGGAGAAGTACCCAGATCTACGACAGCCATGTCTAGACCACCAAGAAGCTACCTAAAGGAGCGAGTATACCAATTATAGATCAATAAGATCGAGGGAAGCGCCAACAAGACTAATAAACACAAGTGGAAACCATACCGTGATCGGTATAGGATTACTCAAAAACCACCAGTACCACGCACTTGCCACGGCAAGTGCAGTAAAGACAGAGATATGTAAAGGGACACTAACACGTCACAAGTACATAGTAATGTACGGTGACTGTAACGAAACAACCACAGGATCACACATCCTAACAACCAGACGTATGGAACCTTGGAAAGGCCTAACGGCCCGACCGCTGTACTTAGTACATACCAGTCAGCGAGAAGCTAGACTTGGTCAAGACCTCAAACATGGCTATGCCATGGGAGATTCCTTTTAACACCGAACCATTGTTTTAAAACCCAAAATTTTCTTTTCAAAACCACAACCCTCTTTTAAAAACCTTGGATTTTAAAACCAGATCAACAGCATTATGGTGAGTATCATAGGATGATACAAGAGGAGTTGGCAACAGAATACTTCACCTAGGCGTGTGACGAACACTACGAGTATACCCGTTACGGGATGTGGGACAACCGCACTCCGAAGGAGCTTGTGGGCCCGACATATAGTTGGGTAAGTGGTAACGTATCAACATGGTACCCCACGTATGTATACATGTAGTGTACGACACACGGGAAGTAGTCAACTCCGTTCTACGGACCATCAGTAAGTTCAACCCAAGACAGCTGGACACCTCAGAGGATCAAGCATAAAGGAACTCAGAGAATCCATCTGAAGATGAGGAATAAGAACTAGGAAGTGCAAAGAGCACATGCTAGTAAGTATAGACATTGGATATGTCTCAAATAATCCAAGCAATTACCTGACAGCTGGATGGAATGCCCAGCCTAAACACATTAAGGCGAATGCCTAACGTGAACCTAACAATACTCAACAAACGGGGCGGAATTCCCAAGAGCAATCACAAAATTACTACGAAGCACAATCCATAATCGGAGAGGATATTCAAACCTAGTCTCAAGTACTAGGAACAAGCATAAACAGTCTACCCAAGGACGGGAGACGTCATGACCCAAAAAGGGACAACTCAAGAACGATACCACAAGATGGTACAGTGGACAACATATCATAACCATCAGCCGGAAGTAACGACATAATTTAACAACACCCAGGAGCAATCCTTGAGGGTGACTAGATGGACAACAGTCGAACAACAGCGACATGATAAAAGCACGAAAGTTAGAACGAACACTCGGTTGGGACCCGAAGGGATTTCACTTAACAGGAAATGCCCTAAGATATTGAGAGACACCTATTAACATCAGATTACCTAAAGGGTCTCCTATGAACGGAAGCGTGATGTCACGACTTACCATGGAGCCCAATAATACCTCCAACCTATGACGGTATACAAGGAGTGGAAACATGCATAAGCAGCTTGCAAAGAGCATAGCTCGCAGCAGTACGGCTTAAAAGCCATCAACCAACTACGTGTGTAACCTTAAACGGTTGCAAAACCCACACCAATACTAACAAGACTTGCAAGAGGGATTGCCTCATACGACAAGAAATCAACAACTGGACCATAAATTCAAACCCAACACTCTGAGTGGCTTGGAGTAATGGCCAACTCAATGTCACTGTCACTAGAGCATCAGCCTAGTATACAGTTGACGGAGTTCTTAATTACCGCCATGCCTTCTGTAGCAATGGTAGCACAGAGGCATGAGAATCATGGTAATGCCAACATTGGCCTAGTCCACACTTGGACACTACGAGAAACCCAAGGGAAGGTACCCCTCGTTAACCAAAGACCACTAATGCGGTGATGATGTGAACCCTTAGAAAAGGCTTCCATCTACTATAACAATAAAACCACGCAATAGATATTGCCAAGGGATGATGGGATAAGGAAATGAGATTTCCAAACCATTACGACTTAAGGGAGTAAGCATACTCCATATACACCCAAACATATAGTGGACCATTGTGTAAACACCAACATAGCAAACCTTGTCATTAGACCTATGAGTGGAGACAAACCCCTCAACAAGAACTTTCATTATCAATGACAGAGTAAACTACACAGCTAGAGCCTATCATTAGTGCTCAGCACTGGAAAGACAGTAATTGTCAAAACAATCAATGTGAATACACATTGAAAACCATGAATGACCAACACTCAAGAGAGCTAGTAACCCGATAAATTACTTCATCCATTGTCAACCAAGACACTTGGTAAATTGTATCACAAATGATGATAGAATGTGAGGTAAGCTAACCTACACATGAAACCTAATTGGGAACAGAACATCTCCACAATGGGAAGATGATAACGTGCAGTATTCTACGACAACCGTCATACACACGAACACTAGGAACCTCCTAGTGTATTTACACCATAAGGAAATGGTGCCAACGACAATGGCAATGAGTAAAGAGGAACTACCACAGTAACAGAAACAGTAAAAGCAATGTTGTACAATGAGTAAGAATACGGTGCGCAACAGGCGACCGCTATGAGGGAATAGTTAAGCAATAACACGGAGTATAAGTATGAGATGACACACAGAAATATTCTTTCCTATCACATAAGTGACTTACTGTCAAGCGTTTACGCCTCTGCACTCTGTATGACTGAGTGTTTTGGTATTGCACTGGTGCAGCTAATGATCTAATGGGATGGCTAGGGATATGGAGAATGTAAACCGTAGTAAATCCTTCTTTTCACCAACAGACATGGCAAGCCAATTAAGCAAGCTTAGCAACAACCGGCGGCCTAAGGCCAAAGAAGCACGAAGAGTGCGAAACACACTAACAATCACAGATGTGAATTCCAATGGAATAAAAGGTGAAAGGAGATACAGGAAAGTCACTAGGACCGACGCATAGAAATGCAAGGTCATACAAGTAAAGAACACTTGTACTGAACCAGAAGAACTGGTATGATTTAAAAGCTAGTGACAACAGAGGAAGCACTACAGCTAAGTGGTGACTTAACCTCGCCCGACAATAAGTCGGAGGAACTTAACGAATAACCGTAGAAGCACGAATAACATGTACAGCAGATTACCAGAGAGCTGGTTATAAATCCTAAACTCGTTGAGTTCAAGCACGGTAAAAGAATACCGCATTTGTGTAGTAAACCTTATTCACATAATAGATGGATAAGAAGGTGATGTATAACACATTAATGATAACACGAAGGGTAAGTAACCCAAGCTATCAGGGTCGCGCAGCAGAAGCTAGTGGGCCCTAGCTAGGAGACAATATACCTAGTGAGTTAATACAATGGCTGTTAATGCCTTGAAGCCTGATAGGCTAGAACCGAATTAACGATGAGTTAAATAAACTCATATAGGAACTCTTGGTGCAAAGACTAAACCGTTGGTATGGTTAAGACCCTTTGACCAGAGCATATTCTATAGTATACCGTAGTGAAGCTAAACGCTTCAGTTTGCCCAAACTGATTAAACCAATGTTTAATAATAATAACATATGGTAGATTACGTGGGCGTAATCCCTTTTAAGGGGGGTAGAGCGAAAACCGCTTAATGTAAGTTTTATGAATAAAACACTTAAACCGTAATGTGCATAGCACAAATGAGAATCAAATTGATGATTGGTACTATGTTAAATAAACATAAGTACCTCATTGTAATTATGGTAATTAGGCATTAGACATGCAAATACCATAGGGGAACATACCCCTTGTAACCCATGTAAGAGTATTAGTAAAAGAAAAGTAATGAGTAGTGGACGGAGCTCCACAAGTATTGTAACCTTTGAAGAGTAGAAATGAATGAGATAGTAGGAATGAATTTAGAGTAGTGAATCGTAAGTAAAATATGAAAAATTGAACAACTAAATCTAAAGTAGTATTCCTAGTTAGAATAGGACAATGGAGAGTAATGGATGGAAGTAGTGAAGGTTGAGGAAATGAGCACATAGGATTGAACCATGGAGTAAAGCATTGGGAAATAGAGTGAGGATGATTGATGGATTGATCCATCCTTTGGAGATGTATGAATGACTAGGAAGAGTAAAAAGATAGAAAATGAAATAACAAACTATTGTTGTTTGAAACTGATGTGGGAAGTCGAACTTGATCCTGATCAGATCAAGGGAAACCGAACACAAATTGGGGTGGAAAGATAGTTCAACACTGATGCTGATCACATCAGGGTCGAACGATTCTTGAAGCTCCCCTCAAGTGGTCACATGATCACATAGGATAGAAGTAATGAATATAAATTGGAATTTGAGTTGTGTTTTAGAAAATTTTAATTGGTAGTGGCGAAGAATTTCCTTAGATGGAGAATGAGGATTGCTAGAAGTGTGTACCGAGAAGATAGTAGTGTATGTTGTATTATTCCAAGGGCAGGGACATAGAGGAGTCCTGTGTCGAGATGACCTGAGTGCCTGCGGGATTGTAATGTGTATTGCATTGCTTTGGGGATAGCTTTGCACTGTATGTATGTATAATTTGTAATGAGGAACCGGATGGTTGGTAGTAATGTGGATTGGAGTAATTATAGTACATTTGGATGGTATGGTATGTAGAAACCTTGAGTAATGGATTTGGGAATTAGTAAGGAGGAGATGTATGACCGTAGCATTAGACATGTAAGAATGAGTAAGCATTGTAAACTTATAACCTCGAACAACTTTGAGGACAAAGTTCTAAGGGGGGTAGATTGAAATACCCCGACCTTAAATATGGCGATTAAATTATCCTAATAGGTATTTAAGAGCCTAATAATGATTAAGAATATTGGTAAGGGAAAATAAATCCAAAAGAAATAAAGAAACGCTTAAAAAGCGAAAAACGCTAAATAAGCGTTAAATAACCACATGAGGTATGAGACCTCGGTTAGCATATTATATGGATTCCTAATGCTTAATAAGTCCTAAATAATATATGGGAACAACTCCCAAAGAAAACGGATCCAAATAATGAATTAAAACGCTAATAGAGCTTTAGAGCACGTTTTTCGAGAAAACCCGAAAACGTGACTTTAAGTGGTCAAACAGACCCGTAAAAATTATAAATCATTAAATAATGGTTATTAAGCATTTATGGGAGGTTAATAGTCAATAAAAATAATTAAACGAGAAAATTCTGGAAAACGGGCCCGGTTAGTGAATGGTACCGAAACCGGGTAAAGTAACGAGCGTTTTCTGTAAAAGACGAAGAAACATTCCAGCTAATTTACTGTAGGGGCCGGTTTTTAATGGGTTAAATAACCCCTCACACACACATGTAACTAGTTAACAAATAAGTAAATCAAAAAGCAAAAGAGTAAAGTACAAAAAGTAAAATAACACTCTCTCACCTCTCATTCTCACTTTTCCCTCTTCTCTCTCCCATTTCTCCCTCTCTCACCGATTTCTCCCTCCTCTCTCCCTCTGTTGGGCGATTTTGTAGAGCTTCAAGAAGCTCCCATGGCAACTCCACCTTCTACCTCATGCTCCTTCCTCATGTAAGCTCCAAATCAAAAACAAATTACATATTTGAACTCCCCTCATCATCCTCTATCATTCTCTCTTTTCAAAATCCAAAAATGAGGAAGTTCATCTCCATGGGTTTTCCCCATTCAAAGAGAAAAGCACACCATTGTGGAGCTTGGAGTCTCCTCTTTCCAACAAGGTAAAAATCTACATGAAAAACTCATGTTTTCTCCACCTTGCTTCATAGCCGATTTTTACCTCTTTGTAATGCCTTGTTTTTTATCTCTCTCTTTTGAGCATAATATCAACCTTGCAATGGTGGCGGATTCACCTTCTTGAACCAAGGGCTAAAACCCCTTCTAAAACACTCCAAAGGTAAACCCTAGAATTTTTATCTTAAACACTTCAAAGAATTGGTGTTAATTAAGGGTTAGTAGTTTAATTACAATTGTTTTGTGTGTTTGGATGATGGGAATGGAGTTTGGCAACTCCATTCCCCATATGGCCGATTTGGGCAAGAAAGAAAGAAGAGGAGGATTGGAAAAAGGAATGAAGGAATTATAAGCTCAAGGTAAGAGCTCTTCACTCATGTTAAATTTTAGTGCATTGGAGTAATGGGAATGGGTAAACAAATAAAAGAACCTAAACTATTGTATTAGTATTGGAGTTTATGAAGTTTTGAGTATTTGGGAACTAGTAAGTAAATTGTAGGCCTTAGAGCCAAAGAATTGTGAATGTGTATTGATATTGTGTTTTGAGGAAATAATGATGTATTAAGATTGCTTTGTATTGCTGGTAGGACCCTTGTATGGGTGTGGCTAGAATAGGAATGATTTGGTGAGAATTGGTATGTGTGGCCAAGTAAGAAAAGTAGATGAATTATGGCAAAATTTTGGTAGGAATATGTGCATTTGTGAATGACTTGGTGAATGGGAGAACCAAGGTGTGTATTGGGGATTTTAGGGATGTCTAATGACCATGGAATGGTATTTGTGGTAAGGGAATACTAGGATGCAAAATCTGTAGCAAGGAGTGCTAGGAATGCCTTGGAGGAACTAGGAAGAACTAGAGTATAAGACTTGGTAAAGTGAATGTTGGACTTGGGTATAGATGGTACAATTGCTTGGAAATGAATTGGCATGGTAAGAGGAGGTATTTGGGATGCTAGGAGTAACATTGGTGGAGGAAATATTGAATGGTAGGAGTTGTAGAAAAATCTGTAGCATTAGAGAATGAAAAACTGTTGTAGGTGTTGTAGAAGAAGTAAGAAAATTGTGTAAGTTGTTTGATGGATTTAGTAATGGGATTGGTGGATGGATTGAGGTATATTAGGAGGCCTAAAGGGCACTAAAACATGTGGGATTACATGTAGGAAGATTGGGGAAGAAAAGGGGAGAAGAGGAAGATTGGGGAAAGAAAAGGAAGTGAGAAAAAGAAAGGAACTGAAAAACAAGTCTGTAGCAGTGTTCTGCTACCGACCGACCCAGAGCCTGGGTCGGACCGTGGGTCGGTCGGGCTTAGACAACGAAAATAAACAATCTGTAATGGACCGACCCAGAGGCCGTGAGTCGGTCGTGGGTCGGTCGGGTAAAAATTGTTGAACGTCGAAGCTTCTGACTTCGACCGACCCAGAGGTTGGGTCGGTCGGTGGGTCGGTCGGAGCTTGGACAACGGACTGAAACTTACTGGAATGGACCGACCCAAAGGTGTATGGGTCGGTCGGGAAATTTCAGAGGACGGAAAACTTACTGGAATGGACCGACCCAGGGGTTGGGTCGGTCGGTGGTCGGCCCTAACTTACAAAAAAAATGTAACGATCATATGTATGTATATAGATATGTGCATATATATGGGACTTTAGTAATACACCATCAATGTAACATTAATGTTAAGGAAGTAAGTACATAAGTGGAACACAAGTATGAGGAATAATTATGGATGCGAGTTAAACCAAAGTAATGGGATAATGGGGTAAGTACGGAAGTAATAGCTATGGATGTATTGTAGTGTTTAGTATTAATAGAACCATTTGGCATGTAGCCGGAGGTTCAAGAATAAGACTCGAAGAACGAGTGTGAGCTAAGGAGCAAGGGAACACCCGATAAGTAAATCAACGGTGAAAGGTATGATTTCTTCATGCCCTATATCCTAATCTGGTTACCCCGATTTGTGTGCTTATTTGACCACCTAATAAGATAAATGCACGAATCGGATTATATTGCACTTACTTGTGCTTGTTTACATTGTTCTCGATATTTGTCTTGAACAATAGTTTGTATAATTCATGAAATGTATGAATGATGATGATGTGTAATTGTACCTTGTAGTGTACTGAATAATGTATTTGTGCATGTGGTTGGATGTTGACTTCTACTAATCCCTAACTACCTAACTCCTAACTTAAGTGAGTAAATTGGAATGAGTAGAAGTCCGATATAGTTTCGGCCACGCGTGAGGATGAGGAGACACAAGAGGTTGAATCCGATTCCTGGTTCGTAAGCTGGTCCACGGCCCAAATCCCTTAAGTGGGTAGCATCCTGGATTAGTGAACCAAGTAAAGCCCGGTGGTGGGACCGTGTAGTCCATGCCCGGAGGTCCCGACGACTTAACTTGAGTAAGAGTAAGAAAGTAAGTATGTATGAGTATGAGTATGAGTAGGTATGTGTATGTATGGAGTAAACGAGTAAAAGAGTAATCTCCACCCGATTAACCCGGGTGGACCAATGAAGCTAACAAGAACTGTACTTGTGTATGTACTAAGTATGTGTATTCGGAAGAAGGTAAGTATGTATTGGTTGGTTATATTGTATTCCCTGTATGCAATGAAGTGTATGTATGTATGCTTGTGTAAGTATTCTTGTATTGTGTATAAGAGCATGCATGCATGTATGTTTGAATGTAATAAACCGCATGTATACGACCAAGTGGTCGGCGTACCCTCACTAGTACGCGGGGTATGCGGTTATCATGCTCGGCGAAAGCTGACCCCTTCGGGGGACCATTTTTAGTGTGCAGGTATCCGAAGCGAGTATGGTCAAGGAAGAGACCGGAGGCACACCCTTGTACTTAGAAAGTAAGTAGTTGTGAGAAAATGGGTGGATGTAGACTCTTAGAGGGTATGTATGAACTTGGAAGAGACATTATAAATGTATAAGGATCCTAGTAGACTCGGTGAAGTACATTGTATTGTATGGAATGAGGAGGAGTAAGTATTGAATGGAGCATTGTTGTATTTGATTGATGAATGGAGTATGTATTATAGATGTGTAGTACTCGGGATTCCGGTCCATCAGACCGATGTTGTATGTAATAGGAGTAGCCTTGTTAGCCACGTGGGTGGCTAACGGCATTGTATCACCCAGTGTATGTAAGTAGGTATCCGCCGCGTGTATCTGATGAGTAAAGAGATCGGACGTTAATGACTGTATTAATAGTAGGGGTGTTACAAAAACTCCATTAATCCCTCTGGAAATACATCATACAGAAGCAAGAAGGCTAAAATCCAGAAAACCAACAACTGTGTATATGTTTTTTTTCTTCTGTTTTTCATCGGTTGTTTGATTCCTAAATCCCCCAATGATTTTGCCACTTAAGTTACCTCTGTAATAATGTTTTTAGTTCACCCCTAAGACACTACTACACTCCTAATGCCTCAGAACAGAACCTGTTACACAGAAGCATCCAAGTGTTGATAATCTGTACCCCAAAATCTGTGGATTTCCTCCTCATTCCCTATTTTATGTCTGTTAAATTGTCTTATAACCTCCCCCATGAATATACCAACCTAGATAAGTGTATTATCAAAGTTTTAAACCCAAGACTAATCCAAGACAATATTGAAAATACTTCTAGAGATCCATTTTACAGAAAACAGAAACTGAAACGAAAACTGAAATCATGCTTTAGTGCACTCCTCCTTTCCTGTATTACATTGATTTATTTTCTTCCCGAAGTGTTTATAGCCTTACATAAGTGTGTTAGAAATGTTTAAGGTTTGTTAATATCACAATACACCCCATATAATCCTTCTATAACATGGCTATACAGAGAACAAATGCTACAGAAAACTGATAGAACTGAAAATACGAATCTGTTTCTGTTTTTCTTCTTTTCTTCTCTTCTGTTTCTCTTCTTATTCTTTAACCCGACTCCCAATCTCTCCTGATTGTTTAGCTCCTTAGTTGAGTGTTTAATCACGATTATAAACCAAGTCACATAGGCAACATTCTTGAAAACTCTTTGCACAGGAGACAGAAGACGGTACAACCGAAATCATGAAACTGATAGTTATTTATTTTTCCTTTCTCTTCTGTTTTCTTTAATTCTGACTTCTAATTTACCCAAAACACTTATAATCTTACTGAGGTGTATTAGGGTGGTTTAGATTCATAGGCAACCCAATAAAACTCCTTCAAACCTTCCTGTACCAGATCATACGAAATTGAAACAGGAAATGAAAACTGAAAACTGAATCTGTAGAAACTGATGTATATATATTTTTTCTTCTTGTCTCACGAATCAGAACCTCAATCTTTCCCAACATGCTAACTTAGTTAGTCAAGTGTTTTATATTACTTTTAACTCCAAAACAGTTTTAACTCTCAACACAGTTTTAACTCAAAGCAGTTTTAACTCTCAAAACAGTTTTACTCTCAAAACAGTTTTACTCTCGAAACAGTTTTATTCTCAAAACAGTTTTACTCTCGAAACAGTTTTATTCTCAAAAGAATCCACAACAACATTGTTATCCTCGCTGATGCATCATTACACTAGGACAGAAATTGTAAAACTGAAAAGAAACATAACCCATGAACTGATATACATTTTCTATTGTTGCTTCTCTTTCTGTTCCCAATTCTGTTTTCTGTTTACTCAACTTGCTTACTCATTTAGTTAAATAGTTTATCCAGTTTTTTTTTACTCAAACACACTCAAGGTGACAAGGTTAAACCCTCTGGAGAAAATCTGTCGCACAGAACCAAAAAGAAAGAAACTGAAACTGATAAATCTTCTTATACCTTTCTGTTTGATTATTAATTTGTCTTCTAATCTCTCCCAACACTTACTCATTTAGTTAAGTGTTCAAGCAACATTTTAAACCCGCAAAAAAACCTAGACAACCAGTTAATGTTACAGAATTTTCATTATACAGAAACTAGACAACCGAAAAAAAAAAGAAACTGAAAACAAAACTGCAAAAACTGAAACTATGACTAAGCTTCTATGTTTCTGTTTGCTCACGAATCTTGTTTCCAGTTTTCCCAAGTTACTTTTGAGCTTCACCAAGGTTTTAACTTCAAGACAGATTCACAACCACATTGTTTAAGCTTCTGAAGGATAATATGTAGAAGGATCGAGATTTCAGGAATTGAGTTGGAATGATATGTTCTCTTTTTGTTTTCTGTTGGGTATTACATTTAAAGGTAGCTTACTCATTAACCTTAGCTGTCTAGTTAAAATCTTGATACAGATTTACCTCTCAAAACAGGCCCGAGACCATATGTTAATGTTGTTGGAACTATTTACTAAAACACGAAATTTTCAGAACTTGAATTAACATGGCAACTCCTACTGCTGTCCCTGCTCTAATAACATGTTAGCAAAGTTTTAAGGTCATTGCCTAGCCACTACCATCTTTAATATGTATCTGAGTTCGATAACCGAAGAAAAGGAGTTGTAGAACCCAAACTCATTTCTGCTTTGTAAATCTTAACAGAAACTCTTTTGATCATGTGAAAGGCTTAGGAATTTACCTTGTTAGTTCCTGGAGTGGATTTAGTCTCAGGTTTAACTCAGGGCTCTTGCAGTTGGTGGCATGCAGAGTTCCTGCAAGGCAGATACAGGAACTGGAGCAGGAAGTTAAGATCAGTACTTGAATAGAGGAGATGTTTAAACACTGCTGTTCGTAATTACCTGGGGCTGATATTTACACCAGTACGTGGCTAGCTTAAGTTAGTCTTCCTCTCGCAAGAAACGCAGGTAGCTAGAGAGGTTGAGTAGGGAGTACTTAGTCAGAATCAATCATATGGAAGAAAAACAGGAGTAACGAGAAGAGAAAGAGAACGATGCAGTCCAGCAGCATTACCTTGTGAGCAACCTCAGTGGGAAGTGAAGAAAATTTCCGAAACATGCAGAACTGGTGCACGTTCGAAGAGGGGAAAGGGATGGTCTGTGGGTTTATGCATCAGGTGACACAGAACACGGTGGGCTAATGCAGAGGCTAGACCAATTTTCAGTGATGGCAAGTTCCAAGGGAATTTTCTTGCGAGTTTGGAACAGCATGGGTTTATGCGTGAGAGTTTTGTGATACATGGCTCTGTTGTATAGGACTCTAAACGCAGCAGAATGTGTCGACTTGTCTGTTGACTGAAAACCGTGGTACCACAAGAACAGGAGTAGAGAATGGGAATATCCAGAGGTGAATATTTTTGTTCAGGTTAGTTAATTTGTTTTCTTTTTGTTGTTCTCGACAAAACCAAGTATATGGGCATCCGAATAGAATTAGGAGTTGTGCCTGAGAGTTTGGAGATTCTCAATCTCTGTTTCCTTTTTTTTTGTTCTTGTTCGATCTGTAGTTACATCAAGGAAGGAGAAGGTGCTACAGAGGTGTGTTTGTTTCACCTTTTTTTTTGTAGTTATTCAGTTAGGTGATACTATTTTAATTCGCGGTTTCATTACCGAAATCGAGCATAGCTCAACGATTGCCACTCGGGGAAAGTACAGGAGGTCTCGGGTTCGAACCTCAAGGGAGCGTCTTTGCTCTTTTTTCTTCTCTTTTTTTTTGTATAAGTTATACTTGCTTATTTATATTATGATATATATACCACGTTATATTTATTTATTTTTGCACAAAAGTTAGCGCGTTATCATTTATTACAACGTTACGATCTCGTAACGTTCGTACATGTAGTTTTTGTATTCGTACTTATATACGTCTGACTTCATTAATATGTAACGTCATCACGCGTTCGGACATGTATATATACTAGATTTAATTATCCGTACGTTATATTATGTCCGAATTATAAACGCGTTATTATTTTATGCGGTTTAACGTTCAGTGGTATTTCATTCTAAGTTTTTAAAGATCTAAAAGTTTCTTTCAATAAGATGCTTACGGAGATAAATTTCACTCATATCCCTATGCCAGTGATCCATATTCAGACTGCTTTCATTAAAGGAATGCACTTTTTAGACAACATTCAGGGTTGCTCTAGCATAATGAAACATTAGCAAGAGAGAGCTCAGACCCATCGATGTAGGATGAAGGTGAAATGACTTTGATACGATAAAGAAACTTTCTCCAATTAACCTTCTCCTTCCAACTTGTTTGTTTTGTGTTTATCAGTGTTTCTCTGTCACCTTTTTCTTATAAACTTAAACGGCTCTCCTCACTCGATACTTAATGATCAACACAAACTTCCACAGGGGATCACCTCTCTCCTACCATTTTGTCCTTTCATGTCCATATGTTTTTTTGTTCCTTGAGCAACTTCGTACCTCTTCACAACATCTGCTATCATGCCTCTTATAGACTATGCACATCTCTCACCTCTTCTTGTTGAAGATGTTCCTTTTTGTAAGGTGATCTTGCATCCATCTTTCTGATTCTCGTCAAAGTGAATATCTTCTCTAAGGCTTTTCGTCTCAGCTAAATCTCAAAATTGAACATCTATCTTTGGTGTTCCCAACTAAGCCGAATCCTAATCGTTCATTGTTCTCAGCCTTTTTGTAAGGGCTTTCCCCTACCATTACTGTGGATAACCATCACTTCTAGGAAGCTCAAAACTTTCAACCTTATCCCATTTGGACACCATCCGTGGAAGGTTACTTATGGGGAGGAAACATCTCTCATATGTGAGCTACCACATGCTAATTCGGTTCTTTTTATGGTATGTCAATTTTGGGCCTTCTATATTAGAATCCTCTAAAACTATCAAATCCATCAACAAACATTTTACAGGCTTCTATTTAGTAGGTGAAGCTGATCGTCAATCTACTCTCTTATTGCCTAGTTCACTATCTGCACTAAAAAGAAATTTGAAGGTTTCGAGTTTTAAAGTCATTACTGGGATAAGTGCTTCCTATTAAAATATATCGGGGTGATCTCTTGCAACTCTAAAAGGTTTTGGGTAAGATAGATGATACTATTATTTTGAAAGATGGCCCAATCTAGACAATTCTGATTAAAGTTGACTATCCTAGATTTGGTAATCCGCCATGCACATGCAAGATTGGTGGCTTGAATCTATCAGTAAAATCAAAAGGATAGTTCATTCCTTAGATAGAAATTAAAAGGTCTCCTTAAACTCTTGATAAGCTCCAATGTTGAGATAGTGTTCAAAAAAGAATTAACTATGTGAGGTTGTCATATTTTCCTTGTACGCAGGGTTTGGTAGACCAATGTGATTGGTTTGAAAAATCCATCAACGTTTTCTCAACCTGAATGACTTAAAACTACAACATAAAACACCTGAGAATTTTAGGAGGTGAGCATCAACTGCATCAACTACCTATATATTTTAATTGAACAATGCATGCAAATTATTGTGAATCGAAGTAGAAGTGCCTTCAACATTGTCATAGACATCAATTTTCCATTGGATCTTCCATATGGAAAAAATTTGAACCTTATTCACTTGATCAATATAGGCTCCAAATTTTCTCAATTCTTTCAAAAGGAGGTTTTTTTACTTTCTTTACCCTTCCACCCCCTCCTGAATATTTTATACACACATAGGAAATATATAATAAAACAAAGTAACAATCCAAAGGAGCTGACTTCCTAGAAACCACAAACCTCTAAAACTCCAATCCCCTACTTGGCTAACCCCAATCTTGCATGCAAAGTGTACTCATTGCAAGGGAGTTCATCGGCCAAGGAGCAGATGCTAGAATATTGACACACTACCCGAAGAACACTAGCTATACCAGAGAAGAAAACTAAAAAGACAAGCCCTAGAAAACTAGCACTCATGGAAAACGGAGCATAAATTACGAGGACAAATTATGGTTATTAAAGCCTTTTTCATGGGGGGGGGGGGAAGAGCCTTAAATTACGGTTATGAACCAGCACTGGTGAAAAACGGAGCACAAATTATAGTTATGAATTGAAGTCTCTATATATATATGAAATACCCTAACTTTAAATAATTAAATATAAGTAAATAAATATTATTTTTGGAATTAAATATTATTTGGGGAATCATGAAACCCTAAGAAGGCATATAAACACTTGGGCAAAAACACCTAAACTCCTTAAGGTCAAAAATGTGCGTTAAAGCCCGACCTTAAGTTAAACAAGTTATATAAGTTATAAACTTCATATGAAGTTAATCAAGGATCATTATATGACCCTTAGAATGCAGGACCTCATCTAAAACTGAGTAAAAATATAATATGCTCGGGAGTTTCCTTAAAGGCCCTTAAGGCCCGAAAGCCCCGGAAATACATTATAGGATGAAGTAAAGCATTACACTTCATTCCAAATGCACCATAACACTTTATTAAACATATAAGATGAAGTCCTCACGGTAGAATTTCAATTAAACACAAAGTGCTAGGAGATGCCTTATGGGGGCCTCATAAACCCCGAGAATGCCCAGGAGAAGTGCCAAGGTGGCACGAACTCCTATAAAATTCATTATTAGAGTTCCTAACATCATTATTCAACATTCTTAAGAGAATGCATTAGCTACTTCCTCAAAAATAAACAAAGTGCTCGGACGAATTTCTTAACGCTCCTTTTTGCCCGGTTAGCCTGGGAATTGTGTTTTGAGTTGATATAACCCCATATAACTCAATGTAACACCTTAAAATATTATTATGGACTATAAAAAATGTCAATAAACACTTGGAACTCATAGAGACTAATTATTTTACAGAAAATCCTTAAAGCACAAAAACGCACCTTCGGGTGTCACAAAAATGTGTTCTACGCAATTACCTTGAAGTTTTTAAGGAGCCACGAGTTTATAATACAAAAAGGGGATAAATTGAACATCTAAATAAATTAATTCCAGTACTAAATTCATAGTACAAGTGGGGGCGATTTTTGGGTCAAAAAGGTACCTAAAATCAGCATTTTTACCTTAAAACTTTCATCTTTTACCATAGTATAAATGTACCAATTAAATGCTGGAACCTATTATACATATTATTATGATCTTATTACAATATAGTGTAACAAAAATCAAATGAAAAATCAATCCCATTTGACCTCTAACTTGGGCGCCATTTAGAGTCATTTTTGACTAGTTTTGGTTCAAAATTTGCCTTATGGTAATGTGACTCACCTATCATGTATTGTATGCTAAAGTATCAAATAATTTGAGTCAAAGGAGACCTGCATCATCGATTTCCTGCAACAAAACAACAGAAGATTAGTATAAGTAAAGTAATGACATTAAATATACAACTAGATCTACTTTAGACTTAGGTAATGAAAACAAACAAAACAACCATGTGCTGTCCTATGGGGCTGCCAATTCTATACAGAAAAGAGGGAGTTTGATTGCTACATTCTAGTCAATTATAACAGCCACCTACCTATGTATATTTCTATTGCCTAATACAACAAGAGTTCATTGTCCTACATAACATATGGTGGCTGATTTTTATACTAGAAAGGAAGACATTGATTGCCTCATCATTTAGTCAAATAATACACCGCCTAATTAAGCTAGTTGCCTATGTCTAATGATGACAAAGAAATCAATTGAGCTCCATGGCCAAATGCAGCCGTATAACATGGAGAATGGAGTCAATAATGACATGTTAGTCATATAGTAAATTCAAGGAGACATACACCTAACCTAACTCTTGTCTTCTAGTTTCAATTAACAAACAAAGGCTCCATGATCCCTTGTCAATCAGCCGTATGAGTGCACAATAATGAGAGCATTTATTGAGCCAATAATGAAAGCAATAAACAAGGAAAAGAATGCCTAATCAAATAAACAATAAACAAAGCCAATCAAATTTAGAATTCTCCTTCTTACCTTAAGTCCATACGTGAGTCTCATTTCTTCCTTGCCTTCCTTTGGCCGATGGGTAAGCTCTCCCTTCTCTCTTTTCTTCTTCATTTGACAATTAATTCCTTAGAGCTTCAAAGCTCCATTAATGGTGTTCTAAGCTCTAACACCATTTCTATGTAAATTCCTAGTTAAATCTACCAAGTCTTGAAGCAAGATTCATCCTAGAAAACCTACAAGTTTTTGCCAAGCTTTAATGTTCCAAGGAGGTTCCTAGATTCAACCAACACAAGGAACAACAAGATCAAGTTAAGGATATTTTTGTGTTGAAAATCCTAGTAAATTCCTTAAGGCATTTTCGAAAATTAGGAACTTCTAAACCTATATTCTCTTCATTATTTCATGAAGGAAACTTGGATCTACAATCATCCCAAGGTGTACCAAAAATACCTTGTTAAATTCCTAAGGTAAATTCTTGTAAAACTACTTCAAATCTTATTTATAAATTCTTGTTAAAAGTCTAACAAATGGATCTCCTAAATATTTATAAGGAGGCCGAAAATTCTTCAAGGAAATAGCATTGGAAGAGCTTGGAATTCAAGGAGAAATCAAGTATAAGAATTGTCTTGATTTAAGGAGTAAGTTTGAATAATTAAGGTTTATTAAATTTAAGCTTGATTTAAGCTTCAAACTTTGGTATAAAAATTATGTATAACCTCTAAATAATTAAGGCCGAAAATATTGGGTTAAAATATCAAGGAAAATAATTTATAACATATAAGGTAAGATTATTACCTTAAGGTATAAAATTGTGTCACAAAAATTAAATATGATACACCTATTATTAAACCGAATTATCTAAGGACTAATTGTTCTTTTTGAGTTTATAATCATTCTAAGTCATTAGCATAATTTTTAGAAGTGTTATATGGCTTATATACATTATTATGTATTTATTATAAAGTTTAAATCAAGTTTTGAAACTATATAGTAAAGCATAATTAAAGCCGAGAATTAAATTGGGTTATTTTGTGATTTTCAAAATATATAAGTATATTAACTTATATTATAAATTTTGGGAATATTAAAAATAGCTATAAGTATTTAAATGGCTAGTTTATAAAGTTGTGTGGCTAAAATGTAAATTTTGAAAAGTTCAGAGTACTTATTATAATTACCGAGAATAAAAGGGTGGATTTAGTATATTTATGTTATAATATAAGGTAGGAATTAATATTAAGAATTTTGGTGAATTTAAATAAGTGGTTAAGTGTTAAAATAACAATTATAAAGTTTTGGGACTATTTTATAATTATTGGAAAGTCTAGAGGTGAAACCGAATTACAATTGATTTATGAGTATATTAAAATATTAATTATGAAATTAAGTCTTGGTCAAAGTGTTGACCAAAAACTTTGGATTAAAATGATTTATGACATAAAATATTAAGTTTATTAAGTTTAAGGGTGAATATGTAATTTATAGAAATTATTAAGTAAAACCGAATTGGGCAAGGGGTGGAAATGTAATTTATAAGAGTATATGGGCCATTTCGGTTATTTAAGGAAATTAAATATCAAAACTATAATTTATAAGTTAATATGTAACTTATATAAAGTTTTGAGGTTAAATTGTGAATATAAGAGGATTATAGGTTAAGACCGGAAATAAATGTGGTCATTTGGTAATTTATAAAAACTAATATATTTGTTTTGCAATTTCCGAAAGTTAATGTGGATAATTAATGAATTATAAAAGTTATAAGGTTATTTGGCAATTTATAAAAGTATAAGGGTTGTCTCGGTAATTAAGGGAATTAATAATAAAACTATGGTTTATAAGCTGATACGTAACTTACATAAAAGTTTTGGGGTTAAAATGTAGTTATGGGAAGTATATATGGAAACCGAAAATTTAAGGGATTATTTAGTAATTTATAAAGTTGGATATTTGAATTGTAATTACCGAAAAGATTTATGTGGTTATTTGGTAAATTACAAAGGTTAATGTGTCCAAAATATAAATACTGAATTTATAAGGTTATTTGGTAACTTATGAAAATGATTGTGTCCAACTTATAATTACAGAAATTAATAAGGTTGATTTTATAATTTAACAAAGAAAGGAATTAAAACTAGGTAATTAATGTATTATGGTATATTATGGAGAATAGTATAAGGTTTATGAAATAATTGTGGTTATGATAAAAATAACCAAAAGAATGTAATATAAAGTTTATAAAACAATTGAGGTTATATTAAAGATAACCAAATTATATTGGTGTATGGAATAAGTGAAAATAATTATGGATATATAATTAATGAGATAAAGATATATCTTGAATTGGAAAAATTCATTATCACATGTGGATATCACATAAAATAATGAACTGATGAACTACCTAGAACCACTGTTAAATAACAGGGGGGAATAAAAGATATACAGAGTTAGTATACTACGAGTATAAACTCTACAGTGACAGTACTGTAATACTTGGTGAATAATTATATTAATATTACCCGGTATTGCATGTTTATATAACAGCGTACGGGGACTATTGAACAGGGATTTGTCAAGCTAGCAGTGACTTGGTGAACGGTATGTTAATTGTGTGGTCTGAATGTCCTAAGGATTATCCTAAGGTCCAGACGTTATGTGTTAACTGTTTAAGAGCGATATCTGTGATTTTATGTATATGATATTGTATACTGTATTGCTCACACTGTTGCGTTTTATTTATACGCGAACGTCTTATGACTAAAAGTTTATACATCTAAACTGGAACAAGACTAACTGACCTTTAGGTATTATTGAACCTAACTGATGGTCAACTGTTATAGTCTTAATTCAAGTATTGGTTATTGTACCACTAACTAAAGGGTTAACTTATAAAGAGAGGAATCCAGACTGTTTCGACTTTCTGGTTGCGCATAGTGATCACTACGAGAGACTTCAATGGGGAGTCACTCAAGGGAATCCATCAGCCACATTCGGGGATGGCGGAGGGCACTGCCGTTGGTGCACAGGTTCGACCGGATCGGTCTTATAATTATCCAGGGCCATCAGGTCAGCTGGTAACGGTTCCATTGGAACCCAGGGGACTATCGTCCATTATTAAGTTATTAAGGGTTGTCTTGACATGACGCCTGAAGTGGTAATTAATTGGAAAAGGTTAAGTGAATGGTTTAAAGGATAAGGGCCAGGTGGCCAACTAACAAGTACAGTTTAATACGCGTATCTTGTTGGGATTATTGATGTGTGGTTATTGGTGTTGTGTACTATTGTACATTGGTGTTTACAGGTGAGTTATTATGTGATTGTTTAATGTATACAGTTATCACTGTTGTTATTGTAAACCGGTATTTCATGTAAAGAACCTAATATCAAGATGGCTAAAATGACCTAAGGAATCTAGATGATTTAAGACTACATTTAGCATACCAGCATTTCGATTGCTGAGCCCTTCAATGGGCCAAACATTCCAGGTTATTGAAGAAGACTCAAGCCGGAGTGCGGGACACAGGGGTAGCAGTTGTGTTTTTCAACAAACACCTTTGGTTTTATTTTGTATTGTATTAAAGAGGTTGATGTATTCAGTTAGTTGCTCATTTAGTTGGTTTTGGTTTGTAATAATTAGAGTACTCAGTATCTGTTCATCACAGCGTGAGGAGTTGTATTGTTGGAAAGAGTGAGGATGCCTTGTTACTCACAAGGGTGAGTAACGGCGTGTAACACCAAGGTAGATAGTTTTATTTTCCGCTGCAAATTATTATTTATTATGCTACGAATTGCGACGTCGTTACAAGTTTAGGATTACGGGTGTTACAAAAAGTGGTATCAGAGTGGAGTACCGCTCTGATGAAAGATACTGAGTCAAGAATATGAGCATAGGATATTTGGGAATCCGGGAAAACGTCTGTGAGGATTTGTGACCTAGAAAGACCTAGGAATATCTTTATTGCTAGTGGTTAACTTTCTTATATGTTTGTGATTGTGTATGTAAAACGGTGTAGCAACCGAGTAGTAATAATAATATACTATAAATGTCGACAAGAGAAAGACCACGTGGAGGCAACAGTGGACGCAGTGGCAAGACACCGACGGATGTTTCTGAGGTACCAAGCCTAGCAGCAGCCATGGCGGCCTTCGCGCAGCAACTAGGAGCTCAACTTACGGGAGCCATACCCCACCCGCCGCAGCCCAAGGAAACCAACTGGTTGAAGAGCGTTGCAGATGCGAGAGTACCGACTTATTCAGGGGAACCGGACCCCGCCGCACTGGAGAAGTTCATAGTGGAGCACCAGAAGGCGTTCAAAGCTGTTGGATTTCCAGAAGACCAGAAGGTCGACATCGCCGCGTACAACCTGAAGGACGCAGCAGACATTTGGTGGCGGTCTGTGGAGGGCCACCGTAGAGCTACACCGGACTTTGGATGAACAGCGTTTGTAGAAGTGTTGCGGGAGAAGTTCTACCCCGAACACTTAAAGCGGAGAAAAAGGCAGGAGATCGAGACCTTAATCCAAGGGAGTCAAACAGTTGACCAGTACTACACGCGGTTCACCAGTTTGTTTTACTACATACTAGAAGTCGACCACTTCGACACTGTGAGGATTCAAAAGTTTAAGGGAAGAGGCGCAGGAAGAAAGAAGAGAAAGAGTACTGAAGGAGATGATGGTGGAGCAACCTCTGGCGGTTACTACAAGAAGGGGAAGAAATTCATAGATAAGAAGAAAGGGCGGAAGGACTTCCATGGTCAGAAGACAAAGGAGCAGATTCCTCGTCTGACCGGCCCAGCCAATGATGCACAACCATTGAGATCAACACCACCTTGGAGCAATAAGCCAACCCGGCGCCACTACTACTGTAAGCGCTGTGGAAAGGATCACCCAGGCGTAGACTACACAGGCAGGAAGGTGGAGTGTCGATATTGCAAGAAAGAAGGTCACAGGGAGTATGAATGCTTTTCCAATCCAGGAAGCCGAGTTTACAAGGGAGCTAAAGGTTCACAGAGGACACCAGCTATGGAATCGGGCGGACCCAGAGGAGGTCAAGCGCTGCAGACTAATACCTATACTAGAGGACCGGCAGAACAACCATCCTCATCCGGAAGTCGGAAGGGAAAGGAGATAGTTCCAGGAAGAAACACCTAGTACACAGTGGGAACTTCAGGCGCTGAGGCTAGCACCCAGCGTGAAACCGGTAAGCCTAGAACTTAAACCAAATGCATGATGCTTAAATGTGTGTTTATAATTATCAGTCGATGAGACTTGTATGTGCTAGTAAGTATCAAAATATAGAGAGACCTAACTTAGGTAACCTCTCTCCTAATAGGATACTTCGACATTTGTTCCTTACCTATGAGACCGAGGTCACCTGAGCCTATGAGCGAAGGTCTGGAATATCCAGAGGCATAATGCCAAGCACTTTGACCCGACATGATCCTACTCAAGAAATACTTAACTATAAATGAATGAATAACTATTATAAATGACTGTAGAACTTTGGGGATAGGCCTTGGAGGATTTTATATTCAGGGGTATGGGAGTGGATCAAAACTTAAATTATGTATAATGTATACGGGTAAGGATTGGGATACCAGTTGTATCATTCTCCATAAGAGATGATGCTGAATTTTATACGGTGATCAGAAGAGGATAATGAGGCGAACAAGATTGTTTTAAAGTCAGGAGACGCGTTGAGATTTGGTGGAGAATCCAGATTAGTATACCACGAGATTAAGAGTATTAGACCGAAATTAGCCTTGGAATACATGGTGTAAGATAGTACAGTGAGGAATGGTAAACTAGTTTTTACTTGGTTCGCCGAAGGACGTTACCAATTGTCCAAACTTACAGTAAATACAAAATTATGACCTGCCTAAATGACGAGCAGATGTCATGAAAAGAAATACATTAATTAATATGAAATACTTAAGACTAAATGAATTGTCAAAAGGGTTTGTCGAAGACCTGCACGCGAAAAGCAAACACTGAATTTCATGGGATACCTAGGCACTGAGCTTACCGCCCAGTGCGGGACTAGAAAATCTTACAATCTCTTATTAACTTCGCGAGAAGATAGTGTGAAACCTTGAAATATGGCGATAGAGAAACAGAATCTCAAAATATATAACTAAACATCCATCATGGATAAGCACGGGTTTTAAATACCTGAGCAAATACCAAGAGTCTCAGCTAGTATCAATATGGCGACAGTGCTAGACTCTTAATTAATAAAGGGGAGAAAACAAACTTTGAATCTATACTTCTAAAGTCGGGAGGACTACCTAATTAGCAATACCAAATGCTATATATACTTATAATTTGGAAGTTATAAACCTAAAACATTGGAGGGTATTAATACATTTCAGAGGGTTAAGTACCATTAAATATACCTACCCTATTCTAAGACACATGTCCTATACTATCCTTATGGTTCTAGACGAGCATATGTTTTCCATGACAACTCAATTTATGAGTGCGAATAAAGAGCGCAAGAAATCAAATAAGGCTAACCCCTATGTAATATAAATTTTTATATAAACATGGTAACGAGTACCTCTCATTGACACTTACAATGAAGGTAGTATAAGTTATATTAAGAGTTTGGATTAATATATACACTAAAAGTGAGTGAAAGTTAAATTTAAAAGTAGGAAAACATACCCCTTGGCTTGTAACAAGTATTCTATACGTGAACTTTCCTAACGTTATATACTAAATCCTGTGATTTTAGATCCTCTATTTATTACACCTAATCGATCTATTTTTGGAAGCCATTGAGCTTGTGGATTAACCACGTTTCTAAGAGATAGAAACAAACAATAAGCTTTGATTATCCTGTCACCAAACCATAGGATCCAAACTGGAAACCCTTAGTTTGAGATGGTACTAATATTAAGAGATACTTAACCTAGGCTGAACATACGGTTCACCTGATTTATGAAGTTTAGATGGAATAAGAAAAACCAAGCTTAAAGGAGGAGGAAATAATACTTTATGGAGCTGTAATTGTGGATCGAGTTATAAAAACTTTTTCTTGGAAGTCTAACTGTGACTATCTTTGTTCCATGTAATGATAACCAAAGTATAGGCAATAATCAAGCCCTGGTGAGTTAAATATTAGATGAGCCTTTTAAGAGAAGAGAGTATTCAAAGGTATCCAAGTCCATAACTGAATGTATTACTTGGATAATGGATTTAAGAGTTAAAATGATTGATGAATATAATTGTTAGACAGTATGAGCCTAGATGTTTTAATAAGAATTTACCTTTTGTGCCAAGAGGAAAAACTGGCTTCCCCGCTTGATGATTTGATCAAAGGAACTTAGTTCTGGGGATTAAAGAATACACTAGATTCAAGTATAGGTTACAACAGTTATTGGAATAGTTGTATAACAGTCAAGGAAAATGTACATGTAGTAATCACCACGTCACAAAGTTCGATAAGATAAAATCTGGAAAATGATAATTATATGGTTGTTTGAATTTTGACGTGGGAGGTCGAACTTAATCCTGGTCAGATCAAGGGAAAACCAAACACAAAATGGTGTGGAAGGATAGTTCAACACTGACGTTGACCCCGTCAGGGTTGGATGATTCCTGAGACTCCTTACAAGTGGTCACAAATATTTCTGTAATACGTAAGTATTTATTCTTAAATCTAATATAAGATTTGACTAATAAGTATATGAGATGTAGAAGGTGTAAATTAAGAGTTAGGTTATCCAGGTTACCCTGAGGAGATTAAATAGCTAAAACAACTCCGCGCATATCGGAAAAATAGTCAATTGTGAGGGAAATACCAACTATTATTATTCAATGAACCATATTAATAAATTTAATATGAGATCAAGAGGCAATTACTTATAATAAGAGTATTCTCAAGCTACCTTCTTAGTTATGGCCCAATTTGCCATCTGGAAGGAAAAATCGACTTCCATGTCTTTCTTTATGAATTCAAACCAATATATACATTAAATGGGAATCTACCTATAAACATGGTAGAATATAAAGAGTAGAAACATTATACTAATACTCACATGAGTTGATTCACAACCGCAAGAACATGTTCAATTGAGAGAAAACTGTACCGTGTTAGAAACCTTAGCAGGAACCCTACTGTGGTATACCTGATGAACAGACGATAATAAGCGAGTATGTACTACCGACAATTGGTGAATCAATAATATCAAGAAATCTTTCTATAATATACATAAGATGCACGGCTCAAACATAGCCCATATTTTACATTGAAAATGAAAACCGAATGTGGTGACAGTAAACTCAAATACCGGAATCACAAGATGATGACCTGAGGATCAAAAGAGAGGGAGCTTAAGTATGCCCCAATATTAATACAAACCCAAGCGCCGATAATTACAACTACAAGAGGCGATTAATGGAAGTGTTTTACAAGAGATAGTTTAAACAAGCCACAAGGTAATATTGACAATGTACATGATGGTAGATTACCTTCACCCATACATATGGGATTCAAATATAAAAGCATACTAACGCACTATGGAACATATCAAAGAATGTATAGATTCTTGGGGGCTATATCTCGTAAACAGACATAAGCCATAGACTGATGTCGGTAGGAGAGACCTCGAGTTCGTAGTAGGTGATCGAGTCTTCCTTAGAGTTTCACCTATGAAGGAAATTTTAGATTTGGGCAGAAGGGCAAGCTAAGCCCGAAGTATGTAGGACTGTACCTTATTACGGAGCGAGTGGGCCCATTAGATTACAGGTTAGATTTACCTGTTGAGCTTGGGAGAGTGCACAATGTGTTCCACATTTCACAACTAAAGCAGTTTGTGCCTCATCCATCACATATTTTAGAGCCCGAGACACTCGAACTAGATCCTACACTTAGATATGAGTAGGGCTGGCAATTTCAACATGACCCGATTGACCAACACGAATCCGACACGAAATTTACGGGTTTGGGTTTTATAATTTGACACGATTAAATAAACGGGTCGTGTTCGGGTTGACCCGTTTAATAATCGGGTCGGGTTCGGGGTTAACTAGTGTAACCCGCCAACCCGTTTAACTTTTAAGTTGATTTATATATATATATATATATCCAAACCCATTACCGATTAAAATTATAGCACCTACTCTCCTCTTTTATCCAACCACACAGCCAAACACCCAAACACCCAAATCGGCACATGATGGCATCCCAATTCCCATTGAATTTTAATTTTTTTTACTCAACCCATTGAATTTTAAATTATATTGTTGTAATAATGCTCTTTAATCTTTATGGCAAGGAAACTAATACGTCAAAATTCAACCATATTTGGATTTTGAATTCTGAATTGAGAGAATAGCCGCACGTATATATCAGATTAGTCGTGTTCTACTAGGTTAATCGGGTTGACACGAAAAACTAATCGTGTTAAACGGGTCGGGTCGGGTTAAAGTATATTCGTGTTCGGGTTGATGTACATGACCCGATTAATTAAATGGGTCGTGTTCGTGTCAACCCGTTTATTAATCGTGTCGTGTTCGGGTTAAGCTCAACCCGACCCGCCAACCCGTTTTGCCAGCCCTAGATATGAGGAAACCCCAGTTCGCATCTTAGACTCCAAGACTAGGGAAACCAGGAACAAGACCATTAGAATGATCAAGGTTCTGTGGTCAAACCACGACATTGAGGAGGCGACATGGGAGTTAGAAGACTCCATGCGAGACAAGTATCCAACACTTTTCTCTTCGTTTTGTGTATACTTGTGGGGGTACGTGGGCGTAACCCTTTTTAAGGGGGGTAGAGCACCACATGCGACTTGTATATCTGCAGTCTATACTGGTTTTGCAATTGGTTGGATGGTTATGGTTATTGATATGTCCTATGTGACAATGGTTGGTTATTGATGATATGTCCTATGTGGCACTGGTTGGTTATTGATGATATGTCCTATGAGACACTTGTATGGTTATTGTTGTGTCCTATGTGACACTTGAATCAGTTATGGTTGTGTTCTATGTAACACTTGGATGTTTATGGAAGCACTTAATTACCTTGCAGTATGTTCATTCCTACAATCACACAAGAGATTCACTGCCAAGGGTTTACGCCTCTGCGCTCTGTAGGACTGAGTGTTTTGGTATTGCACTTGTGCAGTGATGACCGAGTGGGATAGCTAGGAAGTTGGGACATTCATTTGTTTGTAGTATTTATCAATACTTATGCTATAATTACAGAGATAATCATGAGTAAGGTTATGTGTTATATACACTCAGATCACTGATGGAATGTAGAGGTGTCAATATAGTATTGACACCCTGGAATGATAGGTATACAGGAATAGATAAGAGGAACTTGATTCCATAGGATGAACAAGTATAAGTTATGACTTCGACGAAGTCCTTTTAAGGGGGTAGACTGAAATACCCCTAACATTTAAATAATTAAATATAAGTAAATAAATATTATTTTTTGAATTATAAATATTATTTGGGGAATCATGAAACCCTAAGAAGACATATAAACACTTGGGCGTTAAAACGCACCTAAACTCCTTAAGGTAAAAAACGTGCGTTAAAGCCCGACCTTAAGTTAAACAAGTTATATAAGTTATAAACTTCATATGAAGTTAATCAAGGATCATTATATGACCCTTAGAATGCAGGACCTCATCTAAAACTGAGTAAAAATACAATATGCTCGGGAGTTTCCTTAAAGGCCCTTAAGGCCCGAAAGCCCCGGAAATACATTATAGGATGAAGTAAAGCATTACACTTCATTCCAAATGCACCATAACACTTTATTAAACATATAAGATGAAGTCCTCACGGTAGAATTTCAATTAAACGCAAAGTGCTAGAAGATGCCTTATGGGGGCCTCATAAACCCCGGGAATGCCCAGGAGGAGTGCCGAGGTGGCACGGACTCCTATAAAATTCATTCTTAGAGTTCCTAACATCATTATTCAACATTCTAAAGAGAATGCACGAGCTACTTCCTCAAAAATAAACAAAGTGCTCGGACGAATTTCTTAACGCTCCTTTTTGCCCGGTTAGCCCGGGAATTGTGTTTTGAGTTGATATAACCCCATATAACTCAATGTAACACCTTAAAATATTATTATGGACTATAAACAATGTCAATAAACACTTGGAACTCATAGCGACTAATTATTTTATAGAAAATCCTTAAAGCACAAAAACGCACCTTCGGGTGTCACAAAAATGTGTTCTACGCAATTACCTTGAAGTTTTTAAGGAGCCACGAGTTTATAATATAAAAATGGGATAAATTGACCATCTAAATAAATTAATGCCAGTACTAAATTCATAGTACAAGTGGGGGCGATTTTCGGGTCAAAAAGGTACCTAAAATCAGCATTTTTACCTTAAAACTTTCATCTTTTACCATAGTATAAATGTACCAATTAAATGCTGGAACCTATTATACATATTAGTATGATCTTAGTAAAATATAGTGTAACAAAAATCAAATGAAAAATCAATCCCATTTGACCTCTAACTTAGGCGCCATTTATAGTCATTTTTGACTAGTTTTGGTTCAAAATTTGCCTTATGGTAATGTGACTCACCTATCATGTATTATATGCTAAAGTATCAAATAATTTGTGTCAAAGGAGACCTGCATCATCGATTTCCTGCAACAAAACAACAAGAAGATTAGTATAAGTAAAGTAATGACATTAAATATACAACTAGATCTACTTTAGACTTAGGTAATGAAAACAAACAAAACAACCATGTGCTGTCCTATGGAGCTGCCGATTTCTATATATAGAAAAGAGGGAGTTTGATTGCTACATTCTAGTCAATTATAACAGCCACCTACCTATGTATATTTCTATTGCCTAATACAACAAGAGTTCATTGTCCTACATAACATATGGTGGCCGATTTTTATACTAGAAAGGAAGACATTGATTGCCTCATTATTTAGTCAAATAATACACCACCTAATTAAGCTAGTTGCCTATGTCTAATGATGACAAAGAAATCAATTGAGCTCCATGGCTAAATGCAGCCGTATAACATGGAGAATGGAGTCAATAATGACATGTTAGTCATGTAGAAAATTCAAGGAGACATACACCTAACCTAACTCTTGTCTTCTAGTTTCAATTAACAAACAAAGGCTCCATGATTCCTTGTCAATCAGCCGTATGAGTGCACAATAATGAGCATTTATTGAGCCAATAATGAAAGCAATAAACAAGGAAAAGAATGCCTAATCAAATAAACAATAAACAAAGCCAATCAAATTTAGAATTCTCCTTCTTACCTTAAGTCCATACATGAGTCTCATTTCTTCCTTGCCTTCTTTTGGCCAATGGATAAGCTCTCCCCCTTCTCTCTTTTCTTCTTCATTTGACAATTAATTCCTTAGAGCTTCAAAGCTCCATTAATGGTGTTCTAAGCTCTAACACCATTTCTATGTAAATTCCTAGTTAAATCTACCAAGTCTTGAAGCAAGATTCATCCTAGAAAACCTACAAGTTTTCGCCAAGCTTTAATGTTCCAAGGAGGTTCCAAGATTCAACAACAACACAAGGAACAACAAGATCAAGTTAAGGTATATTTTTGTGTTGAAAATCCTAGTAAATTCCTTAAGGAATTTTCAAAAATTAGGAACTTCTAAACCTATATTCTCTTCATTATTTCATGAAGGAAACTTGGATCTACAATCATCCCAAGGTGTACCAAAAATACCTTGTAAAATTCCTAAGGTAAATTCTTGTAAAACTACTTCAAATCTTATTTATAAATTCTTGTAAAAGTCTAACAAATGGATCTCCTGAATATTTATAAGGGGGCTGAAAATTCTTCAAGGAAATAGCATTGGAAGAGCTTGGAATTCAAGGAGAAATCAAGTACAAGAATTGTCTTGATTTAAGGAGTAAGTTTGAATAATTAAGGTTTATTAAGTTTAAGCTTGATTTAAGCTTCAAACTTTGGTATAAAAATTATGTATAACCTCTAAATAATTAAGGCCGAAAATATTGGGTTAAAATATCAAGGAAAATAATTTATAACATATAAGGTAAGATTATTACCTTAAGGTATAAAATTGTGTCACAAAAATTAAATATGATACACCTATTATTAAACCGAATTATCTAAGGACTAATTGTTCTATTTTGAGTTTATAATCATTCTAAGTCATTAGCATAATTTTTAGAAGTGTTATATGGCTTATATACATTATTATGTATTTATTATAAAGTTTAAATCAAGTTTTGAAACTATATAGTAAAGGATAATTAAAGCGGGAATTAATTGGGTTATTTAGTGATTTTCGAAATATATAAGTATATTAACTTATATTATAAATTTTGGGAATATTAAAAATAGCTATAAGTATTTAAATGGCTAGTTTATAAAGTTATGTGGCTAAAATGTAAAATTTGAAAAGTTCAGAGTACTTATTATAATTACCGAGAATAAAAGGGTGGATTTAGTACATTTATGTTATAATATAAGGTAGGAATTAATATTTAGAATTTTGGTGAATTTAA
This sequence comes from Limonium bicolor, assembly GCA_023374045.1. NCBI lineage: Eukaryota > Viridiplantae > Streptophyta > Magnoliopsida > Caryophyllales > Plumbaginaceae > Limonium > Limonium bicolor. The sequence goes on from CM041778.1 coordinate 2,587,341, forward strand.
ATAAGTGGTTAAGTGTTAAAATAACAATTTATAAAGTTTTGGGACGATTTTGTAATTATTGGAAAGTCTAGATGTGAAACCGAATTACAATTGATTTTATGAGTATACTAAAATATTAATTATGAAATTAAGTCTTGGTCAAAGTGTTGACCAAAAACTTTGGATTAAAATGATTTATGACATAAAATATTAAGTTTATTAAGTTTAAGGGTGAATATGTAATTTATAGAAATTATTAAGTAAAACCGAATTGAGCAAGGGTGGAAATGTAATTTATAAGAGTATATGGGCCATTTTGGTTATTTAAGGAAATTAAATATCAAAACTATAATTTATAAGTTAATATGTAACTTATATAAAGTTTTGAGGTTAAATTGTGAATATAAGAGGATTATAGGTTAAGACCGGAAATAAATGTGGTCATTTGGTAATTTATAAAAACTAATATATTTGTTTTGCAATTTCCGAAAGTTAATGTGGATAATTAATGAATTATAAAAGTTATAAGTTATTTGGCAATTTATAAAAGTATAAGGGTTGTCTCGGTAATTAAGGGTATTAAATAATAAAACTATGGTTTATAAGCTCATATGTAACTTACATAAATGTTTTAGGGTTAAAATGTAGTTATGGGAAGTATATATGGAAACCGAAAATTTAAGGGATTATTTAGTGAAATACCCCGTAATTAAAAATAGTGATTAATTAGGCTAATAAGTAATTTAGGAACTTAATTAAGACTAAATAATCATTAGGGAACAAATCCCGAAGAAAACGGATCCTTAAAATGGATTAAAAGCACTAACGAACCTTAAAGCGCGTTTTCGAGGTAACCGGGAAAACGTGTCTTTAAGCGGGTCCAATAGACTCGTAACAATTTTGGTCAACTAAATAGTCATTAATAAATATTAGTGAAGCTTTAGAACCAATAAAATCGATAAAACGAGAAATTAATAAAAACTGTCAAAAACGGGAAGTTGTGGGGTAGAAACATAAATAACCAAAACTTATGTGTCCAATATTGTAAATAAAAATTGTATAAACCCATATGGGCTGTGTGTGTCCGATTTCTATCCCCCACACACACACACTCTTAACTTCCTTTTATTTATAAAAGACAAAGAAATTAAAAAGTAAAAAGCAAACCTACTTTACTACCTCACTCACACACACTCTCTCTCCTACCCTCATTCTCTTCTCACGTACAGCACTCAACTCACTCATCCTCTCTATTTCCCTTCTTCCTCAGCCGGCAACAATGGAGAATTAGCAAACCCCCACAAAACCTCTACTTCTCTCCTCTTGTTACTCCCTCAAATCTCCTCCAAAAATTACAAAACTTGTACCATTGGAATCCTCTCATCAAGGAGCGTATTTCCCTCTTTCCAAAATTTGAAAACAAGAACTTCCATCTCCATGGGTATTCTTGTTTTGGAGCTTCAAGACCACCATTAGAAGGCTCTCCTTCTCCCCTTTGGTTTAAGGTAAAAAGAAATCCAAAACCACTTCCTTTTCTTGCTCTCATTTGCAAAATAAAGATTTCAAGTTTTTGAACTCCTTGCTCCTTTGTACCCAGCCGATTTTGGCCTCTTGGAAGGGGTGGAAATATTGTCCTTGAGCTATCCCAAGCACTACTTATACCCTTGCAAGGTAATGAAATTTCTAAACCCTAAAACTTACATTAAAAGCTTTAATAATGATTAGGGTTATTTTTTATTGAAGTATGTATAGTATGGGTTGTAGTGTTAGAGAATTGAAGTTACAAACCAGTGGGAAGAGGGAAGGAAAGAAGAAGGAAGAAGCAAGAAGAAGAAAGAAAACTAGAAGAAGAAACAAGGTAATTACACTCATCTTTGTGTAGTCTTGTATGTAATTGTGTAACAGCTTTTAAAAGAGTAAAACTTGCATTGTAAAATGGTAATGAACGATAATGTAATGTGTAAGAAGAATTGGATTGTATTGAAGCTTTGAAAACAATTAAAAACTATCACAAACTAGATTGGGATTGGGATGTTGAGTGCAGGAAATTAATGTGTTGAATGGATAGTATTTGTGTGGAAGAATTTGGTGTATTGTTGTTGTGTATAAACAGGAAAATTGGGTAACAAGGAGTGAATAAATGATGTGGTGAGGGGGTAAGATTTTAGGGGAGACTATGTCAAAATTTACCTAGAACTAGAACACTTAAGAACCTAGAAACTAGGTGAAACCAAGTACTTGCAACAGATTTTTATTGGAGCTGTTTAGTTGGTAAGTTAGGAGAGATAACTGGGGTATTGTAAGCTTTAGAAATGGCATTATAAGAGGGAGCTAAAGATGAAGAAGGTGAGAGTTAAAATCTGTAGCAAGATGCAATTTAGAAAATAGTGTAAGTGCTGAAATGAGAACTTAAGGAAATAGGTGAGTAAATTAGCATAAGAGGGTGTAATAGATTAGCAAAGGATTTAAACATGTTTAGGTGACTGATTAGGTACTAAATTATGTGAGATTAAGTGTAGAAACAAAGGGGGATTAATTTGACAAAGTTGGGGGATGTAACAGATTTTGAGAATGCAAAACCTGCTGAAATTGTAGCAGGGTCCGAGACTTAAGTCTTGGATTAAGTCCCGGACCGGTAGGATAAAAAGGGCCGAGAGTTTCAGGAAGGTGGTGGTCCGGGACTTAAGTCCCATACCAGGACCCGGACCACCCCTGTAAAACACCCCGAGAGTTTTGCAATGTTAAGGTCCGGGACTTACTTCTTGTAAGAGGACCCGGACCAGGGTGTAAATTCAGGTCGAGAGTTCCAACCACTTGGGTCCGGGACTTGACCCTTGTACAAGGTCCCGGACCATACCATTAAAAGTAGCCGAGAGTTGGACCATGAGTTGGTCCGGGACTTAAGACCTGGACAAGGTCCCGGACCAACCAAAACTTGTAAAAAAATAAGTGCACTAAATGGGTATTAAGGTAAGGAAGTGAATGGTAATGATAGTATAAGATGATTAGGACTTAATTAAGGATGTTTAAAGATCATTAGGAGTATAAACAAGTTTTAAAACTAAGGAAGAATAAGTGAACCATAAGTAAACATAAGAATTGTAAAGATGTAGTAAGTATGAGTTAGGAAATGTAAGAGTAGTTGAGTTAAGCTGATGATAGTTAGATTAATCATTCGATTGTATGTATATCATAGGATTTGATTTGTGAACACCGGAGGAACGTTGGGATACAAGTACAACGGTGAACGGTATGAATTTCTCATGCCCCGTATGCTACCTTGGTTACTCTGATTTGTCTGTTGTGTGCTAATTGGTCACCAAATAAGATAAATGCACGAATCGGAGTTATCATGTTTACTTGTGGATATTTAGTGTTGTATGTTGTTGTATATTGTCTTTAAATCTTAGTTTGTATAATTCATGAAATGTATGGATGAATATAAGTGTGTATGTATGATGCTCGTACTGTGACCGAATGCGTTGTGATTGGACTTCTAACTGATTCCTAACAAGCTAACCAATCTAACTTAAATTGGTGAATAAATTGGAATGAGTAGAAGTCCGATATAGTTTCGGCCACGCGTGAGGATGCGGAGTCACAAGAGGTTGACTCCAATTCCTGACTCTTAAACTGGTCCACGGCCCAAACCCCTTAAATGGGTAGCATCATGGATTAGTGAGTCACCCAAAGCCTGGTGGTGGGACGGTGTAGTCCCTGCCCAGAGGCCATACCGACTTAACATGAGTAAGAGTAAGAAAGTAAGAGTAAGTAAATGAGTATGGGAAAGTAAAGTATGAAAGAGAATGTGTAAGCATCGTGTAATGTGTTATAACCCAAGATTTGGTTATTATTTTATTTCGTCGCAATTTAACTTTAAGTTGGTTCAATCTTAATTCAGGACATGGAAGTCCTTTGGATTAAAGACAAGGGCGAGGTGGTCCTTTTCGTTTTGGATTTTGGTAAGGGATTTTTATTGATATTTGGGTGATATTAATAATTATCTTTTACATTCTAATTATTTCATCCACTACCTAATCACGTTCTATTCTCAACCCTATTCCCGATCAGTTCTTCAGAGACGTTGAGCCTTCCCTTCTCCCTTCTCTCTCTTGTTATTCAGAGCATTTCTCCTCTCCTGCGTTGTGTTTCTGATCTGTTCGTTGTGTTGTGCTGTTGGAGGATTCTGCATCTGCTTCGTCTTCTCCTTCGCGATCAGGTTTGTGAATTGTATATGGATTATACAATTCAGTTTCAGTTTGAGGTTTTAGGTTTTGAGAACTCCCTCTTTCTAATTGTGCCTCTGCAATCTAATTGTGATTCAGCGTTGGCCCTTGCGTTTCTATCAATCATCTTCTGCGATTGGCTTCGTCTGAGGTTTTCGTCTCAGAATTCAGGTGAGGGTTGTGTGCAGTTTTAGATTGCAATTCCGGTTTCAGGGTTTGAGATTCCGTTTCTGAATTGGCATTGTTCTGCGTTGTGGTTATTCAGAATTCTGGAATTGCATTTGGTCTGTCTTGCTGTGACGGTGTAGTCGATTGCTCTGTTTCGGATTCGGGATTCTCTGCTGTTCAGACCGTGTTTCGTCTCTGCTGTAATTGAGGTAGGTGGCTTATGGATTCGGCTTGTGTGTTCCACCTTGGGGAGTTGCGTTCCGGTTTTGAGATTAATGTGTTTTGCCTTGCAATTGTGATTGCGAATTGTCTGTTTGATGGTGTTTTAATGCTTACAAAACCCAAGGTTGTTTTCTGAAAACCTATATTGCTTTGACAGTGTTTTGATGCTTCTGTTCTGTGTGAAAATCGCCTCTGTTCTCTGTATATTTCGGCGTGTCCGAACTTCTGTCCGACCGTTGAAGTTCAGACATGCCCTTCTGCGCTTAAACTTTCTGAAGTTTTCGCTGTGTCCGAACTTCTGTCCGAGCTTTGAAGTTCGGACACAGCCTTCTGTTTTCTCTGATTTTGGCTTCGACTTGTGTCCGAACATCTGATGTCCGAACATCTGATGTCCGGACACAAGTTCGGACTCTACACGTTCTGATTTCCGAAGAACGTCCGAACATCCGTCCGAACTTGGATGTTCGGACACCTCTGTCTCCTCTGCTGTTTTGAAGTTCGACCTGTGTCCGAACTTCGTAGTTCGGACACATGTTCGGACATCTGTCTGTTTTGACTTCTGAGTCTCGACTTGTGTCCGAACATTGATGTCCGGACACATGTTCGGACATACCTCTGTTTTGACAATAACTTGCTCGTTTGAGCTCCGTTTTGACTTCCGTTTGCGGGGTTGGATTCCCCATCTGATTTCCAAGCCATCTATGTGCTTTCTGGTGCCTTTGGTGCACATATGCTTATCTGTATTTAAGCTTCTGTTTTGGGACCTAGTTATCTCTGTGTCTGAGCCTTTGGATGGCTGGTTACGCTGTCTCGTAGCGCGCTATGTAGGATCCTTCTGTTCACGGGTGTGTTCCCCGTTCTGTTCACGGGTGTTTACACCTGTTCTGTTTACGAGTGAGGTTTCCTCGTTCTGTTCACGAGCTGGTTTGCTCGTTCTGTCTGTATGTTGTGATCGCTAGTGTCCCACTCTGTTTTCTGCTTCTGTATGCTTCTGCTCTGTTTAGTCCCTTATTGATTGGACTTCTGTTTCTGATTTCTGACACGTTTATGGATTCTTTGACTCCTTCTGATTTGTCAATATTCTGTAAATGTTTTGAGCATGCTGGTTGATGAAGTTGGTCATCTACTGGGCATTGTTGTGTGCTCATTCCCCTACTTCTAACGCTTTTGCAGATTGATTAGCGAGGATCGTCTCCCCTCAGCTTCTGGAGTTTACTTGCTTCGCTACTTAGCTTCTTTCGAGACCTTTGTATTGAATTTGGGCCTTTGGGCATATTTTGTTAGCTTCCGCTTTTGACATTTGTTTGGTGGGTTCTGTAATGACTTTTGGGGATGTTTTAACATCTCTTGTTTTATACTTTATTTAAGTATTCCGTTTGGGCCTTATTTGACTATCTGTTTAAGTTCGTTTATTAGAGTCTTGCGTTATTATGTAATAATACGCGGCGTGTAATACCCCTAACTCCTAGGCCAGTGTTTGGGGGTGTTACATTTAGTGGTATCAGAGCTCTGGGTTCTAATCTGCTGGGATTTTAAGTTAGCCAGTCAGTCAGGAATGTCAGTGTTAGTGTCTAAGTTTAACTGCTTGCTGTTGGACTTTCAGAATGCCGCCAAGAAGAGCGAATAACCCTCCAGGAAATGTTGCTGATGTTGTTCAGCAGTTTATGACGCAGCTCATGCAGACCATGGCTGCAGGAGGTGGACCAGCTGGCGGAGCAGGCCCAGCTGGGGCAGATGCTGGAGGGAGGAACGTGAAGGCGCTTCAGGAGTTCATGAAGCTGAAGCCGCCGTCGTTCGATGGGGCAGGAGACCCCCAGGTGGCCAGTCATTGGCTGTCAGAGGTGGAGGACTTGCTGCGTGTGATGGGCTCAGAGGAGGAGCAGAAGGTGGACTTCGCCACCTTTCTGTTCAAGGCCGAAGCCAAGGAGTGGTGGAGGTCAGTTATGGGGAAGTTAGCAGCATTGCAGATTCAGCCTACCTTGATCGACAGGATCAAGGCCAGTCAGGAGCTTGATGTCAGTTTGCGTAGGATCAGAGATGAGATTGCTGCGGGTCAGGAGTCTGAGTTCAGGGTTTCAGAGGATGGCTGTCTGAGGTTCCGAGACCGCGTCTGTGTGCCTGCTGACGATGCTTTGAGACGTGAGATCATGCAGGAGGCTCATGGAGCTCCTTACTCGGTACACCCAGGAGGGGTGAAGATGTACCGGGATCTGCGGGAGACATTCTGGTGGAGCAACATGAAGAGGGATATTTCTGACTTTGTATCCAGATGTCGGACCTGTCAGCAGGTCAAGGCCGAGCATCAGAGACCAGCTGGTTTGCTTCAGCCTCTTCCCGTTCCGGAGTGGAAGTGGGAGAGCGTCGGTATGGAATTTGTTATGGGACTGCCTAAGACTCCGAGGGGTTTTGATGCAGTTTGGGTCATTGTGGACCGGCTCACGAAGAGCGCTCACTTCCTACCTGTCAGGAAGACCTTTAGTTTGCATCGCTTGGCTCAGCTGTACGTGGATGAGATTGTGCGTCTACATGGGGTTCCTGCTTCGATTGTGTCTGACAGAGATCCGAGGTATGTGTCCAGATTCTGGCAGAGTTTGCACCAGGCTATGGGGACGAAGTTTTCTTTCAGTTCAGCTTACCATCCTCAGTCAGACGGTCAGACAGAGAGGACGAATCAGGTCCTTGAGGACATGCTCAGAGCATGTGTGTTGGACTTTGGGGGCAGTTGGGATCAGCATGTTGCATTGATTGAGTTCGCCTATAATAACAGCTTTCAGACCAGTATCGGGATGGCTCCGTTTGAGGCCTTGTATGGCAGGAGGTGCAGATCACCCATCTGTTGGGATGATCTGAAGGAGAGAGCTGTGATTGGTCCAGACTTAGTTCAGGATGCTGTGGGCAAGATTCATTCTATCAGAGAGCGTCTGCTTGTGGCTCAGAGTCGTCAGAAGAGCTACGCCGATCAGAGGAGACGGCCTCTAGAGTTTGAGGTGGGCGACCATGTGTATCTGAAGGTTTCTCCGGTTCGTGGAGTTGTCCGGTTTGGGAAGAGAGGCAAGCTTAGCCCTCGTTTTGTGGGTCCTTTTGAGATCCTAGAGAGGATCGGACCGGTTGCCTATCGCCTGGCTTTGCCTCCATCTTTAGCAGCAGTGCACAGTGTTTTCCAAGTTTCTATGCTGAGGAAGTATATTCCGGACCCATCTCATGTGATCGACTTCAGTCCGCTTCAGTTGAGGGAGGACTTCACGTTTGAGGCAGTTCCTTCGAGGATTCTAGCCCGAGATGTTCGTAAGCTCAGGAGTAAGACCATGCCCATGGTGAAGGTGCAGTGGTCGGGTCAGTCAGAGGAGGAGGCGACCTGGGAGGTCGAAAGTGAAGTGCGCTCTAAGTTTCCTGCCCTGTTCGAGCAGTAGGTATGTTTTAATTTCGAGGACGAAATTCTTTTAAAGGGGAGGTGATGTTATAACCCAAGATTTGGTTATTATTTTAATTCGCCGCAATTTAACTTTAAGTTAGTTCAATCTTAATTCAGGACATGGAAGTCCTTTGGATTAAAGACAAGGGCGAGGTGGTCCTTTTCGTTTTGGATTTTGGTAAGGGATTTTTATTGATATTTGGGTGATATTAATAATTATCTTTTACATTCTAATTATTTCATCCACTACCTAATCACGTTCTATTCTCAACCCTATTCCCGATCAGTTCTTCAGAGACGTTGAGCCTTCCCTTCTCCCTTCTCTCTCTTGTTATTCAGAGCATTTCTCCTCTCCTGCGTTGTGTTTCTGATCCGTTCGTTCTGTGCTGTGCTGTTGGAGGATTCGGCATCTGCTTCGTCTTCTCCTTCGCGATCAGGTTTGTGAATTGTATATGGATTATACAATTCAGTTTCAGTTTGAGGTTTTAGGTTTTGAGAACTCCCTCTTTCTAATTGTGCCTCTGCAATCTAATTGTGATTCAGCGTTGGCCCTTGCGTTTCTATCAATCATCTTCTGCGATTGGCTTCGTCTGAGGTTTTTTTCTCAGAATTCAGGTGAGGGTTGTGTGCAGTTTTAGATTGCAATTCCGGTTTCAGGGTTTGAGTTTCCGTTTTTGAATTGGCATTGTTCTGCGTTGTGGTTATTCAGAATTCTGGAATTGCATTTGGTCTGTCTTGCTGTGACGGTGTAGTCGATTGCTCTGTTTCGGATTCGGGATTCTCTGCTGTTCAGACCGTGTTTCGTCTCTGCTGTAATTGAGGTAGGTGGCTTATGGATTCGGCTTGTGTGTTCCGCCTTGGGGAGTTGCGTTCCGGTTCTGAGATTAATGTGTTTTTGCCTTGCAATTGTGATTGCGAATTGTCTGTTTGATGGTGTTTTAATGCTTACAAAACCCCAAGGTTGTTTTCTGAAAACCTATATTGCTTTGACAGTGTTTTGATGCTTCTGTTCTGTGTGAAAATCGCCTCTGTTCTCTGTATATTTCGGCGTGTCCGAACTTCTGTCCGACCGTTGAAGTTCGGACATGCCCTTCTGCGCTTAAACTTTCTGAAGTTTTCACTGTGTCCGAACTTCTGTCCGAGCTTTGAAGTTCGGACACAGCCTTCTGTTTTCTCTGATTTTGGCTTCGACTTGTGTCCGAACATCTGATGTCCGGACACAAGTTCGGACTCTACACGTTCTGATTTCCGAAGAACTCCGAACATCCGTCCGAACTTGGATGTTCGGACACCTCTGTCTCCTCTGCTGTTTTGAAGTTCGACCTGTGTCCGAACTTCGTAGTTCGGACACAGTTCGGACATCTGTCTGTTTTGACTTCTGAGTCTCGACTTGTGTCCGAACATTGATGTCCGGACACATGTTCGGACATACCTCTGTTTTGACAATAACTTGCTCGTTTGAGCTCCGTTTTGACTTCCGTTTGCGGGGTTGGATTCCCCATCTGATTTCCAAGCCATCTATGTGCTTTCTGGTGCCTTTTGGGCACATATGCTTATCTGTATTTAAGCTTCTGTTTTGGGACCTAGTTATCTCTGTGTCTGAGCCTTTGGATGGCTGGTTACGCTGTCTCGTAGCGCGCTATGTAGGATCCTTCTGTTCACGGGTGATGTTCCCCGTTCTGTTCACGGGTGTTTACACCTGTTCTATTTACGAGTGAGGTTTCCTCGTTCTGTTCACGAGCTGGTTTGCTCGTTCTGTCTGTATGCTGTGATCGCTAGTGTCCCACTCTGTTTTCTGCTTCCGTCTGCTTCTGCTCTGTTTAGTCCCTTATTGATTGGACTTCTGTTTCTGATTTCTGACACGTTTATGGATTCTTTGACTCCTTCTGATTTGTCAATATTCTGTAAATGTTTTGAGCATGCTGGTTGATGAAGTTGGTCATCTACTGGGCATTGTTGTGTGCTCATTCCCCTACTTCTAACGCTTTTGCAGATTGATTAGCGAGGATCGTCTCCCCTCAGCTTCTGGAGTTTAGTTGCTTCGTTACTTAGCTTCTTTCGAGACCTTTGTATTGAATTTGGGCCTTTGGGCATATTTTGTTAGCTTCCGCTTTTGACATCTGTTTGGTGGGTTCTAATGACTTTTGGGGATGTTTTAACATCTCTTGTTTTATACTTTATTTAAGTATTCCGTTTGGGCCTTATTTGACTATCTGTTTAAGTTCGTTTATTAGAGCCTTGCGTTATTATGTAATAATACGCGGCGTGTAATACCCCTAACTCCTAGGCCAGTGTTTGGGGGTGTTACATAATGAGTAAAGGAGTAACAAGCATTCCGATTAACCCGGATGCGTAACTTGGCTAACCTTCGTTAAGGTAAGTAATGTGTATGTTCTTGCAATGTTGCCTTGAATTGTGCAATGTATTGTATATGCATGTATGTTGTATACAAAGCATGCTTGTATGGAATTAATGAACCGCATGCTTAGTGGACGTCAAATAGTCGGCGTGCCCTTGTTAGCACGCGGTATATGCGAAGTTCATGCGCAGCTTTTGCTGAGCCCCTTGGGGCAATGTTTTTAATACGAATGCAGGTACACGAGAAGGATGAGGATGTTGAAGACTTAGTTTTGTTTCTTTTGTCTCCTTTTTGGTTTGTAATTAAGGAATTATGAATGGTGTACCAAGTAGTACACGGCTGTAGCTTTTTTGATAGTCGGTGTACCATGGGGTACACCTTTTTGGATATTGATAGGATGGAGATTGGGTATAGATGAGTAGTTGGTAGAAACTCATACTTTTGAAAGGATTGGTAAAGGATGTAATTCGATACTTGTAATACTCGGTAATCCAGAATTGTAAGTATGTTATATTTTCGGCAATGGCAAGTAATGCAGTAGCTCAGTATACTATGATCACCAGACCGTGACTGTAAGTAAGGTAAGCCTAGCTAGCCTTATGGGCGGTTAGTGGCGTTGTACCACCCGCCGTAGTAAGTAGTAGTCTTCCGCTGTGAACTGATAGAATTAAGGGATGATTGGACGGTAAGCACAGGATTAGCGGTAGGGGTGTTACAAAAAGTGGTATCAGAGCGTAGTTACGCTCTGATGTCAATAGTTACCGAGCATAGGGATTACCGAGTTAGAATTTCAACCGTCTTAAGACGGATACTTAGAAACCTAACTAGGAACTACCGTTGTTAACAACGGATGCCCTTGACGCTCTTATGATCGATACCTTTGTTTAAATTCCAAGACCCTTAGGTCATATCTTGCGAAACCTAATGTAAATGCTAAATGTTCAGATGTCAGGACGAGGTCGAGGCCGACCTAGGGGAGAGACTTCTGATGGACCTGGCGCGCAGACGATAGCAGAGATCGTCGCCGCCACGGTAGCACAAATACTACCCCAAGTAATTACCGCAATGCAACAAACTCAGCAAAATCAGCAAACACAAGCGGGGCCAATCCCTCCCCCTCCACCCAGAGAAGCTAACTGGGTAAAAGCTGTAGCAGAACTCCGCCCTCTTTGCTTCAGGGGCGAGAGTGATCCGGCTAAGCTCGAAGCCTATATCTCCGAGATGGAGACGGCGTTTGAAACCCTCGAAGCTCCTGCTGAAGTTCGAGTTAGAGTTACAGCCTACTATCTGAAAGATGCAGCCATGGATTGGTGGAAGCTAGTCAAGCATGAGCATGTTAATGACCCCACATTCGATTGGGAATCTTTCGCATCACTCCTCCGATCCAAGTATTACCCGGAACATGTCAAGACCAAGAAAAGGCTTGAACTTGACGCTTTGAAAATGACAGAGAAGATGTTTGTCGATGAGTACTACAGAACTTTCACCTCCATTCTCCGTCTTCTACCTGATCTAGGATACACCGGCCAGGTGTTGGTCGATTGCTTCTATGGCGGTCTAAGCCATCGCCTTCGGTACGGTATGGGCTACACTCGATTTACCTCCCTTCAGGTAAATATCAGTTTAACCCTTAGTACCATTGTAATTCCTTAAATCTTTTCCTTATCCTCTTTTAAATAAGAATCCCGGCTATACCTGAAACTTCAGGAGTGTTATCACGCGGCTTCTCGCGTTGAGATCACTTGTCAGCTAAGGGATGAAGAAACCGCGCTTAAGCGCAAGGCCAACAACAAGAATACAACTGCTGAGGAGCAGAACCAAGGGAAAAGTTGGAAAAAGAAGAAGGGGAACTTCTTTCAACAATCCCAAAAGAAATTCCCAAGTGAGAGCAGTGCCCATGCTGAGCAGGGCAACCCAGTTGAACTTCTTCAACTAGGTTCTTCTGTGCCGGTGGCAGCGAAGCCACTGAGATCACACCCACCTAAGGGTAAACTTCTATTCCTAAATCGTATTCGTACAAGTATCATATCTAGTATATCCACGCACACATGTGCTGACCCTCTAAACCTCAGGTTCTGGCTCCGGTTTCACCAAGAACTACCCTGACGGCCGCAGCTACATGTGCCGAAGGTGCAACCAAGACCATCCCGGCAAGGATTGCCAAGGGAGAGAAATCCGGTGCTACAACTGTCAGAAGCCCGGACACCGAGCCAACTTCTGCCCCGAAAATGCCAAACCAAGAGGGAACTTCCAAAGCTACAAGCAGAGGGAAGGCAAGGAGGTTGCATCTGGCGATGCACCAGCCCAGCAGGCACCACAGGGACAGGGATCCCGGGGACCTCAGAGGGGTACACCTCAGAGGCAGCCTGTCTTGCATGTCATTGACCGTGACGGGACCGGTTCTAAGTCCGGCCCAGGTAATTATCCGAACCTTTAATCCTTGAGAAGCATGTCAAAGTATTAGAGTAATCGTATGAGTGAATGCATGAGTAAATGAATTGAAGTGTGTATTGAGCATGAAATGAAGTAGTTGAAACTAGTACTCACCGTAGATGAAATTTGTAACCATAGGAAGCTTTAGTATCTGTTATCCGATACCGGTAAACCTGAATCAAAAAGAGATCGACATCACCAACCACTACTACACCAGCGAACAGTGTCAGGTCATCCGACCAGGTATGATTTTATTAAGGGAATACCTGACACCCGAAGCCCAAATCTCAGTCATCCGATGACGCAACGAACTAGGAACGGGTCAAGGTGGATTTTATACACCCGAATTCCCTGGTGGAGCGAAGATGAAGCTGAAAATGATGTGCTTGGGAAAGGATTGGAATCCTTATACCAAGACATACCAAGAGACACGAACACAAGATGGAGCAGCGCCACCGACAATACCTCTAGAGTTCCAGGCACTTGTCACGCAAGCAGTAGAACTTGCACGACAATGCGAACATGATCCGATCCCGCAATTGAAGCAGACATTTGTATCGTCAACTTCTATGAGAAAGAAGGACGACTTGGGTTACACCAAGACAAGGACGAGACAGCGGAATCCCTCGAACGAGGAGTGCCCGTAGTGTCTTGGTCCATTGGTGATGACGCCGTATTTATGTATAGCGAGTAGAAGCGTGTGGACCTTGCACAGAAACTTGTATTGAGATCAGGAGATGTCCTAATCATGGGTGGAAACTCTAGGATGCTGTATCACGGATCAACAAGATCAAGTTGAATACGGCACCGCCGACAATAATCAATACCACACACATGAAACCTGGACGCTTGAACCTTACCTTTAGGAAGTATTAAATTCATAGTATCATGCAATCTATTAGTAACGTGTATTAGAGACACGGTCTGTATGATGGTTGGTTTATCAATAAAGAGCAGTGTTGATTTAAATTCCACTTGTGTCCACCATCAATACTTATCCAATTGTGAATCCAATAGGTTGTGAACTCGGTACCGAAGGTAACCTGAGTATCCTCACCGAAGCACAAGCCGGCAGAAGCGGCACCATCTTAACAGGAACATTCCCAGTGAACGGCATTGAAGCCAATGTGTTATTCGACTCCGGCGCCTCTCACACTTTCGTATCACCATCTTTTGTGAAGAGGCTGAAGCTAGATGCGGATGAGCTACCGAATTTTCTGGTTACTCTCCCATCGAAGGAGCGAGTACAGTGCACCAAGTATTACAGATCAGCCACGATTGAAATCAAAGGCGAAGCGTTTCCCATCTCCTTCATCGAATTCAATGGATTGGGATTCGACTTAATATCGGAATGAATTGGTTGGAGCGGCACAAGGGTAGAATCCTCTGCGCCGAGCATCGATTGCTGCTCAAGAGTCCTTCTGGGTTACTGTATCTTACCGCCAGAGACCGAGAGAGCCTTCGACCACAGTGATCTCCGCCATGGCTATGTACCGGGAGCTCAGAAAGGGCCATGAAGTGTATTTGTGTTATGTACAAGACCTGGAGAGAGATCCAGAGTTCAGTGATGATGTACCGATAGTATCCGAATTTCCCGATGTATTCCCTAAGGAGCTACCCGGCATGCCACCTCAGAGAGCGGTAGAATTTGAAATTGACCTTTTGCCAGGTACCGGTCCCATTGCTAGGGCACCGTACCGAATGGCACCTGCTGAAATGACTGAACTGAAAGAGCAATTACGAGACCTTCTCGACAAAGGGTTTATACGCCCGAGCGTATCACCCTGGGGAGCACCGGTCCTCTTTGTGAAGAAGAAGGACGGTAGTCTCCGACTTTGTATTGACTACCGCGAGCTGAATGCAGTCACAGTCAAGAATAAATACCCATTGCCACGCATCGACGACCTATTCGACCAGTTGAAAGGAGCATCGGTCTTCTCCAAGATCGACCTCCGTTCTGGGTATCATCAGATTGCTATCAAGGAGCAAGATATAGAGAAAACGGCATTCCGTACCCGATATGGCCACTACGAATTCACAGTGATGCCATTCGGTTTGTCAAATGCACCAGCAAAATTCATGGACCTCATGAATCAACTATTCAGTGAACAGTTAGACACTTCGGTTGTTGTCTTCATCGACGACATCCTTGTATACTCAAAATCAGCAGAAGAACATGAAATCCATTTGAGGAAAGTACTTGAGACACTACGCTAGAACCAGCTGTATGCGAAGTTCTCCAAATGCGAGTTCTGGCTAGATCAGGTATCATTCCTCGGTCATGTCATCTCGAGCGCAGGCATATCAGTTGACCCTTCTAAGATAGAAGCCGTACGATCATGGCCTGGACCCAAGACTGTTACCGACATTAGGAGCTTTCTTGGTCTAGCCGGTTACTACCGGAGATTTGTAAAGGACTTCTCGAAAGTTGCTAAGCCCATGACTACACTGATGAAGAAAGATGCACCGTTTGTATGGACAGACAAGTGTGACTTATCATTTCAGAGCCTAAAGGACTCATTGACCTCAGCGCCTATCCTCACTCTTCCAGAGGGCACAAAGGGATTTGAGGTATATTGTGATGCATCAGGCAAAGGAATGGGATGCGTACTCATGCAGCATGGCAAGGTTGTAGCTTATGCCTCCCGCCAGCTGAAAAAGCATGAGGAGAATTACCCGACACACGACTTAGAGTTAGGAGCCATCTTCTTCGCCTTGAAGATATGACGACACTATCTCTATGGGTTAAGCATCACCATCTACTCCGACCACAAGAGCTTACAGTATGTATTCACACAGAAAGAATTGAATTTGAGACAGAGAAGGTGGATGGAGTTTCTCTCAGACTATGACATCGACTTGCAGTATAAGGAAGGGAAGGCAAACATTGTAGCCGACGCCCTGAGCCGTCGAGCACACTCGCTCCATTCGCTACTCGCTTCTTCTAGCTTGGTTGACGAGGTGCGAGACGCTCAGTTGAGCGACCCTTACCTAACCGAAATCAGACAAAAGATTGAAAATGGTACATTTGAGAAGAAGAAGTACGATTTTAAACTACATGAAGATGGTTTGATTCGGTTGAATGGCAGGCTATGCGTCCCCCGAAGCAATGCTGAGCTAAGAGATCGCATCCTGCGAGAGTCACACAGTTCGACATTGTCAGTCCATCCAGGAGCCTCCAAGATGTACAAAGACATGAAGAGGTACTTCTGGTGGTCAGGAATGAAATTAGATGTGACAAAATTTGTATTGAGATGCTTGACATGCCAGAAAGTAAAGTTTGAACATCGTAGACCGGGCGGAATGGTACAATCGATGCCAGTTCCGGAGTGGAAATTTCATGATATCTCCATAGATTTTGTTGTAGGACTCCCATCTGCTAGGGGAGGACTCAACATGATCTGGGTAGTAGTCGATCGCCTTACCAAGGTTGCCAGATTCATACCGATGAAGGACACCTGGAAGGTAGTGAAGCTAGTGATAAGCCGCAGACTTATCATATTTTATGTACTAGATTTAGGATTATATTTATCTAAATAAGGTTAAGTAGTTAATATTTATGTTATATTATGTATTAAAGAGTATTATTTGTTCAGTCTTATGTTTTTATATGTTTTTCATGCAAGGAAACACTTTTGACCAAAATGCCGGACATAAGGCCGGTTAACTCCTGCACGGCACAAGCGTGGAGCAGAAAAGGTGCTATGCCGGGTATGTTGCCGGGTACATCCTAGCCGGCACAAGTAAAAAGTTGCCTCAGTTCACCAGAAGGTAGCAGTACATGAAGAGGTGTCTTTTGATGAAGAGGTGCCTTTTGATGAAGAGGTGTCTTTTGATGAAGAGGTGTCTTTTGATGAAGAGGTGTCTCTTGGCAAAAAGGTGTCTTATGGTGAAAAGGTGTCTCATGGTGAAAAGGTGTCTTATGGTGAAGAGGTGTCTTTTAGCTGGAAAGATGTCTCTTGGATGAGAAGACACTATGGAAAGACATCATTTGGTGATGTGTCTTTCCATACCAATACAACTAGGGTAAAAGGTATCTTTTGCTAAAGACATGTCTTGAAGGTGTATCTTTATGGAAAGACATCATTTAAGATATGTCTTTCCATAGAATCACTTCCAACACCTATAAATACCCTTCACATGTGGTCATTTGAGAACACACTTCAAC
Source organism: Limonium bicolor (assembly GCA_023374045.1). Lineage (NCBI taxonomy): Eukaryota > Viridiplantae > Streptophyta > Magnoliopsida > Caryophyllales > Plumbaginaceae > Limonium > Limonium bicolor. Next base: position 2,604,308 of record CM041778.1, read on the forward strand.
ATTATATTACACTCCATTCCACGCTTCATTTCCGCCTCATTCCATCTTTTGGTGTCCAAGAGTTTCTACGGATCCATCCACGAAGAAGAAGAGAAGATTACCTTTTCGGGTTAAGGCTTTTGATTAATCTCCTTCTCCCCCATGTATTTCTTCTTTAATTGGAGTGGATGGTGAAGTAGAGATCCTTGTTAGTTTGGTTAGGGATGAGTTCCTTCCTTGTAAACACTTTGATCATTCAATATATATATTCCCAAGTTTTTCTAAGATTTAGATTTCCATATAAAGGCGGAATGAGATCGCTACTTGTTCTCCTATCTTCTAAATTCTACTGGAGGTTCAAAAGACAAAGGTGTTTTGGTTGAAGAGTCTTGGTGGTCTTTCACCGTTGTTAGATGCAGAGGTGTAGATGACAACATCGAAAGAGTTGAATAACCTTATCCATTTACATTATTTCAGTCAAATACTGACGAGAGATTGTTGGGTTCGAATTTGGATAGTGAGTCCTTGTTTTCGGGTTCGAAACTGGGATAGAAATTCACATTTTGTTTTTACCGGGTTTAATGTCGGGTTGGTTGTGTCCGGCATATTCAACGTCTTTGAATAGGCCGTGCCTAAACTATCCGGCAGGATATCCGGCACGTTCATTTGTTCGGGTGATTTCAGAAACTTGTTATGTATTAAATGTTCGTAGTGGTACCCAGGTTGATCTAGTCTCAAATCATACATTTAGATAGGTTTTTAGTTAGTTTTCATAATTTAGAATTATTATTCAATTTCCCCCCTTGTTTTAGAATAGGTTATTACCGAGGGTTAGGACTAATTTTCTATTAAGTCCCTTGGGTTCGATACTCTTGGTCGTAATTTGCTTACGCTATATTCCGACCGGGATTTTTTGCTACCCGTAGTAGAGTTGTAGGATTAGTTATTATTTTATTCTTTTTGTATATAGTTATCCTAACAATTTTCTCGTTATGTACAAAGACATGAAGAGGTACTTCTGGTGGTCTGGAATGAAATTAGATGTGACAAAATTTGTATTGAGATGCTTGACATGCCAGAAAGTAAAGTTTGAACATCGTAGACCGGGCGGAATGGTACAATCGATGCCAGTTCCGGAGTGGAAATTTCATGATATCTCCATAGATTTTGTTGTAGGACTCCCACCTGCTAGGGGAGGACTCAACATGATCTGGGTAGTAGTCGATCGCCTTACCAAGGTTGCCAGATTCATACCGATGAAGGACACCTGGAAGGTAGTGAAGCTAGCTGAGCTATTCGACAAGGAGATTATCAGACATCACGGAGTCCCAAAAACCATAGTATCTGACCGCGACACCAGATTTCTTTCGAGATACTGGAGAGCTACACGGGAAGCGTTGGGTACAAAATTGAAGCTGAGTACCGCCTTCCATCCTCAGACCGACGGTCAGACAGAAAGGACCATCCAGACACTGGAGGACTTGCTTCGGGCATATGCCTTAGACTTTCAGGGGAGTTGGTTAGACAAGCTTCATCTTATCGAATTTTCTTATAATAATAGCTATCATGCTTTGATTAAGATGTCGCCTTTCCAAGCTCTATACGGTAGACCTTGTCGTACACCCTTGTGTTGGGATGAGTCGAGTGAAGCGGTCATCATAGGACCGGAGTACCTTGAGCAAGTACAAGCTGGAGTCCAGCAGATTCGAGCCAATATGAAGGCAGCCCAAGATAGACAGAAATCCTATGCGAATGTGCGACGACGCGACCTTGAGTTCGCCGTGGGCGACCAAGTGTTCTTGCGCGTTTCACCTATGAAGGGTGTCTTCCGATTTGGTCAGAAGGGCAAGCTGAGCCCAAAGTTTGTAGGGCCGTACACTATCACCGAAAGAGTTGGATCCGTAGCCTACAGGTTAGCATTACCTGAGGACTTGGGACGTGTCCATGATGTATTTCATGTGTCACAACTCAAGAAGTATATCGCTGATCTTTCTCATGTCCTAGAGCCCGAGAGACTTTCCATCGAGCCGACTATGCGATATGTTGAAACCCCCGTGAGAATTCTTGATAGGAAGACCAGAGACACTCGCCATAAGTCTATACGAATGGTGAAGGTCCTATGGTCAAACCACGATGTCGAAGAAGCGACATGGGAATTGGAAGATGCCATGAAGGCAAAGTACCCACAGTTGTTCATAGACTAGAGAGTCTAGCATTTAATAATACGGGTACGGGGCGTACCCCTTTTAAGGGGGGTAGAGCCTTTTTGCTTTTGCATTGCTTCGGGGTGAGCATTGCATAGTGTGTAGGTATTGTAATAGGTTTTGGATGGCACATGTAGTGCAAGTGAATTTGGTATGTGTACGTATGTATGTGTAATGTGTAGTGCATGGATGCGTATGTGTAATGTGTAATGTATTTGTGTAATGTGGATATGATGTGTATGGAAATGGTGTATGGTGTATGTGAATTGTGTATGATGCCTGAATTGTGTATGCTTGCAATGTGGAAGGAAGTAAACACCTCATAGGTGTATTAAGACACATTAGGGCAATTGGTTTGCCTAATGATTAGAATTATTAAACTATTAACCTTGAGCAACTTTGAGGGCAAAGTTTCTTAAGGGGGGTAGATTGAAATACCCCGTAATTAAAATAGTGATTAATTAGGCTAATAAGTAATTTAGGAACTTAATTAAGACTAAATAATTATTAGGGAACAAATCCCGAAGAAAACGGATCCTTAAAATGGATTAAAAGCACTAACGAACCTTAAAGCGCGTTTTTTGAGGTAACCGGGAAAACGTGTCTTTAAGCGGGTCCAATATACTCGTAACAATTTTGGTCAACTAAATAGTCATTAATAAATATTAGTGAAGCTTTAGAACCAATAAAATCGATAAAACGAGAAATTAATAAAAACTGTCAAAAACGGGAAGTTGTTGGGTAGAAACATAAATAACCAAAACTTATGTGTCCAATATTGTAAATAAAAATTGTATAAACGCATATGGGCTGTGTGTGTCCGATTTCTATCCCCCCCCCCCCCCCACACACACACTCATAACCCTTTTATTTATAAAAGACAAAGAAATTAAAAAGTAAAAAGCAAACCTACTTTACTACCTCACTCACACACTCTCTCTCTTCTACCCTCATTCTCTTCTCACGTACAGCACTCAACTCACTCATCCTCTCTATTTCCCTTCTTCCTCAGCCGGCAACAATGGAGAATTAGCAAACCCCCACAAAACCTCCACTTCTCTCCTCTTGTTACTCCCTCAAATCTCCTCCAAAAATTACAAAACTTGTACCATTGGAATCCTCTCATCAAGGAGAGTATTTCCCTCTTTCCAAAATTCGAAAACAAGAACTTTCATCTCCATGGGTATTCTTGTTTTGGAGCTTCAAGACCACCATTAGAAGGCCCTCCTTCTCCCCTTTGGTTTAAGGTAAAAAGAAATCCAAAACCACTTCCTTTTCTTACTCTCATTTGCAAAATAAAGATTTCAAGTTTTGAAACTCCTTGCTCCTTTTGTACCCAGCCGATTTTGGCTCTTGGAAGGGTGGAAATATTGTCCTGAGCTATCCCAAGCACTACTTATACCCTTGCAAGGTAATGAAATTTCTAAACCCTAAAACTTACATTAAAACCTAATAATGATTAGGGTTAGTTTTTAGTATTGAAGTATGTATATGTATGGGTTGTAGTGTTAGAGAATTGAAGTTACAAACCAGTGGGAAGAGGGAAGGAAAGAAGAAGGAAGAAGCAAGAAGAAGAAAGAAAATTAGAAGAAGAAACAAGGTAATTACACTCATCTTTGTGTAGTCTTGTATGAATTTGTAACAGCTTTTTTAAAAGAGTAAAACTTGCATTGTAAAATGGTAATGAACGATAATGTAATGTGTAAGAAGAATTGGATTGTATTGAAGCTTTGAAAACAATTAAAAACTGTCACAAACTAGATTGGGATTGGGATGTTGAGTGCAGGAAATTTATGTGTTGAATGGATAGTATTTGTGTGGAAGAATTTGGTATATTGTTGTTGTGTATAAACAGGTGAATTGGGTAACAAAGAGTGAATAAATGATGTGGTGAGGGGGTAAGATTTTAGGGGAGACTATGTCAAAATTTACCTAGAACTAGAACACTTAAGAAACTAGAAACTAGGTGAAACCAAGTACTTGCAACAGATTTTTATTGGAGCTGTTTAGTTGGTAAGTTAGGAGAGATAACTGGGGTATTGTAAGCTTAGAAATGGCATTATAAGAGGGAGCAAGATGAGAAGGTGAGAGTTAAATCTGTAGCAAGATGCAATTAGAAAATAGTGTAAGTGCTGAAATGAGAACTTAAGGAAATAGGTGAGTAAATTAGCATAAGGGGTGTAATAGATTAGCGAAGGATTTAAACATGTTTAGGTGACTGATTGGTACTAAATTATTGAGATTAAGTGTAGAAACAATGGGGGATTAATTTGACAAAGTTGGGGGATGTAATAGATTTTGAGAATGCAAAACCTGCTGAAATTGTAGCAGGTCCGGGACTTAAGTCTTGGATTAAGTCCCGACCGGTAGGATAAAAAGGGCCGAGAGTTTCAGGAAGGTGGTGGTCCGGGACTTAAGTCCCATACCAGGACCCGGACCACCCTTGTAAAACACCCGAGATTTTTGCAATGTTAAGGTCCGGACTTACTTCTTGTAGAGGACCCGGACCAGGGTGTAAATTCAGGTCGAGAGTTCCAACCACTTGGGTCCGGGACTTGACCCTTGTACAAGGTCCCACATACCATTAAAGTAGCTGAGAGTTGGACCATGAGTTGGTCCGGGACTTAAGACCTGGACAAGGTCCCGGACCAACCAAAACTTGTAAAAAAATAAGTGCACTAAATGGGTATTAAGGTAAGGAAGTGAATGGTAATGATGGTATAAGATGATTAGGACTTAATTAAGGATGTTTAAAGATCATTAGGAGTATAAACAAGTTTTAAAACTAAGGAAGAATAAGTGAACCATAAGTAACATAAGAATTAAAGATGTTAGTAAGTATGAGTTAGGAAATGTAAGAGTAGTTGAGTTAAGCTGATAGTTAGATTAATCATTCGATTGTATGTATATCATAGGATTTGATTTGTGAACACTGGAGGAACGTTGGGATACAAGTACAACGGTGAACGGTATGAATTTCTCATGCCCCGTATGCTACCTTGGTTACTCTGATTTGTGTGTGTGTGCTAATTGGTCACCAAATAAGATAAATGCAACGAATCGGAGTTATCATGTTTACTTGTGGATATGTAGTGTTGTATGTTGTTGTATATTGTCTTTAAATCTTAGTTTGTATAATTCATGAAATGTATGGATGAATATGAGTTGTATGTATGATGCTCGTACTGTGACCGAATGCGTTTGATTGGACTTCTAACTGATTCCTAACAAGCTAACCAATCTAACTTAATTGGTGAATAAATTGGAATGAGTAGAAGTCCGATATAGTTTCGGCCACGCGTGAGGATGCGGAGTCCCAAGTGGTTGACTCCAATTCCTGACTCTTAAACTGGTCCACGGCCCAAACCCTTAAATGGGTAGCATCCTGGATTAGTGAGTCACCCAAAGCCTGGTGGTGGGACGGTGTAGTCCCTTGCCCAGAGGCCATACCGGCTTAACATGAGTAAGAGTAAGAAAGTAAGAGTAAGTAAGTGAGTATGGGAAAGTAAAGTATGAAAGAGAATGTGTAAGCATCGTGTAATGAGTAAAGGAGTAACAAGCATTCCGATTAACCCGGATACGTAACTTGGCTAACCTTCGTTAAGGTAAGTAATGTGTATGTTCTTGCAATGTTGCCTTGAATTGTGCAATGTATTGTATATGCATGTATGTTGTATGCAAAGCATGCTTGTATGGAATTAATGAACCGCATGCTTAGTGACGTCAAATAGTCGGCGTGCCCTTGTTAGCACGCGGTATATGCGAAGTTCATGCGCAGCTTTTGCTGAGCCCCTTGGGGCAATGTTTTTAATACGAATGCAGGTACACGAGAAGGATGAGGATGTTGAAGACTTAGTTTTGTTTCTTTTGTCTCCTTTTTGGTTTGTAATTAAGGAATTATGAATGGTGTACCAACACTACAACAAAAACAGGATTTAGTGTCCGACGCTTTTGGACGCTAAACATCAAAAATCGGACGCTAAATGTGTTTAGCGTCCGATTTTTGATGTTTAGCGTCCGATGAATGTCGGACGCTAAAAGCCTGGACGCTAAATTTTTTTTTGCGTCCACTTAGCGTCCATTTTTGTTTCGGACGCTATTTAGCGTCTACTTGTTAGCGTCCGAAATCGGACGCTAAATAGCGTCTGCTAAATGGTCGCAAACAGCTTAATCGGACGCTAACTAGTTGAAGGCAAATTGATTACAGATTAGCGTCCAATTGTTTTCGGACGCTAAATTGTGTCTACCTATCGGACGCTAATTCAAATCTTCAGACGCTAAAATGCTTCTACTCATTTGACACTAATTTAGATCTTCGGACGCTAAATTGTACCCAACTATCGAATACTACTTTAGTGTCCGTTTATCGGACGCTAATTATAACTATTTATCGGACACAAATCATATTTACGGATGTTAAATTGCCCCATTCATATGTCACAAATTTTACAATTATAACTCTAATTTAATGATTTAATACACAATTGATATAATATTTATTATATTGCAACTCATAATAGCTCAATCATATATAAAGAGAGAATATTAAGGTAAATCATCTTTACAAATAAAGTAAAGAGCATTAGTTTCTAAACTAAAATCAAAACGACCATAAGACAAGTATAAATCGTAGGAGTAATACAATACTAAACCTAATTACAATCCTTCGTTCCGTTTCTATTTCTATACGCAGTAGCAAAAACGAATGCTTCTGACAGATACATGAAAAAAACAACTACAACAACTATGATTTGTTGTCCTAGAGATCGTCTCCCACCATTGCTGCATAAAAACACAGAAAACATGACATCAGTGACATAAAAGCATTATATTATATCAGATGTCATCATTTGCTGCAACATAAAACCTACAACTTCTATACATGGATCACTGCACTATTATCAACCCAACTTCAAGGGCTATGATCTTCACCACTGCTGTCCACAAATAGAACTCAAAAACAGAGCAAAACCTTATCTCACTTGCTATCTATTGATCTAATATACCATTAAGACTGTTGCATCCATCATTCACTAGACTACCCTAAAACATCATTAAAACTAATGACTATTTAGCAACACAGAATTGTGGGCAACAACAAGCCGAGCTGCAGGGATGTCATGACCATCATACTATATATTTTACTTCATCTTGCACGGAAAGGTCTTTATGACATCCCTGAAATAATTCGGCTCACATGGGATCAGAATAACCCCTTCCTGTTTATGACCAAACTCCTCTGCTGATAGATCAAGAACCATGCTCTTCAAAAAGAAACTCCAAAGCCTAAACAAGCATGTGTGTAAATATATATGTAGAACATAGCATATACGTATAGAAGGTCAATCATCCCACAAATTCACAAACATGAATTTCCTCTCACGATAAGAGATAAATCGACAGCAAATAGGGCCATACATATTTGACAAAAATGTAAAGTTTAATCATAATGTCAAGATATGCACTGTACAGCTGAACCATTGATGCACATTGAAAATAGAACAGAGGATAAAGATTCGAGTCCTGTACCCAATAAACTTTGGAAGCGGTTCTATGAATCAAAGTTTGGAGAGGATCACACTAAATTGGTGGTGAACAGATTGAAACAAATCAAAGGTAACTTACAGGCACAAACACATATGAACACAGGAAAACTGTTAAAAATCATCAATAAATTAAATTATCATCCTCCAATCAAGGAGAATATCTACCTCTGATTCATATAAAAATGCAGGGATTTATCTATGGTGATTAGCACAAGCAAGACTCGCTTGGGGAATGCATCACTAGAACAGATATATAGGTTATGGTCTACACATTTGAGTCAAGATACAAATTTTGCCAAAAAAAATGAAAACAAGAGAAAGAAAATCCATCAGTATCACTTAATGTATCAACAGAAAGAAGATATTTGATTGGGGTCGAGAGATAGAGAGAACGAAGTTTATGGATATATATACCACAAAGAGATTAAACTAGTGCAAGATGCAAATTTCTCACCTCAATCAAATATCGAATTACATATGATAGTTGTATTCGTATAACATAGTCTAGTAGCAGCTAGTTATGTCTGTTGTAGTTGTTAGTCTAATTAGATTAGTTACAGAGTTAGCATTTGTTATCAGATAAGGTTGTTATCAGGTTAGTCACAGCAATAGTAAGTCAATATTTTTAGAAGGGATCAAGAGAAGGGATAAACATCTAGCACGTTATATATAAATGCAAGAAAATACTAATTATACAAAGTATGGACAACAATTGGACAACAATGTATAGAAAGAGTGAGCAAAACAATTGAATGTTACAAGCCTCACCAAAGAAAAATTCAAACGTCTCCCAAAGATCTTAGTGCAATACCATGACAGAGATCAGCAACTTCATCTAGACCAATATGTCAAAGAAGTGTTATTATCACACAATCAGACAACATAAAGATGAGAGTTTAAGAAATTGAATACTATATGAACAGTGAAGATATGAAGTAGAAATATATAAGTGATCATGACATTTTAACACAGGCCATGTTTAGAATGACAAGGTATAGTGTATTCAGCAGTGAGATAGAGAATTTGATCTAACAAGGATGTCACATGTAAAAATTGAACACTAAACCTTGTCATGTCTACTCTTGAAGAATGATATATGTAGTTGCACTGAGTCTGTGTACCCTTACCAGTCGCATATTAACCAATCATCCACTCCAACAAGCTTCGCATTAAGAGCCCTCTGAACATCTTTCTTATTCAAATATGTTATGCCCCTTTGCACAGAGCATGGGTGATCAGGTGACTCATTTTCTTCCTTGCATGGTATCCTTTTCCTGTTTACATGTTAGTTATTTTACAATGAAACAGACAAAAGGAAATGTCCTATGGTAGCTAAATATGAAGTGTAAAAAGGATATACATCCTTACAAGTTGGGATTCAGCAGTAATATTGATTAAGCAAATGTCTAGATTACTGATGTGAATTCCAAATTCCTTGTAGACTGAAGATTCACTTGTGAACATGATGGGGAAAGTTCTCCTCTGATCTGCTGTCCAACCAACTTTGAAAAGCTGCAATGCTTGTCAAGCGAGTAATAAGTAGAATTTGATATCAATCCGTGTGACCAACAATAGTCCGCTTAGAAGTCCAAGTCAGACTGTAGAAGTGGACTTGCTAGCTGAACAAATATTCAACACAGATTATTAAAGGTTTATTCACATTGATAAATGTCTAACAAGCAAATCCACATTCTAGAATACAATGTCACAAGAGCACCAAAACTCATTTATACCTAGTCATATGGTAGTCGACGGAGAAAATTTTGAGCTTCCACATATAAAAGGTCACCTACAACAACATAGAAGGGAGTAATTAAATCGATCCTCGGAAAATTAGTGATGAAGAAAACAAAACAAGGTGAAAGTAGTTAGGGCTATCTCCATCTCACTCGCACTTCACGGCCTTGCCGCAACAGGCACTGCTGAGAAGGGGGATGAGAAATCGAGACAATCACCGGCAACACCCTCCACTATCTACACACCCGGCTGTTTGATAGTGTGTCATACGGCACTACCACTAACAACACACACTGGCCCCGCCGTTTCAAATGTCGCCATCAGTACCTGCTCCTTCATTCCCAGTGAATGTAATTCTCGATGAGAAGCCACTACCAAGTCTACTGGACTGGCGACTAATTTCTCCAAAACTTGATTTTTTTGTTGAAGATCTGAAAACTGATTTTGATTACATGAATCTGTGTGGGAATAGTGGGGATGTTGATTAACCTGATCGATCGATAGGTGAACTGTTTGTGTAGGAGAAACGAGAGCAAGATCGAAAAGAACGGGAAAACCACCATGAGAGTGGCCGAAGGTTAGAAGAAACGAGAGAGTAAAGTTGAGAGGAACATACCGGAAAAATTGAGGGTTTTTTTCTAACGTTACTATTTTCTTTTTTAAATAAGATACTTAGTTATCAACAGCCAACACTAATACAAAGTGATAGGAAAATATTAACAAGTATTATCGTTTGCTTTGGAAAAAGTGTAAATTAAGTGGTATGTTGGGATTAAAACGTTGCCACAGACCGTATCTGTAGTAGTGACGCTAACTTCTACAGTTATTCAAGAGGAAATTTAGCGTCCGATATGTAACTGGACGCTATTATCGGACGCTAATCGAAAAATAGCGTCTAAACTTAAGTCGGACACTAAATTTAGACGCTAATTTGTGTCCGCCAAGTGATCGGACGCTAAATTCGGACACTAATCGAAAATTAGCGTCCGCCAAGTGATCGGACGCTAAATTTGGACACTATTTACTGTTTTTCTTGTAGTGCAAGTAGTACACGGTTGTAGCTTTTTTGATAGGATGGAGATTGGGTATAGATGAGTAGTTGGTAGAAACTCATACTTTTGACAGGATTGGTAAAGGATGTAATTCGATACTTGTAATACTCGGTAATCCAAAATTGTAAGTATGTTATATTTTCGGCAATGGCAAGTAATGCAGTAGCTCGGTATACTATGATCATCAGACCGTGACTGTAAGTAAGGTAAGCCTAGCTAGCCGTATGTGCGGTTAGTGGCGTTGTACCACCCGCCGTAGTAAGTAGTAGTCTTCCGCTGCGAACTGATAGAATTAAGGGATGATTGGACGGTAAGCACAGGATTAGCGGTAGGGGTGTTACATTTAGTAATTTATAAAGTTGGATATTTGAATTGTAATTAGCGAAAACATTTATGTGGTTATTTGGTAAATTACAAAGGTTAATGTGTCCAAAATATAAATACCGAATTTATAAGGTTATTTGGTAACTTATGAAAATGATTGTGTCCAACTTATAATTACAGAAATTAATAAGGTTGATTTTATAATTTAACAAAGAAAGGAATTAAAACTAGGTAATTAATGTATTATGGTATATTATGGAGAATAGTATAAGGTTTATGAAATAATTGTGGTTATGATAAAAATAACCAAAAGAATGTATATAAAGTTTATCAATTGAGGTTATATTAAGATCCCCAATTATATTGGTGTATGGATAAGAGAAAATTTAGGATATATAATTAATGAGATAAGATATATCTTGAATGGAAAAATTCATTATCACATGTGGATACTCAATAATTGAACTGATGAACTACCTAGAACCACTGTTAAATAACAGGGGGAATAAAAGATATACAAAGTTAGTATACTACGAGTATAAACTCTACAGTGACAGTACTGTAATACTTGGTGAATAATTATATTAATATTACCCGGTATTGCATTTTTATATAACAGCGTACGGGAAGGGACTATTGAACAGGGATTTGTCAGTGACTTGGTGAACGGTATGTTAATTGTGTGGTCTGAATGTCCTAAGGATTATCCTAAGGTCCAGACGTTATGTGTTAACTGTTTAAGAGCGATATCTGTGATTTTATGTATATGATATTGTATACAGTATTGCTCACACTGTTGCGTTTTATTTATTTGTGAACGTCTTATGACTAAAAGTTTATACATCTAAACTGGAACAAGACTAACTGACCTTTAGGTATTATTGAACTTAACTGATGGTCAACTACTATAGTCTTAATTCAATTATTGGTTATTGTACCACTGACTAAAGGGTTAACTTATAAAGAGAGGAATCCAGACTGTTTTGACTTTCTGGTTGCGCATAGTGATCACTACGAGAGACTTCAATGGGGAGTCACTCAAGGGAATCCATCAGCCACATTCGGGGATGGCGGAGGGCATTGCCGTTGGTGCACAGGTTCGACCGGATCGGTCTTATAATTATCCAGGGCCATAAGGTCAGCTGGTAACTGTTCCATTGGAACCCAGGGGACTATCGTCCATTAATAAGTTATTAAGGGTTGTCTTGACATGACGCCTGAAGTGGTAATTAATTGGAAAAGGTTAAGTGAATGGTTTAAAGGATAAGGGCCAGGTGGCCAACTAACAAGTACAGTTTAATACGCGTATCTTGTTGGGATTATTGATGTGTGGTTATTGGTGTTGTGTACTATTGTACATTGGTGTTTACAGGTGAGTTATTATGTGATTGTTTAATGTATACAGTTATCACTGTTGTTATTGTAAACCGGTATTTCATGTAAAGAACCTAATATCAAGATGGCTAAAACGACCTAAGGAATCTAGATGATTTAAGACTACATTTAGCATACCAGTATTTCGATTGCCGAGCCCTTCAATAGGCCAAACATTCCAGGTTATTGAAGAAGACTCAAGCCGGAGTGCGGGACACGGGGGTAGCAGTTGTGTTTTTCAACAAACACCTTTGGTTTTATTTTGTATTGTATTAAAGAGGTTGATGTATTCAGTTAGTTGCTCATTTAGTTGGTTTTGGTTTGTAATAATTAGAGTACTCAGTATCTGTTCATCACAGCGTGAGGAGTTGTATTGTTGGAAAGAGTGAGGATGCCTTGTTACTCACAAGGGTGAGTAACGTGTGTAACACCAAGGTGGATAGTTTTATTTTCCACTGCAAATTATTATTTATTATGCTACGAATTGCGACGTCGTTACAAGTTTAGGATTAGGGGTGTTACAATATAGGTGTCATGTATACCACAACAAACTTGAACCATAATTTTTAAATCCTTTTTTGGGGCACGCGCATTCAGACTAATGTGCTGTGCTGAAATGCACAAAGTAGGATTCAATCCACGACCTATGGCTTGTGTATAGATTGCCTTAACCACTGTAGCGTGATCTTTATTCACAACATTTATACAAACTACATGTATATATTGAATGTTTGGTATTGTGTAAACATTAATGAAAATTTCTGACGGGACATGATCTAACATAGGATATATTAAAATTCAATAAAATATATGTAGATCTAGCTATGCCACATTAATATTATAATTTACTAATTTAATACGGTCAAAATAGTAAAAATAACAAAAACTTTAAGTATACGTCGACTAAAAATTATATAAACTTAAAAAATATACATATATATAAATATATATAATTTAAAAATCTATAAAATATCACAAATTACATATATTGGCTTAAGTATATGTTGATTTAAGTATATGTTGCCTTAGTTTGTCTTTATAATATCAACTAATTTAAATTGTTATTACTTTTACTATTTTCAAATCTTATTATGCTACTATATATATTATATATTATGTTTATTTATTATAGTTTTGTACAACTTAACATTTTATAAATTTATAGATATATATATTTTTTCTATGTTATTTGCAAATTTTAACCGTACATCAAATAATGTAAATTGTTATTACTTTCAGGTAATTTATATTTTATTAATTTATGTGGTTCTTTTAGATATTTCGTTAATATCTAATAATTTAAATTGTTATTACTTTTACTATTTTTAAATCTATTAGTGTTGTTTTTTTAAATCTAAAACATTAATATACATTACTTATTATTTCATTATAATATTTATAACTTAAATTTTTTATAAATTTAAAAACATATATATGTATATTTTTTTATTATGTGGTTTTTCGTAAATTAAAGCATTATATAGTAAAGTTTATAAAAAAGTATAAAATTAAAAATAAGTATACATATAAATATATATGCATTTAATTTACTAATTTAAATTATAATTACTACTAATTTATATTAATTGTATAAATTTAAACCAACATATGTGCTATCTTAAATTTTTATTATGTGTACTCTATCTTAAATTATGGTGTTTATTAGAACAGTAATTTAAACATTTACTATGACTGTAAATTACAGTTTTGGGTATAACCGTAATCTGAAGTGCTGTAACCCCAGTCGGCCAATGTCTCCGCACGGCAGCTTTTAATTACGATTTTTTTTAGAACCATAATTTAAACATGGAAAATTTCATGAAATGCCACTATATTTTTGGCTAATTAATGAAATGCCACTAAAAAAAAGAAAGTCATGAAATGCCACTATATTTTCTGAAAAGTCCATGAAATATCACTATAGTTGGAAAAAAGACAAAAATACCCCTACTAGTTAACAAAGTACTTTTAAAGTTCACAATATGCCCCTAAGTATTAAAAATTAACAAAAATATCAAAATACAATAAAAATATACTCCCTCCGTCCCAAGTTGACTATCCACTTTACTATTTGGATGGGTCGTTTGACTTCAATATTTAACATGTAAGATAATATATTTTTATAAATTTTTTTTATATAATGGAATCCTTATGTGAAAAACTATATGTTGTAAAAATTATTTTTTTAAAATTATTTTATCTTATATATTTAATATTGAAGTAGAAAAGCGTGCCAAAAAGCAAATGAGACACTTATGACGGGACGGGGGTAGTAAAAAAATTTAAAAAATTTAAAAAATTTAAAATATATATAAATTTAAAAAATTTAAAAAAATTAATAAAAACTTTAAAAATTATAAAAATGAAAATATCATTAAATATTAAACAAATAAATATTTCATTTTTTAAAATTTATTAATACCATAAAAATAATACTGAGTTCTAAACAAAAAATTTATACTATTTTTTTTACCAATTTAGTACCATAATTTATACCAAATAAATACCATAATTTTTATCATATATTTTTTAATTATTATTTTATATCAATTTAGATTAATTATTTCTTCAAAGTAAATAATTTTTTTATATTACTGATAAATTTTAAAAAACTAAAATTTCTAAATATAATAATTTATTGAAAATAGAGCGACTGAGAATATATATATAACATACAATATTAAATAGTAAAACTTATTTGAAATGTAGAATAAAACATTTTCAGAATAATAATATGCAACTTATTCTGAGCAAGTAATGATAATCAAAGAAACAATAAGTTGCATATTATTACTGTGAAAATATTTTATTCTACATTTTAAACATGTTTTACTATTTAATATTATATGTTACATATATATTCTCAGTCGCTCTATCTCAAATTAATTATTATATTTAGAAATTTTTGTTTTTAAAATTAATCAGTAATATAAAAAAATTATTTACTTTGAAGAAATAAATGATCTAAATTTATAGAAAATAATAATTAAAAAATGCATGATAAAAATAATGGTACTTATTTGGTATAAATTATGGTACTAAATTGATATAAATTTTTTGTTTAGAACTCAATATTCTTTTTATGGTATTGAATAAATTTTAAAAAAGAAATATATATTTTTTAATTTAATGATATTTTCATTTGTATATTTTTAATTTTTTATAATTTTTAAATTTTTATAAAATTGTTTTTAAATTTTATAAATTTAAACATATTTTTTAAAAATTTTTATATATTTTTTATTGTATTTTGATATTTTTGTTAATTTTTAACACTTAGACATATTGTGAACTTTAAAAGTACTTTGTTAACTAGAAGGGGCATTTTTATCTTTTTTCCAACTATAGTGATATTTCATGAACTTTTCCAAAAATATAATGGTATTTCATGAGTTTCTTTTTTTAGTGGCATTTCATGAATTAGCAAAAATATAGTGGCATTTGATGAAATTTCCCATTAAACATTGACTGTCACTTTTAATAACGGTTTTGGTCCTATAAACAATATCTACGGCTCTCTTTTGAATTATATTTTTTTATAGAACCATAATTTATAGTCTCCCACCCTCTTTTAAATTAAGATTTCATAATTAACCATAATTTATATATTTTTCACTAGTGGAGTGTCACTTTTCTTATTGAAAAAATTATAGACAGAAAAAAGAAATCAGGTTAGTCCGTTGTTTGTGAAACTCCATCACATCTCAAGCCAACTTGTTTTTGTAGTTTTTTTAAATACAAATAATAAAAGTTGCGCAACTAAACAGATGACAAAATTGAAAATAAGACATTGTGATGCGGTTTTGGAGACTGAAATGATAATAATAACATCACTATATAATTCCTCACAAGGCACTCAACTCGACTAAGTTAAGTAAATAGCACGGCCACCACCTCCACCCAACACAACTTTAGAAAAGGAAAAAGGGTGCTTTTCTGGACTTACATATTTTAATCATTTTCCATTCACCTTCCTCACCTTCCTACCTCCTTCCATGTCGTGCCTCCCATATTGCTCCTTTCCTTCTGGTATATATATACCCTCTAACCCCTCTGCTCTAGGTTCCAATCAACTCAAAATACCATTGCTTCTTCCATAATAAACAACAATAACAACAAAACTTTTTTCTCTAGCTCTCCTTCTCCAAGCACAGAAACCATAATAACTATCTCACTCTCTCCTACAAACCCAAGATTATAAACAAATGGAAAACCACATCATACCCATCACAATGACAAAGAAGATCTGGAATCTAGTCCGAGTCTACTTCCTAATGGCAAGGAAAGGAATCTCTAGCAAGAGGAAACTTCTCTTAGACCTCAATCTCATGCTCAAGAAAGGCAAGATTGCTGGTAAAGCCCTTGTTGGCAGCCTTATATTCCACCACCACCATCACCACCATCGCCACCACCAGAATCCTGCACCCACTCGTACCCTTTCCCCATCCGCATCCTTCTCTACCAAAGGCGAGTATGAGTTTAACTGCGACCACACACCCGCCCACCACGCCATGTTTAACTTCTTCCACCACCACTTTCCCACCCTCCACGCTAATGGAAACAAGCACAAAAAGGGAAACAAGGCCACCTCCGGAAACAATAATAAAAACAGCGAAATTGATATGACTGCAACTGGTATGAAATGCCCTGAACTCTTCTTCGATGAAGAGAACTACGAGGCTGTCAGTAGGGTGCTGGAGACGCTAGCCTTAAGAGAAGGTGATCAGGGGAAAGCTGATTTGTCATCGTTGTCAGTTTCTAGTAGTTTGAACTACTCTTCTCCGGCGGCATACAGTTTTCCGGCAGTGGATTTGGTCGCAGCCCGAGGGTAAGGCAGCTGAGGGTGACGGATTCACCCTTCCCATTGGCTAACAATGAGGATGACCACCGTGTGGACGAAGCGGCTGAGGATTTCATCAATCGGTTCTACAGCCAGCTGAGGCAGCAGAGGCTCACTCCTGGTCCTCATGGTGCCTGAATGAAATCACTAGCTAAGGATTGAGCGAGAGATGAAGAAGATCCGCTCAGAATATGATATGGGGGTTGTGTCTCTGTCCCCCTGCCAATCATTTGGCTTTTTGTTTTGAATTACCTTGTTGATAGTATAGAATTTGAAAAGTAAAAAGGAAAAACCTCAACAAAAATTCTGTTGTTCGACTATGCTATATATGCACTCTTGTTACGAGAAGAAGAATTAGGGTACGTTTGTGGATGTGTATGTACGTACTCTTGTACCTATTATTATAGTATGAGGTACTGAAAAGATGTAAAACCAAATGCTGTATCTATGAAATGTACTTAATTACCACCTTCTCGGGATTGTGTAAGTTGAACAAGTGTGGGATTGTTAAGCCCTTTATATGGACTAAGCGTAGTTTTACATTAGTCATTAACCTAACGATATTTTAAGTTTGAGTCTTCAGTTTATGCCGACAATTGTTCGGTATTTAGTGTAACGAAATAAACCAGACGATAGATTGTGCGGCCGAGCCGTGTCCATCACTGTGCAACTCTATCCATTTGGCAATCCAGTCAGCAGTTGACTGGATTGTTTTGCTGACTGGGTTGCCTTTTTACTATATTAATTTCAATTGATTGTAACTTTTAAAATATAAGTCCAAAATGAAAAAAAATTATATCATTGTTCATCAAAATTCAAGCTCTTCAAAACAAAACCAGACATGGATATATTTTGAAAACTTTAAAATTTTATATTTTTTATATGTATATATCTATACATATCAATCATACTTGATTCACTATATACAGTTTAAAATACACCAAATAATAATAATAATAATACACTACAAAACAATAATGATTCATTATCTGTTTTGAAATCGGTATGTTAAAAAATATATGATTCACTATATAAGACTTCAAAAACATCATATAAATAATAATAATAATACACCACAAAACATATAATAATGCATTACAATAATTATCCATTATTAGTTTCAAAGTTTCTTATCTAATTCACCACTTGTTTGTTAATGAATCATAATATCAGTTTTAATGAATCATAATATCAAAATTAATGAATCATATCTTCATTTTAGTGTATCATCGCAAACATATAATAATAAAAAAATTTAAACAATAATGTAATACAAAACAATATTTAGAATGTATGAAAAATACATGATTCTCCATAGAAGATTTAAATTGCACCATACAATAATAATACACTACAAAACAATAATGATTTTTGATCGGTTCCAAGTTTGTTACCTAACTAACCACTTATTAATTAATGAATCATAATATAAATTTTAATGAATCATATCATCATTTTAGTGTATCAACGTAAATATATAAAAATAAAAAATAAATAATACAACACAAAACAAATTTGGTATGTATGAAAAATACATGATTCACCATATAAGGTTTAAAATACAACATACAATAATAATACACTACAAATAATAATAACTTTTTATCGGTTCCAAAGTGTGTTATCTAATTAACCACTTATTAGTTAATAAATCATAATATCAATTTTAATGAATCTAATATCAAAACTAATGAATATTATCATTTTAGTGTATCATCATAATATGTAAAAATAATTTTTTTCAAAGTTGTCAAAACATATCCATGACTGGTCTTGTTTTGAAGAGCTTGAATTTAGATGAACAATGATATAATTTTTTTTATTTTAGACTTATATATTAAAAGTTATAAGCATTTAAAGTTAATATAATTATAAAAAGACAGCCCAGTCAGCAAGACAGTACAGTCACCAGCTGACTGGGACTGCCATATCAGCATACCCACTCCTAGGTGAGTGCGGGCGCGCCGTAGCATCTTATTTGCCGAAATAAACTGACGGCGCCAAATCACATATACGGAAAAAACATTGTTCGGCACATACGCTCTTCGTATATTCTTAGGCCCATTCTTTTGTATTTTAGAAGCCGGTAGGATTGTTGATAAAGTTGATATAAATTGATTATTGATTTTAAAACTAAATGATTGTGTAAAAATCAATATAAGTTGTTCTTTTTTTATTAAAATTTTTAAACTGATAATGTCACTAACAATACGTAAATCAACCGATAATGTATAAACCAACAGATTAACCAATTGATAATATTG
This sequence comes from Limonium bicolor, assembly GCA_023374045.1. Classification (NCBI taxonomy): domain Eukaryota; kingdom Viridiplantae; phylum Streptophyta; class Magnoliopsida; order Caryophyllales; family Plumbaginaceae; genus Limonium; species Limonium bicolor. The sequence continues at coordinate 2,623,628 of CM041778.1, forward strand.
TTTTTAATAAACTTCATGGATAGATGGTACCTGACCCACAATACACCCAAAAAAATAGTCAGAACTGATTGTCCCAACTGATAATACATGAACCAGGTAAAACTTTGACAAAAGGATGAGACCTGCGTCATAATTCCAACTCTTACAGGGATTAAGCAACGGTTTAACGGTTGATAAATAAAAAATATCTCCATGAATGATCAGCCAAACATTTTACTAGTCACGTCAAACCCAGAATGTAAAAAGCTAAAACAGTTAAACAGCAACCGCAATTGAGAGCCAGATATTATAGTTGATAAATAATCGCCGTGTATTAGTAAGTGGACAACATAATTGCTCCTCCAAATTTCTAAAGACCAGAGTGGACAACATATTAATAAAAGCTATGCTGATGTTGATATCACTGAGTTGAAAAATAATGAAATTGAATTTGTTTTCGAAAAAAACAAAATAGTAAAGAGATGGGACTTTAAAAAAAATAACCGACTCTCCCCACTTTCTTCTGCTCTGCCTTTTCCAATTTAATCATGCATCAAACTTTATCGTTCTGTGGTAGAAAAACGTTGTATTGGTCCGTTAAAAACAATATGTGTCAATGTCAGCTGCACAATCATGATATACATATATCTAAGTTACTATTCGGACGTTTGCGTGATTAGGGTAAGGAATCAAAAGAAACCCTCCAACAAATTGATACATTAGAGACATATTCAGATATATATTACAACTTAAAGTTGGTTGGTCTCGTAACACACATCAGAGCTAAGTGCTCATATAACCTTTGTAACCATAAAAAGTTTATTATAAGAATATAAACATGTAAGGTTATAATATGATTTGATCAATGTGTTAAATGAGTATTAGCTGATTTGAAATTTATATCTGGTTATTATTGTTGCTATTAAATCTTAGTACTGAACTAGACATCTGAACTAGTAAAAAAAATATTCTTGTTACCTCGTAACATTGGAGCCACTTTTCCATAGGTGATGATAAAGCCTCGGGTCCAGATGATTATATTGCCAAATTCTTCAAAGCAGTCTGGGCCCTTATAGGTGAGGACATATGTGAAGCTATCAAAAGCTTCTTCCACAGCGGTAGGCTACTCAAAGAAATTAACTCCACCCCCATCACTCTCATCCCAAAATAAGACAATGCCTTGTCCCCGGGGGACTACAGACCTATCTCATGCTGCAACACCCTTTACAAAATCATTAGCAAAATACTAGCATAAAGACTTAAGAGTGTCCTTCCTTCCATTGTGAACCCCGGTCAAGGGGCCTTCATCAAAGGCCGCCTTATCTAAAATATTATCCAACTCTGCTCTTGCCTAATGAAAAACTATCAAAGAGCTCATATCTCCCCACGATGCATGATGAAGATGGATATTAGGAAATCCTTCGACACTGTTGACTAGATATTCCTCCAGGATACCCTATCCTTTCTAAACTTTTCCTCGGAGTTTAGCAACTGGATTATCCCTACCTCTTCGTGCTTGTTATGGGCATGCTCTCCCGGTTCCTCGATCAGCTTCATAGTACTCCAGGGTTCCACTATCACCCCTCATGCAAATCCCTCTGCATCTTCCATCTTTTCTTTGTTGATCATGCTCCCATCTTACTCTGTAGGGGTGACCATACCTCCAATTTCCTCATGCTCAACCAAGTTAATCTCTTCTCTAACGCTTCTGGCCTAATGCTCAACCCTACTAAATCTCACTTATTCCTTGGGGGCGTTAGCCCGACCCTTGCTGACTCATTTTGTCAACTTACGGGCTTTAACCAAGGGTCTTTCCCCTTTCGCTATCTAGGCATTCCCATCACTGCTAGAAAACCCAGAGCTGCAGATTTCATTCCCCTTCTAGACAGCATCCACAAAACAATCACATCATGGGGAGCAAATCCCTCTCCTTTGTGGGCCGCCTCTCTCTCATCCAAAATACCCTCTTTGGTATTGTGGGCTTCTGGGCCTCCTGCATCTCTATTCCTAAGAACGTCATCAAAAGAATCAACAAATGCTTCCGTTCGTACCTATGGTTTGGAGAGGCAGATAAAAACTCCATCCCTCCTGTGGCTTGGAGCTCTGTCACGAACACTAAGAAAAATGGCGGTCTTGGGATTAAGGACATCCATAAGTGGAATATGTGCTTCATGCTCAAAACCATCTCTGCCATCACCCATGACCCAGAGCGCCTGTGGATTCAATGGATCCATAAAATTTTCCTGACTAACCTTAGCTTTTTTTTAGATAATTTGGGCATATAGCCATTATATTGATTGATAAATCCTGAAAAAAACAGGCGGACTGGTACAACGGGCCTCATTAAAACCTCCACAAGTAAAACGCTGTGGGAAAAAATCTGAGGAGGAAAAAGAGTACCCACCATGTCCAAATACAGACATAAGCATCCAGGAAGAGAAGATCACAAAACCTAAATAACCTTGACTCAACGAAATAAAAACCAATCCATAAAACCTTAGAAATCTATACATAATCCTTCAAGGACACCGTGCCTACGAAAGCATTACAGGATAAGGGGAAGTCCTTCCACCAAATCTTCGTCCAACTCCAAACATTCAATTTGATTCTTGTACCTAATCGGTTGACATTCAGAGGTTCATCCCTAAAAACCACATCATTACGATGCATCCAGACGTTATACACCCCATAGCAATATGTAGACCGCCACATTCTTCTTGCCTTAGCTGACAACGGAAGGGAGAACCAATCTTAAAAAATATCATTCACCGTAGCTTTAAAAACAAACCTCACATTCCACCATGTAAGCAACTGATCCCAAACTCCACAGATGCTTGGGCATAAAAACACAACATGCTCTAGGGTTTCCATAACCCTCCTACACCACGGACAAAGACTACCCTTAGCTTCTGGTCGACTTCTGCCAAAGGTAATGACCCCTGGACTTGGAAAGCCATTCTTCATGCCAGAGACTAGTGGATAAACCAATGTGGGTCATCCAATGACGCATATTCTCTATTCAGCTCTTACCTCACCCGCCCTAGGGTCAGCTTGTTCTATAATGATGTCTTCATGCCCTCCCGGTCCTTCCCCTAGTACAATGTCTGCTGGAATACTTGGTTCATTCTCAAAGCCAAATTCATCCTATGGATTACGCTTAAAGATAGGCTAAAAACTTGTGATAAACTCCAATCATGGGGCATATGTCTTGCTAACAGATGTTGGCTCTGTGAGCATGCTCAAGAGACAAGCAACCATCTCTTTTTTCATTGCAGGTTCTCTAACAGGATTTGGTGGACCATCTGTGACTGGTTGGGAATCCCCACAAACCGGAAAAGCCTCCGCAACTGCTCATCCTGGATCAGCCGCTACTGTAAGAAACACCACCCGATCGACCTGGTGAAAAAGCGACAGTTGCAAACGTTGTCTATCAAATCTGGATAGAAAGATGCAAGTGTGTCATGGCCAGCCAAGCCAGAGACCCTTCTCTCATTATCTCCGACATCAAAGCTGTCATCAAAGTCATCATTTGGACGAAGATGGAGAAATCCAGCACAGATTTTGATCGGCTAGATAGGGTCCTTTGCTCCTAGCCTTAGTTATCAGATATATAGGGCTTCTATATATCTAACTGCTCCGGAAATCTTTACCTTTTATATATACATCAATTCATTCAAAAAAACATTGGAGCCACTTTATGATTTTACTTTTTGGGTGTTTTTTTTTCTAATTTTAGTAAATTCTTAAAAATATTTTCAGATCTTATATGATTATTAATTATTTTGTGTGTACTTAAATTTTTATACATGTTTGAAATAACTTTTGACCATATAACGCTAGAAATAAAATAAGAATATAAAAATGTAATTTGTTATAATTTAAACGGAGAGTTATTTTTAAATAAAACTAAAAAATTAAGGTTTTTTCATAGTAATTCTCAAGATATTTTGTGAAATTCAATCAATCATAAACAGTATTTAGTGAAACTTTTCTTATTTTAAAATAAAAGATATTTCAACCAACAACTTAGTTTTTTAATACAGTTAATCCTATAACATTATGTACTTTGAAATTTTAAGGGATAAAGAGTTTTAGGGGATAAAGAAATTCAAACTTAAGTCTATGGATCATTGGGACTTATACCAGCTATCATAGACATCCCAAATTGCATAACATAATTAGTTACAGATGTCCGCTACTTTCTTTCCATAATTAATCTGCTAGATATAAGATTTTATAGGGAAATTTTATATAATATTATTGTGTTTATGGCAAATTCTGAATGTCACATAAAAAAAAATGAAGTATCATTATATTTATGTTTAAATTCATAAAATGTCACTTTAAGCATTAACTAGGAGAAAATAAAAACAAAAATACCCTTACAAACTATTTTAAAAGTACCATATGCAAGTGTTAACAATTACAAAAAAAATTCAAAATACTATAAAAGATTTAGATAATTATAACAACATATTATAACAAAGTGTAAAATTGCTATAAAAATATCATTCAATAATGATTATTAAAAAATATTAGAAAAAAATTAATAAATTTTAAGTGTAAACAAGGTGATTTAATTTCTTCTTTAAAAAAATTAAGTGTAACAATATAAAAATTAATAAAAAAATACAACAATATCATTAAACAATGATAAATATTTAATATTAAAAAACACAAAAATTTATAAAGTTTGAGGTACAAAACATGGTAATTTAAATTTCTTCTCTTTAAAATTTTTACTTTCTCTAACTCTTCATCTTTCTTCTTTTTTAAAATTTAATAAATTAGCACATTGATTGTACTTTTTAGATTATATCTTAATATAATCAACAATCAGTAAACAAAAGAGTGAGAATAAGTTTTTTCAGAAAAAATGTTAATAATTTACTAGCTAAAAATATTATTTTTGTAATAGGACGTTTAAATTTTTATCTATGTATTTAGTCTCAATTAATAAAAAAAGTAGTGACATATTTTCTTAGTCAACTTATATTTATTTTTTAAATCCTACAATTTAATATGTTAAAATAATACTAGTATAAGAAAAAACAATAATCAGTCTATTAATTTATTAATTTTCAGTGAAGATCAAGGATCAACATTTAAAAGAAAATAAAGAAGAAAACTAAAAAATTATAACAAAATATAAAAAAATGATTAAATACTAAAAAAAATTTATTAAGAATAGACAACGCAATTTAATTTCCTTCTTTTTGTAATTTTTTACATTCTCCAACTCTTCATCTTTCTTCCTTATTAAAATTTAATATTTTTTATATTATAAATCTTATTATAATAATAATCAGTAAACAAAAAAGTGAAAATTAATTTTTTTTAAGGAGCAATGTCACTAATTCATGGAAATTTTTATTTTTAAAATGTTTATCTATAATTTTTATCATATTAGTAAAAATGTAGATTCATCTTTCCTTAATAAACTAATATTTATTTTTTTATTTACTACTTATTCAGTATGTTGAAATAATAGTATTAGACAAAATGAAAATCAATTTGTTATTTTAATAATTTTTAGTGAAGATTAAGGATGAACATTTAAAGAAAATAAATTACCATGTTCACCCTTGTAACTTTTCAAACAATTTTAATTATTTTTATACTAATTATTAAAAAATGTATCATTTTTTTATTTTGATCTTTTATTAAAATAATTATTTTTTGAAATGTTTTAATACTATTATATCTTTATAATTTATGTTATAGTTTATTGCATTTAATAAACTTTGTTTAAGATGTTAAATATTTTTAATATTTTTCATTTTTATGCTATTATATTTTATATAATTTTTTTAATATATTTTAACTATTTTCACTATTTTCTATATTTATAATATTTGAATATATTTTAAATATTTCAATACCTAATGACATATTGCAATTTGTCAACTTACAACTATTTTTAACTAGCGAGGCATGTTTATTTTTTTACTGTTAAATGGATGTTACATTTTTTTTAAAATGAATACAATCATTTCTTAATTTCCTCATTTTTACTAGTATTTAAAAATTAGAAAAATATATATAAAAAATTATAATACGTTTCTTATTTTAAAATAAGATACGTCCAGTACTTTGGATAAAACCCTATTCATGATACTTGATTTGAATTTAGTACAGATGGAGCAATTGATGAGTATATAATATATATGACCGGATTATGTTGAAGATTTATAGAATCAAGTTTTCTGCTCTGTTTATTTTTCCTTTCTAACCGCTGTCAGGAGAGAATGGAGCTTATATAACCATCATCCAATACTAATACAGAAATGAGTATTTTTGGCGTCTATGTCTCCGTCTTCATAAATTTAAGGGTTGTTTGTTTTGGGATAATTAAGAAAAGAGAATTTAGATGATTCTCTTTTGTTGTTTGTTTAGCTAGTTTTTCTTATTTTTGTTTTCAGAAAAAGAAGTGGAATGAGATTATTTCAAATCCTTTAGGTTGATTCCCAACCACTACTAGGGAATAAGAATCTCTTTCTTCATTACATTTTGACCGATGACATAGGTCATATCTGATGACTAATTACTATTGATCTTTCATTGTTGATCAGCAACCGACAGCCGGCAGCCGTTGACTATTGATTGACGGTCATTGACCAATAATTCATTTCTTTTTTCTCAGCATAAACAAACAACTAAGAAAATAAAAAATAAAAAATTCATTTCCCTCCATTTTTTCGTGATCCTATTCTATTTCCCGCTCAAAACAAACGCCCTAATTCTATAATTAGAATTGATATTATAAAATTTCAAACGAAACGAATGGATTCTGATTGCTTGGTAATGCTGTAACTGCATTTCTTCGGTCAGACCCTAACAAATCAGATTGAAATTGTGGCGTGCTGAAAATGTAGGACGACCTGAAAGCCTCATATAATAAAGATTCGCCTGTAAAAGGAGCAAAACAAAAGGAGGAATGCAAAGAACTCAAATGCACACCAAACCACGACAAATTTGGCATGGAACGTGGCTTTTCGATTTAGGGGGCATGGCACTTGAGCAAAGCAAAAGGTTTTTGCTTAAATCAAGTGAAGGAAGAAATTAGAAATCTTTTATACAGTTGTAATTCCTCTTTCAAAAGATAAAATTGTCGTTGTTCAAACACGGAATTATGAATTTCAAAGCGTGGCCTTTGACTATCCTAGCTAGCTAGCTTTGAATATACTTGCCCGAGTCTATTTGTCAAAACTTAGTAGGGAAGATCTTTGGAACACCATAAAATTAGTTACCTTTATACTCCCTCCGTCCTGAATTGACCGTCATGTTTGCTTTATGACATGTTTTTTTCACTTCAATATTAAGTATATAAGCTAAAATAATTTTATAAAACTAAATTTGTAACATATAGTTTATCATGTAAGGAATCATATGCAAAATTTAAATTTTCAAAATTAATTTATCTTATATGTTAAAATTAAGTCAAACACATATCCAAATAGTAAACAGGACGGTCAATTCAGGACGGAGGGAGTATTTTTTTGAACGTACAACTTAGTTATCAACAACACGGAGCTCTTAAAAAATCAAAGAAAAATATTACTAATTACATTGATTTAAACATCGTTACAAAAAGTTGAACACCGGAGTTTTTTTTATCTCCTAGTATTACTTTTAACATTACATTAGGTTAGTACAAAGAGATCTGTGTCATAAACAAACCAAATTGGGCTAAATGAAGCATCTACTATTAGACCTAGCAAAGGTGACCCGAACCAGAAAAACCGACCCAATCCGAACCCGCATTTAAACCGAATGATGTGACCCGAAATGTGACCCGAAAATCCGAACCAAAACCGAATCAAACCGAAGTTTGATATACCCGAATCCACCCGAACCGAATTGACCCAAACCGAATTGACCTGAACCGAATTGACTCGAACTGAATTCACTCGAACCAAATTCACCTAAACCACACATAAAACTAGACAAACTTCCATTATCCTTCTGTTTAAAATTAATATTAAAAATATATCATCCAATTTGATTATGTATAACCAATAACACGTATAAACTTTTCAGTTAAGAAATATACTAACCACGATTGATGTGTAGATGTTGAAGAATAAGATTACAAAACTTACACCTTACTTAAATAAAGATTACAATATCAAGCTTGGGAATGGTTTAAATGTGTATGTGTATATATCATCACATCACTACTTAGGTTTCTTATTAATACCACAAAAGAATAAAGATTACAAAACTTACATCTCATGTAAATATATTTGTATGAATAATTAAATTAAATTAGGGGTAAACAAATTGACAAAATAAGAAGATAAAGGGACAACCCCTGCATGGGAGCAATAAGCTACTAGAGGACGTCTGCACGAGGCGTGCACGCGAGACGGTGATCGGTGGAGCACACACAACATGAAGTCATGGACGCGAGGTGATGACAGACGCATAAGGGCACATGCACAAGGTGGTGATGGATTGACATGGGCACACGACGCTCGCTCGAGATGACGGGTGCTGATGTAGGACGCACACGGGGTGTGACGGACGCGGGTTGGCGGGAGGTACAGGCACATCGGCGGGGGTGGATAGACTCGGCGCCGAGTGCCAAATATTGACCACTGATTCACTAAATTTTAAATTTATACTTGGTTGATACAATTAATAAATCTATAGTTACAAATTAATATTAAAAATATTGTCATCCAATTTGTTATGTATAACCAACCAATAATAGCAATCTTCATCAATAGTAACACTATATTAAGAGAATTTGGATCCAAATATGAAAATCAATACAAGTTACAAAGGTTGCTTAAATTTATACTTTAAAATTTTCGCCAATTAAGCATAATGCGGTAAGTCACCCAAATTCGACCCATAACCCGAATAACCAAAAAATGAAGAGGCTAACCCGAACCGAAAGCACCCAAACCCGAAATCAACCAAATCGAAGTCACCTGAATTTAATTTTAACCAGATAACCCGACCCGATCCGAACCGAACCGAATAGAGAATATCTGCAAATTGACCCGAACCGAGTGACCCGAATTCCCAGGTCTATCTACTATGTGTCACATAAACCAAATTAAGCACCTGGGCAAATGCAATTAGTATTTGCAACTTGAACCTTATATGATGTTGCGTGCAGGCGGAGTTAGAAATTAAAGTTGTGGGCGCGTGGATAAAATTATAAAAAATTAGGGGGTATTTTATCAATTTTTTCTAAATTTTTTTTACTATAATTTTGTGTAATTTAACAAAGTTGGGGAAGGGTGTTGTAGCCCCTATCCCCCTCTCCGTCCGCCACTTGCGTGAATAGCAAGTCATAAAACAAGCGATCACATAGCTTGAAATACCCCGAACTTAAATATAGGGATTAAAATTAATCTAATACGTATCTAAGGTCCTAATGGTACCTAATTAATACTAGTAAGGAAAAATAAATCCAAAAGAATAAGTAAACTCTTAAAAAGCGGAAAACGCTAAATAAGCGTTAAATAACCATAGGAGGTATGAGACCTCGGTTAGAGTATTATATGGATTCTAAAGGTTTAATAAGACCTAAATAATATATGGGAACAACTCCCGAAGAAAACGGATCCAAATAATGAATTAAAACGCTAATAGAGCTTTAGAGCACGTTTTTCGAGAAAACCCGAAACGTGACTTTAAGTGGTCAAACGAACCCGTAAAAAATTATAAGTCATTAAATAAATATTATTAAGCATTTATGAAAGCTTAATAACCAATAAAAATGACGAAACGAGAAAATTCCGGAAAACGGGCCCGGTAGTGAACAGTACCTAAACCGGGTAAAATAACAGGCGTTTTCTGTAAAAGACGAAAAACGCCCAGCTAATATAATTGTAGGGGGCCGGTTTTTATCAGTAAAATAACTCCCTCACACACACATGTAACTAGCTAACTAATAAGAGAGCCAAAAAGCAAAAAGCAATAAAGTAAAAACTACTTTATTTCCCTTCCCTCTCACCTCACTCTCACATTTTCACTCACCTCTCTCTTTCCTCTTCCCCCTCCATCGTACTCTCCCTCTTCCTCCTCCCTTGGGCTGCGATTTTGGAGCTCCCCCAACAACAACAATGGCAACTCCCACTTCTCTCCCATGCTCTACCTCCATGTGAGCTCCAATCACAAAAATAATTACATATTTGTAATCCCCTCATCATCCTCTACACTTCTCTCTTTTCAAAATCCAAAATGAGGAAGTTCATCTCCATGGGTTTCCCCATTCAAAGAGAAAATGGCACCAATGTAAACCTTGGAGTCTCCTCTCTCCATTAAGGTAAAAATCTATATGAAAAACTCATGTTTTCTCCACCTTACTCCATAACCGATTTTTGCCTCTTTGTAATGCCTTGTTTTCTCTCTCTCCTTTGAGCAAAATATCAACCTAGCAATGGTGGTGGATTCACCTTCTTGAACCAAGGGCTAAAACCCCTTCTAAAACTCTCCAAAGGTAAACCCTAGAAATTTCATTTCAAACACTTCAATGAATTGGCCTTGATTTAAGGGTTAGTATATTAATTGTAGTGTTTTGTGTTCATTGGGTGATGGGAATGGAGTTTGGCAACTCCATTCCCAATGTGGCCGATTTGGGCAAGGAAGAAAGGAAGAAGAGAATTGAAAAGGGAATGAAGGAAATAAGAGCTTAAGGTAAGAGCTCTTTCTTGAAGGCTAAATTTAATGCATTAGAGTAATGGGAATGGGTAAGCCAATTTAAAGAAACCAAAGAGTGTATTGGTAATGTAATTGTGGAATTTTGGGTATTTGTGAACTAGTATGTGCATTGTAGGCCTTAGAGCCAAGTGCATTGTGTATGTGCATTAGTAATGTGGATTGAGGAGGTAATGATGTATTGGTATTGTAATTAAGGAAGTAATGGTGTACTAAGATTTTGTATGTGTGCTGGTAGAACCCTTGTGGTTTGGCTAGATTAGGAATGAGTTTGATGAAAAGTGCATATGTGGAGAAGTAAGAAATGTAGAGGAACTATGGCAAAATTTGGTAGGAATATGTATATGTATGGATGACTTGGTGAATGGGAAAACCAAGGTGTGTATTGGAGTTAGTAGAGATGTTTAATGACTATGAAGTAGTAGTTGTGGTAAGAGAATGAAAGGATATAAAATCTGTAGCAAGAATTGTTGAATGGCATTGGAGAAACTAGGAGGATTTAGGTACTTGACCTTGGGAGTGAGTGTTGGACTTGAAAAGGAGAGACAATGCATTGTAGGCATTGGAAATAGCTTTAGGAGAGGAAATTATGTATGGAGGAGGTGGGAACCAAAAGCTGTAGCAAAGAGGTATTAAATTGCATTGTAGAACTAAGAAGGGATAGTGTGCAAGATTTGGCAAGAGGAGAGTTGGACTTGGGTATAGGTAATGTAATGGCTTGGAATGTATTTGGGATGCTAGTAATGGTATTAGAAGTAGAAGTATTGATATGAGCATTGGGCTTTAAAAACTGTAGCATAAGTGTAACAAAAACTGTTACAAGTGTTGGAAGAGAAGTGAGAGAATTGTGTAAGTTGTTTGATGGATTTAGCAATGGATTTGGTGGATGAATTAAGGTGATTTAGAATGTTTAAATAGTACTAAAACATGTTAGGATGTATGTAGGAAGACTGGGGAAGCAATGGGTGAAATTGGGAAAAGAAAATAAAGGCTGTAGCAAGGTTCTGCTACCGTCCGACCCAGAGTCTGGGTCGGACAGTGGGTCGGACGGGGCTTAGGCAACGGCAGTAAACCTTTCTGGAAGGGTCCGACCCAGAGCCGTGGATCGGACGTGGGTCGGACAGGCAAAAAAAAATCAAGGACGAAGTTACTGACTTCGTCCGACCCAGAGTCTGGGTCGGACAGTGGGTCGGACGGAGTCTGGACCGAAACTTACTGGAACGGTCCGACCCATAGGTTGGGTCAGACGGTGGGTCGGACGGCCCCAACTTATATAGAAAAAAAATACAATAATAATAATAGTAGTAACATAGTAATCATATGTATGTATATATATATAGATATGTACATAAATATGGGACTTAGTAATACACCATTAATGTAACACTAATGGTAAAGAAATAAGTATGTAAATGGGAACAAGTAAGAGGATTAGTTAGGAAGATGAAAGTATAAGAACATTAAGTAAACCCAAAGTAATGGGATAACGGGTAAGTACGGGAATAGAAGCTATGAATGTATTTTAATGCTTAGAATTGATTGAACCATTTGGCATGTAGTCATTGGTTCGGGACTAGGACTCGAGGAACAAATAAGGAACTATGGAGCAAGGGAACACCGATAAAGTAAACCAACGGTGAAGGTATGATTTCTTCATGCCCTGTATCCTAATCTGGTTACCCCGATTTGTGTGCTTATTTGATCACCTAATAAGATAAATGCATGAATCGGACTATATTGCACTTACTCGTGCTTGTTTACATTGTTCTTGATATTTGTCTTGAACAATAGTTTGTATAATTCATGAAATATATGAATGATGATGACTTGTATTCGAATCTTGTATTGTACTTAAGTATTGCGTTGTATTTTGTATAAATGGGTATTGAGCATAGAAATTGTGTATGTGGCTTGTATGAATGACTTCTGCTAATTCCTAACTACCTAACTCCTAACTTAAGTGAGTAAACTGGAATGAGTAGAAGTCCGATATAGCTTCGGCCACGCGTGAGGATGCGGAGTCACAAGAGGTTGGCTGCAATTCCTGACTCTTAAACTGGTCCGCGGCCCAAATCCCTTAAATGGGTAGCATCACGGATTGGTGAGTCAAGTAAATCCCGGAGGTGGGACGGTGTAGTCCCCAGGGCCGGAGGTCCCGATGACTTAACATGAGTAAGAGTAAGTAAGTATGGATCCGTAAGTATGTATGCGTATGTATGAAGTAACGAGTAAAAGAGTAATCTCCACCCGATTAACCCGGGTGGACCAATGAAGCTAACAAGAATTGTATATTGTGTATGTAATGTGTATGTGTAATTCGGAAGAAGGTAAGTATGTATTGAATGGTTTATGTTGTACTTCTTGTATGTAATGAAGTGTATGTATGTGTATGTCTTGCGTAATGTATTGAGATATTATGTATAAGAGCATGTATGCATGTATGTTTGAATGAAATCAACCGCATGTATTCGACCAAGTGGTCGGCGTACCCTCACTAGTACGCGGGGTATGCAGTTATCATGCGCAGCGAAAGCTGACCCCCTAGGGGGAACGTTTTTAGTGTGCAGGTACCCGAAGCGGATGTGGTCAAGGTAAGAGACCGGCGGCACACCCTTGTACTTAGAAAGTAAGTAGTGGTGAGGAATGGGTAGATGTAGACTCTTAGTGAGTATGTATGAACTTGGAAGAGATATTATAATTGTATAAGGATCCTAGTAGACTCGGTTGAGTATATTGTATTGTATGGATTATGGGGGAGTAAGTATTGAATGGCGCATTGTTGTATTTGATTGATGAATGGAGTATGTATTATAGATGTGTAGTACTCGGGATTCCGGTCCATCAGACCGATGCTGTATGTAGAAGTAGTAGCCTTGTTAGTCACGTGGGTGACTAACGGCATTGTATCACCCACTGTATGTAAGTATGTATCCGCTGCGTGTATCTGATGTGTAAGGAGATTGGACGGTAAGCATTGTATTAACGGTAGGGGTGTTACATAGCTGTAGAAACTTGAACTATACAAGTTAACAATATCACTTACTACTAGAAAATTAAGGACAACTTCATTACAGTAGTAGCCAGCGTGTTAGTTACATATCGCTCAAAAAAAGAAGTATTAGTTACATTCTCTTTTTATTTAAAGGGTAGATGGCATAGGAAAGAAGAGAAAGGCGTGAAACAGTTTTTTTTAAGTGGTAAGGTATCATTAATAATTCATAAGGGTAGGGCAACTCGATTAGAGTAACCGGGCTTCAATCCAATTCTAGACGTGAGTACAATTTTGATGCATTTTCAACCATCCTAACCTAACAGAGCCACAAAGGCTTTCCTTCCAGATCACAGACCACACTAATCTTAACTAGTAGAACTACAAAAATGTATCTTATACTAACATAGATCATAAGATAGAAACAAAAACCATACCACAAAACCTTAGATCAACCCTTATGAAAAGATTAACCAAGCCTAGATAATCAAAAGCAGGGGGCTACAAAATGACTGCCAGAAGCACTCTCCTCTTGTTGTAGTCAACCCATAATCATTCATTACGGCAACCCCGGATGCCCCAGAAGTTGCCTCCAGCTTTCCTTTCTCATAGCCTTTACACGAACTCAAATCAATCACCAGCGTCCCATGCAACAGGTTTGAACTTGAGTCCGAATTTATTCCTTTCTTACCCTGTGAACTATCCTTGTTTCGCCACCACATGTCCCGCAAAAAACTACCATCCATAACCATTTCCAAGTTTCTCTTCCTTCCTTCCAGCGCCCCTGCATATGTGTGGATGTAGACTCCATAAATGGCTTGCGGTCCTCAAACTCCTTTGGTAACTCTCTGGTTGGCCGGAAAGACTTAGCTACATTTATTTCTCCCGAACCCAGATCTTTCGACCCTTGCTTGGATCAGCAGGCGATCCTGAATTCCCTTCTCGTGTATTTGCAGAAGTTTGATTTCTATTGTTGGGACATGATTGATTTTAAGCGGATATTTTCCCTTCCTTTACCTGATGATTCCTAATAGTCAAAGGGCAATCTTCTACTCCTGATCGCTTACCCGTTATCTTCATAGCTTTCTAGAAGTTCTCATCATCTTCAACCATATTCTTCCTTCCTATTCTAAAACCTGAAGCTCTCAACCATGGCCCGTAGTTTGAGGCATGCTCATCAAATTTGTGATATGATGGGCATTCCCTTGTCAAGTGAGTAAATAGACCACATTGCTGACATAAATGTGGCATCTTCTCAGAGGAGAGTCAAAGTATCAGAGGTGAACCTTCAAGAGTGAAAGAGATACAACGTAAACTGGCCTCAAAATGTCGTGTCTGACTTTAACTCATAAAAAATCACCGCTGAAATGAGATTCTTCGTTATCGAACTCAATGAAGGTGCCTAACTTATCAGCCAAGCACTGAGAAAAAGTTTTATGTCGAAGAGCGAAAGGAACATTATGGATACAGATCCATAAAGAAATGAACCTGAAATCATGATCCTAAAGCAATTAGTTCTCTTATATGTCTTAAAGAGTTAAGTGGCATCTACCTAAAGCAACGATTCAATTGAAATCGCTATAGGTATGATCTAATTAAATGTCTAAGATAAGTATACCATACCGACAAGGTACCACTACAAGTAGTGTTTATGTGCATAATACACCCTTGTATGAATTTTTGAATAACAAAGCAACAACCTTGGTAAGGCTCAAATCTTTTGATGATCCACTTAGCTCCTCCACCCCCTAAAATAGTAGGAACAACTACTAGCTTTAGGCTTAACACCGTGGAAAAAATCTATTAGAGACTATCACAATAACATAATAAATTTCTCATAATGTGACAATGTTTAGCTTTTTAGTCTTGAACTCCTGATACCATTTAAATTCTTCTTCCGCTTGAAGGAATGCTAGCAATAATATAGATACTTCCAGCTACTTTCCCATTGATGAAATTGATAACGAGCCCCTTTTTAGTCATTTTAGAGTTAAGTCATCTATAAATGTAATTCAAAAAAGATTGAGTTGACTAAATGAAGTATAACTTACGTTGGTTGCTACATTGTTTTGTGAATAATAAATTGTAGGCACCCTAGTTGAGTGATGATATGCATAATAACTTAAAAAACTGAAACAATAAAATAAAAATATAATGGCATTTGTTTGGGGAATAAGGAAAGATTAGTGGAATGATTTTGTTTCATGTTGTTTGTTTAGGTAGATTTTCTCAAATTCGGGAAAGGGGGAGATAATCAAATTATCCCAAATTCCTTTACCTTGATTCTTACCTCCCACTATAGAAAGCGGTTCTCATTCCCAAGTATTCTTTGGCCAGTGACCGATGTCTGATGGTCATTGATCGATGACCAACAGCCATTACCGATGACCGACGTCCATTGACCGGTAAAAAATGAATGGTGACCGGTAATTGGTGCTTGTTGACTGGCGGTAGGTGGTTTTTTACCACTGAGTGATGACTACAAAGAAAAGAAAAGGTTACTACACAATATGAGAAAATAAAGCTAGGTGTAAAATCCCGATGACAATGAAGACTTCCATGATTTGTATGCTTTGTGTGGACAGTTGTATTTACATGTCTCATTCTAGACAAACAAAGAACCCTGAAGGTTGTACATTCGACGTAAACAATTTACTAAACGATGGGTTTGAATTACATAAAAAAAACATGGTCAAGTTGGTCTTTGTATTCCCCCCTCGGTCCATATACGGGGTTAAGCCCAGTGTGGAGCAATTGTGAAGAAAAGAAGTCGTACTAGTGGGATCGGTGAGCATTTCGGCTCTCTGGTCAAAGTTGGACACAAAGGTAACCTGCAAACTCCATTGTTGGATTATGTCGTATATGAACATGAAATCTAGGGCAACATGCTTCATCTAAGAAAGTAAAACAGGGTTAGCCACAAAATAGGTTGCATAAATATTGTCACACTAGTTTGTGAGCTTTGTTTGGTAAAGATTCAACATCGAAAGTTATGATTCAAAGGGAGAAAATGAGAGGAAGAATAGAGCAAGGAGTATATACTCACGATTTTGTGTGTTCTTTCATGGGAGAAAAGTGAAGAAAATGAGAGGAAGAAGAGAGCAAGGAGGCAACAACAGCTAGGAGAGAGAAGGGAGCATTCAAGTTAGGATTTCTAAGTGAAAAAGAAGAGAATGATGAGTGAAAATAATGAAGGGAGGCTGCAGAAGCTTGTACAATCGGCTAGGCTTCTAAATGGGGAGGGTATATTAGGAAATTAGGATAATAAGTGAGGGAATTGGTTCCCCCATGGGCTGGCCGAATTTTGGTTAATTTTGGGGCCTAATTTGGCTCATTTTGGGCCCTCTTATGAGCTAGTTTGTTATTTAATTGACTAACTTGGCCCATGGTGTTTTCTCCAGGTTTTTATGTTATTTAAATTCCTATAAGTCATATTGACTATTAGGACAATCCCAAAGTTTTCTCATTTTAATTGTGCTCTTAATTTATGTAACAACATTTTACATGTTACACCAACTTTAGTTTTAATTTCTTTCTTCAGATGTTTCCTTCAACTTCATTATTTTATGTAAGGTTTAATAACCTTTTGAACCATGTATTTAATTCTATAAATATATGCTCGAGGTTCCATAATTCCTCAATAAATTAAGGCTCATTAGTCTTTATTATTCAATAATTAATCCTTAATTGTTTTTATAATTCTTAGGGGTATTTCACATACTGTGATAAAATTTAGGGAAATTTCAGGTAATACTACTGAATTCTTACTTAATTCACATTTTACCACAACACAAAAACACATGATAATACTCACTTTTGATTAATTTCACCAGATACCACTGTGTCTCATATTCTGTTAATTCCACCGTTAAAGCCCCTGTAAAATGTCTATTATACCCTCATATTAGTTAAGGGAAATAAGGGATTTCAGTGTACTTTGAGGGTATTTGTTTTCTAAGTAGGGTGGTTAACAAATATGAGCTAGGGTATTTTTAGAGTTTTTAAAAGGGATTTAACGGTAGAATTCGGCATATAAGAGGAAGTTGTATCTGGTGAAATTAGTTAAAACTGAGTGTCATTGTATAATTTTAAAAATAACAGTGGTAAACGTGAATAAGCAGAATTCAGTGGTACTTCATGAAATTTTCTAAAAATTATTCAGTTTTAAATATATGCTATTCAAATTGATGTGAAAATTGTTGAATTATATACTTATATTTTTATTCGAATGATTGTAACATAACTACATTTAAGTTTCACATCATCGAGTTTTAACGTTGGACCGCTTTTATGCCACGTTTTTCCACTCTGGCTTAGTGAGACAACTAATGATAGGAAAATATTGTATTGAGTTGTCTAAAGATTACAACCCTAAAGCATACTATTTATAAGGACATATGAGATTCTAGGAACATTCTAGATATGGGTTATAATTATATGGGCCTATGTTTAATTATACCCCCACAATTTGAATGTCGTGAGAGCAAAGTTCACATTGGAAGATTACAATTATCTAAAAGAAAGATAAACTAATTTGACCAGGATCATCTAGTCAAAATATTTGTTGGATGATGAATTTTTCTTCTTGTCGCCAACATTTTTCTCTGTCGCCATTCTCGGTCACCAAATTTATGATTCTTAGTCGTCAGATTCTTCTTGGTTGCCAATTTTATGCTTGATCATCAGATCTTCTTCTTATTCAACCAATAGACATACAAACCAAATATTTTTCCCAACTAAAAAATATGACTACTAATAAAAAAACAAAACAAAATAGTAGGAATACGAGAGGCAGAACAAGAACAGCAAGAACGTTCCCTAAAAACTGTTTGTCATACCCCCCAACTCATCCATCACCAATTCAGTCAAAACATGTGGTAATCTTCTGATAAGCCGCAGACTTATCATATTTTATGCACTAGATTTAGGGTTATATTTATCTAAATAAGGTTAAATAGATGTATTTATGTTATATTTATGTATTAAAGTGTATTATTAGTTCAGTCTTATGTGTGTATGTGTTTTGTGTACAAGGAACAAGTTTCTAGCCAAAAGTCCATTGATGGCGGACATAAGGCCGGGTAAATCCTGCACGACACTCGCGTATAACAGAAAATGAGCTTTGCCGGATGCGATGCCGGGTACATTCCATCCGGCATTAGTGAAACATCACCTCGGTTGACCATACGACATCACATGTGTTCCACGTGATTTCCAACTGCTGCCGGGTATGAAGCCGGATGTCTTCTGTCCGGCATATGCTCCGTTTCGCGCGGATTTGGAGGTTTCGACCGATGAGCAATTGACACATTTTTCACATGTGCCGGCTACTCATGATCCGGCACGACGCCCGGCAACAGACACAACCAAGGCCTATAAATAGGACGAGGGGCTACACTTTTCCACACACTTCAACATACCCATACACTCCATTCACGTCTCTGTTTCCACTTCACTCCATTGTTGGTGTCCAAAGAAGTCTACGGATCCAACCAAGCAAGAGAAGAAGAAAACCTTGTCGGGTTAAGGCTATGAACATCTCCTTCTCCCCCTTTGTATTCTCTTCTTGTAGTTGTGTGGATGGTGATGTAGAATTCTACGCCTCAGCGGGAGCAAGACTTAAGGTTTAGGATTAATCTCTTATTCCCCTTATTCTGTTGTATTCGCGGCATGGGCTATGCACGATGCAAGTATAGATATTGAGTTCCTTTATTCAGATCCGATTTTGGAAGTGGTATTTACGAAATGAACGTTGCCGGATGTAGTGCCAGATGTAAGTTATCCGGCACATTCATAGGCCTTGACTATGCCGGGTAGAGGAGGTCCGGTAGGAGACCCGGCATCATTCATTTTGCAAGACACAAATTCTTTTCGAGACTTGCCACCCTTGACTATTGGTCATATGATATTCTTGCATTGACATCTTCCCAAATCAAAGTTAGTTTATTTAGTTTTCTTAGTTTAGAATCAACCTTTACTTTTCCCCCTTGTTTTAGAATAGGTTATTACCGGAATTAGGACTAGTTTTCTATAAGTCCCTTGGGTTCGATACTCACGGTCGTAATATATTTACACTATACTCCGACCGGGTTTTATTTGCTACCCGTAGTAGAGTTGTAGGTTTAGTTTATTACTTTATTCTTTTTGTACATAGTATTTTTCCCTACAAATTTCACTAGTACAAAAAACGCCTATTTCGGCGCCCCTATTTCGGCGGTTGTAGATAAAAACCGCCGAAATAGGGGCCCAAGATGTATGTAGTCTGAAAAGAAGGCACCTATTTCGGCGGTTCCTAGAAATGAACCTCCGAAATAGGCCCTATGTAATAATAAAAAAAAGAGACATATTTCGGCGGTTCCTTACACGAAACCGCCAAAATAGGTGTTTCTATTTTTCTTTTTTTTTAATTTAATCATCTATTTCGGCGGTTCTTTGTTAGGAACCGTCTTTTATTTTTTTATATTATTACAAGGGTCTATTTCGGCGGTTCCTAACAAAGAACCGCCGAAATAGGTCGTTTAAAATAGCCCCTCAGCCCGATCCGACGCAGTTACGCTTTCAGTAACCTAACCCCTCTTCTCTCTATTTCTCCGCGGCGATTTGATACACCCCCGACGCTACCACCACCACAAGGCCGTCGCCCGCCCTCCTCCTCCTCCGCCTTCGCGGACGTCGCCGCCGTCAGTGGTTGTCGCGTTGGTGGTCGTCGCGCCCTCCTCCCGCCCAACAACAGACGGGCCAAGGTAAATAAAAACCCCAACTTTTTAGTTTCAGTTTTGCTTAAAAAAATTGTTAATGTGTTGTTAAAATTGATAGATTGTTGTCACATTGTGATTGTGGATGCTGATATTTATTGTGTGTGTGAAATCTTTGCAAGTTTTGGTTGTTAAACTAATAAATTTATGTATGCACACAAGGTGTTTGACGAAATGTCCGAGTGAATTTTTTTGCTGTTTTGGCCCTTCTTTTAAGTATAGCTAGGTTAGCTTATTTGGGCTAGATTTATTATGCTTATATATGGGGTGGAACAATGTTTGAGCATATTTGTGCTTATAATTATAAGCTAATTATAAACATGTAAGCAATATAGTTTTGCGCCCTCAATTCATATTTAATTTGTGTTTGCGTTGCCTCTGTAGAGATTGACACTGCTACACGCGTCTCGCACGCCCTATTGAGAAGAGGGGCTGAAAACAATTCATTTAGGAACCGGTAATTTTTTTTAACTTAACTCTTCATTCTCTTCATTCTCTTCACTTACTGTAAATTTGCAACCTAACTGCATTCGCCGGAACAAACACAACTACTGAGTTTCTCTGTGTCTATATGTATTTGTGTCTCTACAGATAAATACTTAAGAAGCTTCTTAACCATTTCATGGTAGATTGAAAGCGGAGCGGAGAACAATTCATTTACGAACCGGTAATATAATCTAACTTATCATTTTTCTCTTTTGCACTTTGTATTTGATTTCCACAAATTATTGGAATTTGGTTTGATGAATAAATTTGGTATATATTAGTTTGGTTTATGATAGAAATTTGTGTTGTTGAATGATTGGTGAATGCTTAATAATAAGCATGGTTGTGTCCTTGTAGAGGGAAATCACTAAATGGGTTCACCATATTGAAGTCGTACGGGGCTGAATACATTTCATTTGTGAACCCGTAATATACTCAACCTATATTTTCATCTTTTAAGCTCATTATGTGTAATTTAGCAATCCTAATTACAAACAATTATCATACGCAAATTAATTCTATTCTGTCTACAGAGAAGTGGTTAAGAAACTCTCCTCAGTCATTGCACGGTAGATTGAAAGTGGAGTTGGAAGAACGGTAATACAATCTAACTTATCTTTTCTTTTTTTTTACTTTGTATTTGATTTCCACAATTATTAAAATTTGGTTTGATAGATAAATTTGGTATTAGTTTGATTTGTGATGGAAATTGTGTTGATGAATGGTTGGTGAATGCTTAATAATAAGCATGGGATAGGTAAAATTATGCAAAAGTCAAGCCAATTTTTTTTTAACAAAATCTCTTCGTAATTAATATTGTTTGATGTATGTGTATATGTCTGACAATATCTAATTTTTTTTATCAGGTCTCACTACATTCAAGTCCGTGAATCACCTCTCTTGTTTCCCGCCTTCTTCCATTACTGTTGCACTTTCCTCCTCTGTGCACAAGTAAGTAACTAAACCTTATTTTTTGTTTAATAAATGCAATTAAGTATTTAAATATAAGTGCTAGTACATAATTTAGCTTCATTCCATATTTGTTGATTCATTTCTTTTGTAATTTATTTTTGTTGCTCCCTTGCAGAGACATATCAGAAGTGGTATTGCTGCATCTCTCGCACAGAAGCCTACCTCTCAGGCACCATTTTCCCTCTCCATAAATCCTTAAAAAAAAGTACGTATTTTAACTCTGGATTCTGTTTTAATCTCTAAAACGGTTTGAACTTATACAGTGGAGAATTGAAAATGTTGGTTTGATGATCTGAATTTGCAATTGGTTTTCAGTTAGCTAGTAAAGAATTGATTTATTTTAATTGTTGGTTGCTGCCATTGTTGGAATGTTTGTGGTTGTGATGACTTTGGTCAGTGCTGAATAATAAGCACGGGATGTGTACAATTATGCAAAGGTCATGCCGAATTTTTGTAGAAAAAGTATTCGTAATATTGTTTTAAACACCGGTTTCTGTTTTAGAAGTGCGACAATTTGTTAAATTTAAAATGCTAGTTTATTTTGTGTTTGTGTTAGCAGAAATATATGTTACTATACTCTACCTAGGCAGTGTACCTATCGTTTTGCGGAATAGTGAATTGAGTGGGGTTGTCGATCTCAGGGACCTCGTTCAATTAATTGACAATTTATTTACTAACCGAGAAAAAACTAAACTAAGAAAAACAGGAAAATGCCACTTTTTCAAGTTTTACTTAATTTAATAAAAAGAATGACTAAACAAAACTAACATAAAATATGGAACAGTAAAAGATAAAAATAAACTAAATAAAGAAAATAAAGATTGAATCTAAAGAAGCACCCCAGATTGTTCTGCAAACCTTCACTTTATTAATCTATCAATAAACTTTCCCTAATTCTGCAATAAACTCAGGAATTATAAATAGTTCGTTGACCGGTCCCTGTACAACGAACCCTAACTAACTGAAATAACAAGCCGCCAAACCATGCCCAAGTTATCAAGTTAACAACATTAAACACAATTCCTATTGGAGACAGATTAACCTATCAGGCCAACCATGCTTCTAGTCGTTAATCCGGTTTAACTTCCTATGTCTTGTTAACTAATCTCACAGCGCCGCATTTTGATTAGAAACGACAAGAATTGCTTTAATAATTAGCTAGAGATTAAAGCGCATGAAGAACAGAAATTAAACTACTGCAATTATAATCAGAGAAAAGATTACAAAATAAACATAAAGATTTCGGTTTGCTACCCCAACCCGGAGAGCTAAACTAACTACTCAACATAATTATAAAAATAACGAACATAACAAAAATAATATGTGGAAGTGGTAGTGGTATGGTGATGGTGGAGCATGACGACGGTGGTGCTGGTGTGACGGTGAATGGTGGTGTGCTTGTGCCTGGTGGTACGTGGAGTACGGTGGTGATGGTTTGATGATGATGGTAATGGATGGTGATGAAGTGAGGTGGTGATGATGTATATTGGTGGCGGTGTGAGAGGCGCGAGGCCCTCAACGGGGCGTGCGTGAGGCGTCCGTTTTTCAAGCCCTAATCCTTTCAATTATATAGCAGCCCGTCATTAGTTTGTTTCACTGCTTTAATCTTCTTAATATTCTATCTTAGATCATGATAAAACGATCCTTGGTCTGATGCAGTGCGGCTGGGCCTTGGGTGGTGATCCATCAGAAATCCAACAGCAATGTCATTAGTGAATAACCTCCGACGTGTACAATGTGTTGCATGAAGAATTCATGCATCGAACAAACTCCTTGCTGCAGCCCTTTGACTTGATCGTGAATATCTTCTTTGATGCAGCCATAATGATTTGTGGTCATGAATAATCATGAACTAATCATGTGTTGAAAAATCATTGCTTTCCTAAGTGCAACCGTACGTGATATATATATATATATATATATGTATATATATGTTGCGAAGCTGATGAAGTAAAGAACGCAATCTTATGATATTTACCTGTATTTGACACATAAAATGTATCAGTTCACATCTAAACATAAATATAAGGAAAACATATGATAAGTGAGAAATATGACATGAATTGTTGTCAAAATAGGAAGAATTAAAGTCCTAAAAGTAGATATATTTCGTACTTATCAGTTTGCAACCTTAGAGTTAGGCTAGACTACTTGACAATCATCCCAGTCATGCTCCATTAAGAAAAACATGTGCAACTTAATACAGACCATATTCTATAAACATTTTAGTTTCACAAAGGCTATAACTCACACCTGGGATCTGTTGCACATATAGTATGAAGGTGACTGGATGCATGGTGATAGAGGGAACATTTTGACAAGATGCTGAAAGAGTTTTGCAAAGCTGCGGTGCAACACAGGACAGGACAAAGGCGGAGAAAATTCCATGTCCTTGTGTTTGATTGTGGTGTGGTCAGACAATATGAAAGCATCAACGTCGTACAATTCCATCTGAAGACCCTTGGTTACATGCCACATTATAGAAGATGGACTTTTCATGGAGAACCTGTTGAAGATAATGCTTCAGCTTCCTACAGTCACGATTGGTGTAACTCAAGAACCGAGCAGACATTCGATACTACTAACGAGTCAGAACTCCCAAGCGCTTCCGGAGTCATGTTGACAGTGAGTCGACTTATCATGATGAGCAATGGATGAGATGCTTGATAACATTGAGGATAATTTTGTCGATCGGCCGGATGAGTATCAAAGGTTGTTGGACGCATCGAAGACGGCGTTTGTATTCTACTACTTGCACTAAGTACACAAATTGACAGCTATATTGAATTTGTTCAACCTGAAGGGAAGATATGGGTTGAGTGACAAAGGTTTCACGACATTCCTCGAGCTGATTCATGATATGCTACCGGATGAGAACAGTCTCCCTACCACCACGTATGAGGCAAAGAAATGGGTGTGTCCAATGGGAGTAGAGTAAAAAAAATTCACCGTGTCCAAACAACTGTGTGTTGTACAGGGGTGAATACGAACATCTAGACAATTGCCCGAAATGTTCGTTGTCCTGGTATAAGCATAAAGATGGTGAGTACTCTCCTCCGTTCAGAAAAAAAGCCCTCCAGCAAAACTACTTTGGTATTTGCCGATTATACCCAGATTCAAACGGTTGTTTTGCGAATCCGAAAGATTCAAAGAACTTACGATGGCATGCGGAGGGTAGAAAGAGTGATGAGAAATTAAGACATCCAGCAGATGGGCCTTAGTGGAGAAACATCAACAGACGGTACAAAGAACATTTCGGACATGAAGATAGGAATCTGAGGCTTGGGTTATGTACTGATGGAATGAACCCATACGGCACATTGAGTAGTCAACACAGTACATGGCCTGTTCTGCTAATGATCTACAATTTGCCCTTATGGTTGTGTATGAATGAAAGTACATCATGTTATATCTCCTGATATCTGGTCCTAAGCAGCCAGGTAATAGCATTGATGTGTACCTTGCCCCTCTAATCGACGATCTGAAGCTATTGTGGAATGAGGGGACCGTGGTATATGATGCTTATGCAAGAGAGAATTCATGCTCAAGGCTTTGTTGTTCTGTACCGTCAATGACTTCCCTGCGTATGGGAACTTGTCCGGTTACACGGCTAAAGGAACATTTGCATGTCCCATATGCGAGGAAGACACTTGTTCGGACCGTTTAAAAATTGTGGGAATAATGTTTATATGTGTCATCGACGTCTTCTCCCCGACGATCACCCTTATCGAGTAACGAAGAGAAAGTTGTTCAATGGTCAAGCCGAAACTCGTGTGGCCCGTCTACCTCTGAGCTATGAGGAAGTGTACGAAAAGGTTAAGGACATTGCAAATGTATTTGGAAACACATCAAAACCGGCGAAAAACATTAGGAAAAAGTGTTCTATCTTTTTGGATCTACCTATTGGCTGTCATCTTCATCTTCTTGTGAGACACTGCTTAGACATCATGCACATTGTGAAGAACGTTGGTGAGGTAGTGAGTGGGACTTTACTCAATATACCCGACAAAACAAAAGACGGATTGAAAGTCAGAAAGGACATGCAACCATGGGTATACGAAAGAGTTACACCCACAAGAGAATGGGAAACGAATCTGCCTACCTCCTGCATGCTACACGCTCTCAAAGGCTGAAAAGATTAGTTTCTGCAAATGTCTGCACTCGGCAAAAGTACCGTCTGGGTACTCTTCAAACTGGAAGAACATTGTATCGATGAAGGATTTAAAACTTTTAGGCATGAAATCTCACGATTATCATGTACTGATGTTACATCTCTTGGTCGCAATTCGAGGGATATTGCCATCTGATGTCAGAAATGCTTTAACTCGGTTATGTTTCTTTTTCAACACTGTTTGCTCCAAGGCAATTGACGTAACCTCTCTAGATGATCTACAACGTGAAATTGTTGTCACATTATGTCAACTTGAGATGTATTTCCCACCATCTTTCTTTGACATAATGGTGCATCTAATTGTGCACATCGTTCGAGAGATACAGTTCTGTGGTCCGGTATACTTACGGTACATGTACCCTTTTGAACGGTACATGGGTATTCTGAAAAGTAGAATGAAGAATAGGTATCGACCAAAGGGGAGCATTGTTCAAGCAATAGTGACTAAGGAAGTCACGAAATTTGTGACCGATTATTTGAGTGAGGCAGAGTCTATTGGTATCCCAAAACCACAACACTATGGAAGGTTTAAAGGTAAATGTTTCATTGGTAGAAAGATCGTGCAAGTTTCGCGTCAACTTATTCATCAAGCACATTTGTTTGTCTTACAACATCTTGAGGTTGTTGAACCTTATTTCGAAACCCATATGAAATACCCCAAACTTAGATATGGTGTTTAAATGATAAACTAAAATATAAGGAGGCTAAATAATGCCTTAGAAACATTAAGAAGCATTTCTAATCGGAGAATATATAAGGAAACACCAAAAGAGCAGTTTAAGCAAAAACGTGCTCTAAGCTTGGAGAGACTTGGGAGAGTACCCAAATATCGTTCTAAGACCTTAGTAATATTCTAATGGTCATTTTAAATCAATTACCAAAGAAAAACAAGCTTGAAAACAAGTTAAAACACAAAATATGCTTTAAGGAGTCTTAAAGCACGTTTTTGAAAATTGTCTTGTAAATGAGTTTTGAATGGCTAAATGTCCATAATTACTCTTTAATTAACATGTGTACTATATAGTATCACATTTGGAAGTCTATATCAATGGGAAATCAAAAATTTCACAACAATGTGCCTTGTTTTGGTGAATAGTGAATTAATTAAGCTAGTTTATAACATAAGTCTATATAAGTGAGACATTTGGTCACAAAGACTTAAGTACCCTCATTATTAAAAGGGGGCCGGTTTCTTAGGATGAGTCACCACCTTCATGAGTTATTAAGCAATTAAGAAAGCAAATAAGACTTATAAAGCAAAAAGTACTATTTACCTTTTAACTAAATATCACATTTTACTTACCTCTCTCCTCATCTCCTCATTTCTTCTTGTTTCCCACGGTTTCTTCAAGCTCTCTCCCTTCTCCATTAACGTGAAGAACAACTCCATGCTAGCTCCC
Source organism: Limonium bicolor (assembly GCA_023374045.1). Lineage (NCBI taxonomy): Eukaryota > Viridiplantae > Streptophyta > Magnoliopsida > Caryophyllales > Plumbaginaceae > Limonium > Limonium bicolor. The sequence continues at coordinate 2,651,057 of CM041778.1, forward strand.
ATCTAGCTTTGCCCACATCTTGTTCATTTTAGCTCCAAATCCAAAACAAAATACATATTCTTCTTAGTTAGCTCAAGCTCCTTCTTTCTATCTTTTCAAAACTTCAAGAGCTTCATTTTGGTGCCAAGTCAAACCACCATTAGAGGAGGAAATTCAAGTTTGGAGACTCCATTGGCATCTCCATTCTCTTAAGGTAAAGAAAGTGTAAGAAAATTTAGGTTTCCACCATTTTCTTCACATGTCCGAAAATACATACTCATGGAACTCCATGTTTATGCCTTGTTCTAGCTTGTTTCTACTCTTCAAAGGAGAGAGGAGGTCCTTCTTGCTTCATACCCAAGTTTGTCTTGAGAAACCAAGGTAAAACAATTACCTTAATACCTTAAAGCATATTTTTAACCTAGGGTTTGTTCCTTAGGGTTAATGTGTTATCTAGTACTCATTGGAGTCATTGGATATTGGTTAGAACATTGGCAAGGAGATACACATTGGTGACCGAGATTGAACAAAGAAAAACCTTAGGAAGAAAGCTTTTTAAGCTTGTAAAGAACAAGGTAAATTACTTACCTTAAGATGTCTTGTTGTTTAAGGGAATGGGATTTAGGTATATGATGAGTTTAGTGTAGAGTTTATATTGGGAAGGTGTTATAAAAACCTAGGAGAAACAATGACTATACTTGTGAACTTGTGACTAAAGAGCAAATGAGAAGAAGAGATAGTTAAAACAATGTGGAGATGAATTACAAGAAGCATTTTATTTCAATGGGAGCCTTGTTGAGTGTATTCGCAGGTTGAAGGCAAATATATGTGGAAATTCAGTGGTTAAGATTATTGTCATTAAGGGCCTAAGTGCCAAGCATTTTGAGTTTAAGCAATATATGATGATGTGGTGAAGTTTTAGTGAAAATTGTGTGTTAAGGTGTTGTGATGAGAATTTGTGTGGTATTGGTTGTTTGATGGAGAAAAACCATGTGTTAGGAGGTACTATATACTAGAGAACCCATGGCAAATTTAAGAGGAGTTTAAGTGTTTAAGATATTCTAAGGGAATTTAATGACCAAGGAAGTACTAGGATGTTCTATAGGTTGTCTTGATGAAAAAGGGTGAAGTTGAGGTGTTCTAATGACTTATAATGACTTAGGTATCACCATGGAGGATTTAGGAATCAAGAGAATGTATTTGAGTATTTAGGACTTAGGCAAATGTGGTGCACAACTAGGAAGGAAATAATGTGTTGATGATGGAAGTTAAACTTGTGAAGGAACTTTAAGTAAATGCATAAAGAGTTTTAGATGGTGAAGATGCTTGGGAGATGATGTTATAGTGGTGAGGAAAACATTTGGCATAGTGGTTACATTAGGTATGAACCACCACCTAGAAACCTAGAGGAAAACATTACAAGTGTTAGCATTATTACAAGGAAAATGCATAATGACTAAGGTGGATCTTGGTAAATGATTTAATGTGTTTTGAGGAGGGCTTAAGGTGTATTTGAGGTGCCCAAATGAGGTTATAACATATTAGGATATATGAGGAGAAGTTTGGAGTTGAAAGAGAGTTTAGAAACAAGGTTCTGGAGCCGACCGACCTTAGGACCGACTTGCAAGGTCGGTCGAGCTCAGTTTACACTACCGGAGAAAGTTTCTGGAATGGACCGACTTGGGGACCGGACTTGCAAGGTCGGTCGGACCTGTATTTTGTACGGTAATAAGTCTCTGGAATCGACCGAACATAGGACCGGACTTGGCAAGTTCGGTCGAGCTTAAATTTCCCTCGGGGAAACTCTCGGGAATGGACCGACCTTGGGCCGGACTTGCAAGGTCGGTCGGGGTAGAATTTTCAACGGTGAAGTGTTCTGGAATGGACCGACCTTAGGTAAGGTCGGTCGGAAGTTCGGTCGGACCTAAAAAAAGAAAAGAAATTTTGAATTCTAAGAATGGTAATAGGTAATAAGGTATACCTTTGGTAGGGTGGTAATGGTTAGGACCCTAAGAACTTAAGGGATTAAGTTAAGTTAAGTATAAGTTTTAGGTTTAAAGTTAAGTTGTAAGTTAAGTGGCAAGGACTTGAGAGGTTATTAAATGGAATCTTTAGAGACTAAGTGAGTTAAGTAAGGTGCAAATAACTAATGACCTAAAAATGAATGAATGTTTTAGGTTTGTGAATTGGGACCCCGAAGAAGGTTAAACAAACAACGATCGATGGTGAACGGTACAATCCTTCTTGTGACCTGCTTGCTAACGAGGTGTCTCTCGGCTTGTGTGCTATCTGTTTATTTGCTATGACTAAAACAAGATAAAGCATGCAACCGGTTATATTTATTCTCGTTGTGTTTGTGTTATCCTTACACTAACCCGCGAGACTTAAGATGGTTACTAACCAAGTTTAGTACTTACTGAGTTAAGAATAAGAGTTAAGTTTGATGGTTGTTGGTTAATGCCCGTTAAGGCTTAGCTAGCACATGGTGTTTAAGATGTCTACTAACTGGAACTTGAGTGAGGAAACCCGGGACCGATCTCCGGTCATGCATGCTAAGGAAAAAGGGGGACGGTATCTGAATCAGATCCGCCCTCCGCTTAAGGACTTGTCTTCGGACTTGTAGCCTAGGGCCGGTTGCCGGCTCAGCTACGCTGGACTCCCGTCCAGAGTAGGTGGCATTAAGATGGTGCGGTGGGATCACCTAAATCCCAGTTCGAATTAAGCTACAACCAATCCCTTCCAGGAAAGGTTTGTATACTGAGATTAAGATTGAGATTAAGATTGAGATAAGGTAAGGAACTGAGATTAAGGAAATGAGGACTAAGGAGGGGGTTACTAACCCACTTGTTAAGGGAACGCTTGAGTCGTTCATTGGTTGTGAACTATATATGTTCATCTGTGGTTATTGTTATTGCACCTCATATTATGCTTGTGTAAGTAATCAATTTTCCATGCTATCGACAATTAGTCGTCGTAGCCCCGTTAGCTTGGGGGCCATGAGAGGGTGTACCAGCATTCGTGCTGACCCCCTCGGGGCTATTTTTACACTTGGAGGTAAGAGACCCATGAGGACGCACTACGAGAGTAGGAGCGGTTAGACTTAGGGTGGGATGTTATTTTGAGTTCGGGTTGCGCCTGTGCACCCGACTGTTTATATTAAACTGATGTAAGTTTGAGATTATGTTTAAGATACTTGTACTCGGTTGGTTGTGGTATTGTGAATGGTGATGTTTTGAGTTGGATAAGTATTTTGGATAAGTATTGTAAACGTTAAGGCCGGTATATTCTAACGATCAGACCGTGGCAAGGTCCAGGTGTTATTTATTTCCGCTGCGACGTATTCGATTAAGTGTTCAGTTTGCGATAACCACGATAGGCTTTGGATGGGGTGTTACAAAAAGTGGTATCAGAGCGTAGTTACGCTCTGATCAAGAAATACCGGACATGAGTAACCACCGAGTTAGGATATAAGTTAAGGAATAAGTGTTGGGTTAAGGGTGTGAGAAGTTAGAGTGAGTAGAGTCAGATGACCACTAATAAGTGTGGATCGTCTTTATCGTCTACGGACGTTATAAATTTACTAACCGAGACAGTGGTGAATACAAACTAATGTGAGATGTGCTTATTCAGATGGCAGGACGTCCTAGGGGAAGCCGAGGTCGCGGCCAGGGTGAGGATACTTCAGGAATACCTGGAGGGCAGACGATCGTAGAGATCGTAGCTGCCGCGTTAGGGCATATGGGCTACCAGCCTGGTGCGGGTGTACCACCTCCACCGCCACAACCTAGGGAACCAAACTGGGTGAAGAGTCTAGCAGATCTTCGACCCGTGCACTTTAAGGGGGAGACCGATCCCGCCAAGCTTGAGGCGTACATCTCCGAGTTGGAGACCGCCTTCGAGACCCTTGATGTCCCTGCTGGGATCAAGGTGCGCTTAGCTGTTTTCTATCTGAAGGGGGCGGCAGGCGATTGGTGGAAGCTGGTGAGGGCCGAGCATGTGGCCAATCCAGAGTTCGGCTGGGAGCAGTACACCGCCTTGCTACGAGCAAAGTACTACCCCGCCCATGTCCAGACGAAGAAGCGCTTGCAGTTGGATGCGCTTAAGCAGACGGACAAGATGACAGTGGACGAGTATTACTCAGAGTTCACTGCCTTGCTCCGTCTTCTGCCAGGTCTTGGATATTCTGACCAGATCTTGGTGGACCGCTTCTATGGCGGGCTTAGCCATCGACTCCGCTACGGCATGGGGCCGATTAGTTACACTACCTTGCAGGAGTGCTATCACGCCGCTGCTAAGGTTGAGATTACCGTCCAGCTGAGGGACGAGGAGAATGCAAAGAGGAAGAGTGCTGGTAAGAGCTCAGAAAGTCAAGGGCAAGGAGGGTACAAGAAACAAAAGTACCAGCCTCAGGCCCAGAAAAATCAAACCCAAAGGGGAGGGAGGAAAAGGAGAAGGCTTCGGAAGAGCCATTGAAGCTGACATATGCTATTGCAGCTACACCCCTGCGCTCTAAGGCGCCAAAGGGATCTGAGACTGAGAAGGGAGCCGGTGGTGGCTACCAGCGACGCTTCATCTGTAGATGGTGTCACAAGGACCACCCCGGGCTCGACTGTAAGGGGAATAAGGTGGAGTGCAACTTTTGTGGAGTCTACGGGCATCGAGCGTATGAGTGTTACCGGAATCCTGCTAGCAGAGCCTATAGGCCCGATACCAGGGGCAAGGGCAAGACCGATCAGGGAGCTGGATCTGACGGTCAGAGGAAGGTGCAGCAGCCGGCAGACAAGAACCCCCGGGTGACCCAGAAGTCGGGGCCCACTTTACACATGGTGGACCGGGACGATGAGCCTGAGCCCTCATCGAGGCCAGGTTATGGACTCGGTACGGAAGGGCACTAAGCATACTTACAGAGGCACAAGCCGACGCCAGCGGTACTATCCTCACCGGCACCTTTCCGATTAATGGGATTGAGGCATCAGTTCTCTTTCACTCAGGGGCCTCGCATACCTTTGTCTCGGCATCATTTGCGAGCAGGTTGGGGCTAGACGCTGATGAGCTACCCGACTTCACGGTTACGCTCCCGTCTAAGGAGAAGGTTCGTTGCACTCGTTACTACCGAGGAGCCACCATCAGAATTAAGGGAGAAGACTTTCCAGTCAGTTTCATTGAGTTCAGTAAGCTAGGATTTGATGTTATCTTCGGGATGAACTGGTTGGAGCGGCACAAGGGACGTATCCTCTGCGCCGAGCATAGATTGCTGCTCAGGAGTCCGTCTGGGGTAACAATATCATACCGCCAGAGGCCTAGAGAGCCTTCGACTAAGATCATCACCGCCATGGCAATGCATAGATAGAGATTAAGGAGAAGGAAGAAGTATACCTCATCTGCTAGTACAGGACTAGAGAGAGACCCTGAGTTCGACCCCGACTTACCGTTAGTTTTCGTAGTTCCCCCCCTACCTATTTCCACGGAACCTCTGCCCGGCATGCCACCCCTCGGGAGGTAGAGTTCACCATCGAGCTGCTACCTGGTACCGGACCGATAGCCAAAGCACCATACCGTATGGCTCCGGTAGAAATGACTGAGTTAAAGGAACAATTGAAAGACTTGTTGGATAAGGGATTCATTAGACCAAGTGTGTCACCATGGGGAGCGCCAGTCCTCTTCGTGAAGAAGAAGGATGGTAGCCTCCGCCTCTGCATCGACTACAGAGAGCTGAATGCAGTAACAGTGAAGAATAAGTACCCACTACCCCGCATTGACGATCTGTTCGATCAGTTGAAGGGAGCATCTGTGTTTTCCAAGATTGATCTCAGATCGGGGTATCATCAGATAGCCATTAAGGAGGGAGACATTGAGAGACGGCATTCCGGACACGATATGGCCACTATGAGTTTACAGTGATGCCGTTCGGTTTGTCGAATGCACCGGCGAAATTTATGGATCTGATGAACCGCTTGTTCCGGGAGCAGCTGGACAAGTCGGTTGTGGTTTTTTTGATGACATTTTGATATATTCGAAGTCTAAGGTTGGGCATGAGGAACATCTGAGGAGGGTATTGGAAATATTGAGGGAGAACCAGCTATATGCTAAGTTCTCCAAGTGTGAGTTTTGCTTGACCAGGTCTCCTTTCCTAGGTCATGTCATCTCAGATGCTGGGATCGCAGTGGATCCAGCAAAGATTGATGCCGTACGTACCTGGCCAAGGCCGAAGACTGTTACCGACATCCGGAGCTTTCTCGGTCTGGCAGGTTACTACAGGAGGTTTTGTTAAAGATTTCAGCAAGGTCGCGAAACCGATGACCAGTCTGATGAAGAAGGACGCACCATTCTTGTGGACAGTTGACTGTGAGAGATCATTTCAGCGCTTGAAGGACTCACTGACCACTGCACCGGTTCTGACCATTCCAGACGGTACAGAGGGCTTTGAGGTTTATTGTGATGCATCCGGCAGAGGGCTGGGTTGCGTGCTCATGCAACATGGCAAGGTGGTGGCATATGCCTCACGCCAGTTGAAGAAACATGAGGAGAACTACCCCACACATGATTTAGAGCTAGGAGTTGTAGTCTTCGCTTTGAAGAAGGCCGGTTGTAATCGAAAATGAGAATGAGGATAACGATGATAATGAAACGGTAGAGGAAACATCCTTGCTTCCTACTGGATTACCGGATTCGATTGATGTTACCGAAAACGATTTGCTCTACGCACGATCAGACCATGATGAGGGTGTTTGGGTAGACAATATGAAGTGATTTATGTTTTCGTGTCAGGTAATGTTGTTAGTAGAATGTAGACTGTAATGTCATCTTAACTGTTATTGTTATGCTTCATAGTATTTATGTTAATTTATATAATGACTTTATATGATGAAAATGCTTTATTTATTTTTTTTTTGCAGTGGATGATCACCCTATGGATGACCCCGTTGGACAGCTTCTCTTGACTGGAGAAGCAGAGCCACAGCAAGGTAGACCAAGTAAGCAGGTCACAAGAGGAGGAAAGAAAAAGAAAGACCAAGTAGCTGTACGCGATGAGATTGAGGCTGGCTCTTCACAGCAGACCGAAGAGCCGTCAGTTGTCCCACCAGAGGCCAAGAAGCAAAAGAAGAGAGGTGCCACACGTGGGCTGAAGGCTTTAAAGGGCCCTCCTACAAAACCGGTGCAATTCAATCAGTTCAACCAACCTCGTGGAAATGGAAGAATGACTTCACCGCTTACGGTAGCCATTTGGTGAAGACATTTTGTAACATAAACCACACCTGGAAGCAAGTGCCTCAATCGTTGAAGGATACTATGTTTGAGCATCTCCAGGTAAATCTCTACATTATTACTATTATCTATTGTGAAATAATAGAATATTTATGTTTACTTACTAACTGAATGATCATGTATGTAGTCTCGTTTCTCTGTGGATCCCGCACTTAAAAAGGATGTGCTATCATCGATGTCGAAACAGTTCCGGGACCACAAGAATAAGTTGGCTGACAAGTTCATCTACAGATGCCTGATCTAGAAGATCCAGATGATCCAGATCATGGTTTCGGCGGTGAGAGACCACCATGGGAGGTTTACGAGGGAATCACCGAAGAGCAATGGGTACAATTTGTTGAGTCACGTCAGACACCCGGAGTTCCAGGTGCACTTTAGTGTCATACATACATAAATTACTCTTAATTTCTTATGTCTTTTGTGTTCAATTTCACTAAACATGATCATATTTATTTATGCAGGCTCTCCGTGCACAACAACAAGCAAATGCTAAGAAGAATCTGTACCCTCACCACTTAGGTGGAAAAAGTATTGCTCAAAGGGTACCAGAATGGGAGCAAAAGGGATATCTGCCCACGGATGGCTCATTGGATACCAGTGGCAGAAGAATGAAAGAGTGAGAGTTAAGCCACATTCCGAAGAACTCTACTCCCGAAAATCCTCAATACGATGATGCCACGAGAGCAGTTATTGCTCAAATGGTAAGTGATGTCATTTCATTTTTAGTCGAACTGTTCATTTCATTTGTATATGAACTTATGTTAAACTAATAACTGTATTTGTGTGTTGTATTAGGGTGAATTAAGCTCTCAGCTCACCCAGGGCACCTGGACCTCACAGAGGAATGATGATCCTCTTACACGCGCTCTTGGTAAGAAGGATCATCCAGGTCGTGCCATTGGGTTTGGTGGGCACGTTGGTATCCGCCAGGCATTTGGCGTACCCGGGTCCAGAAGTGCCCAGTGAAGGATGATTAGCTACGAGGAGCACCTAAGAGAGATGGATGAGATGGAGCAGAGGATTAATCAGAGCGTCGACGAGAGGATCACTCAGGCTATGTCAAGGATTGAGACATAGAAGCATAGCAGCCAGAGGTTTCTCGACCACCAGTTGAGTCACCCATTCATCATCAGAGTTCTCTGGTAGTGGGAAGTAGTGTACAGTCGGTTGAGCCGTTTTCCTATGCATCTCTAAAGGTTAGACTTACATTTCAATTGAGTACATGACGATTAAGATTTTTCATTTGATCACTAATATCATCATAGAGGAATTCACAATTTTTATCTAAACAAGTTCCACATAACACTCAGGCACCCACTAAGTGCCATCTATTTTTACAAATTGGAGTAGAAGAGGTCATGGTGGCATGGGAAAACTTTTCCCTTCAGTTCCAAGTGATATTGTGCACGGTGAACCACTCCAACATTACCATGCACGGGTGCTTCTAGACGAATTTGTTGCAGAGCATGGTGATGTCTGTCTACTACCGGTGCCGATCCCACAAAGACGTACCTTGCGTTCCGCACAAACTGCGACAGTGCAGTGGCCAGCACGATTGGTCAAACTCCCTGGGCAGGTATTTACTCTTAACCGTTGCTATAAAACTATTGATGTACCACCTTGCATCCATATACTTAATTAGTTAATATCATAGGATATGAGCCGACCAAAGACTGATAAGGGAAAAGGGAAAATAATTGCTGCACCTGTGCAATCAAAGGCATCCACAAATTTTATGCTTAGACCTAATTTGGTGGAGAAAAGAATATTGGCCGGCTTGTCGACTAATATGCAGATTCTGCACTCATCGTTGTTTGCTGCTACCACCTCATTGTGATTCCCTCACTGTGAAGATCACGAGCGGATATTTCACTATCAAGTTCAAGGAGAAGATATACATCGATTTGGGATGTATATGTCCGACTTTGAGGAGTGCTTCAGGAGGGATTGGTTGAATGTGTCGATTATCAAGTCAACCGCCATGTGAGTGACTTCTACCTTTTATATTTTGAATTCATTGATCGGTGATGAATTAGATGTTTGAATAAAAAGTTAATGACTAATGATATTGCCTCATAGGTGGGTGCATAATAAGGCAATCAATGTCTATGAAGATCACAGATTCGGATTCCTGTGTCCTGCTATGTACAGTGAAGTCCAGATGACAAGTGATATGGAAGGCCTTATGCAATATATGACGAATGCCATCTTTGAATGTTCTAACAAGTCATTTATTATGCTGCCATATCATTCAGGGTATGATATTTGACTATTTCTCTTAGTTTATCTAAAACATATAGTTTGTGTTAGTTGTTTAATGATTTCAACACATTGTGTAATTTGTGGACAGTCGACATTGGTCATTGCTTGTGCTGGTGATGTTGAAGCACCCACGAATCTTGAAATTTGACTCACTTGGTAAGGGTGCCAAGAGACCGAAGATCTCCACCGTAATACTGAGGTAATTAGTTTGTTATCGTAAACAACAATTATTTTTACTTAACATTAATTGTTTCATAACTTGCTACTGATGCTTAAAACTATATATATTGTTGATGTATATAGTTCCATGAGAGCTGCATTATCTCTCCACAATAAACAATGAAGCTTGACATCCCTTGGAACACTGTCAAGGTACTCTATTAATTGATAAATTTGTGTGATAATGTTTAAACTTGTTTATAACTGTCAATATGTGTGTTGTATATAGTGTCCGGTGCAGCCTGGGGGTTCAGAATGTGGATACTATGTCATGAGATTCATGAGTGACATAGTAGGAGCGTCGAACCTTTTACCAGAGCACTCGTTAGACAAGGTAACATTCTTTGAAAGTTTCAGTTATGCTCTTTACATGTTGTTAGACTTGTACGTTTTAGATTAATGTTCATTTTTTTTCAAGGCTTACGAAGAAGTGTTCAAAGGTGGTCAATATGATGATGCTCAAATTGTTGAGATGCTTGAGGAATGGTCGGAGTTCGTCTGCACAAGTTTAATGAATTGATGATCATGAAGATGTTTTGTGAACTTTTTCGAGTATGTAATTGTAACTCTGTACACTTGTGGATGGTGTAATGGTAGATTTGAATTGATTGTAATGTGGTTTTTATTTGTAATGAAATTGTGTAATTAAGTGTAATTGCATTGTTTTGTTAACTCTCAAATTGTGGCGCGTCGTTGATACTAATTGGGAGCTTTTATAACTTTTTAAATGTGCGCTGGAGCTCCCTATGTGGATGAAGCTTTATTACAGGTCTCATTGATCCAAATGCGGTGAATATATATATATATGATGGGATGGAAAAAAACAAAAAAGGGGGGGGGCTATTTCGGCGGTTCTTAGCTTAGAACCGCCGAAATAGATACAAAAATAGGTCTATCTCGGCGGTTCTTAGCTAACAACCGCCGAGATAGACTCATGGTGCCTTCTGGAATTGACCGATGCTGAGATTGACCATGAGTCTATCTCAGCGGTTGTGAGCTAAGAACCGCCGAGATAGACGTCGTCAGAATTTGATTTTGGCGCCCACCTATTTCGGCGGTTTTATTTACAACCGCCGAGATAGGTATACCTATTTCGGCGGTGCTCATTTCGGCCTTTACAACCGCCGAAATAGGCCCCTTGGAACCGCCAAATAGGCCTTTTTTCTACTAGTGTTTCCCGTTAGCATCTTCGTGTGTGAAGAATTACAGCCGCCAAACTCCATTAGAAACAAAATCAACCCAACACACACCAACAAGAGGACTCTCTTCATCACCTTTCCCAATTTCTTTCCTTTCATGATTTTCTTTATTTCCCTTCCTTTCTCAACTGAATCCTTTTTTTTCGACCTCCCTATCTCATTAAAAGCAACACAGAAGAGAGCTCCTCCACACATGATGCTCAACCCGCCAAGAAACCCAAATGATTGAATTACTAAACAATGAAGGATGAACAATAAGGGTTACGTGGGTGTTGTAGGTGAACTGTTTGTGGGAGTTTGGGACACTGCTATGAATGTTGGTTTTGGGAATCAGCCATTGAAGTGGCCTGGAAGACGTCGTTGTTGCTGGAATCAAATGATGAGTGTTGGTGGCGGTTGCCGAAGATGTTGAACCATAGTCATCCGCCGATGTCTCCTCGACGGGATTGGAGAAATAGTTCAGCACTCCATCAAAGGAATTGTGTGCGTGCGGACTCGACTGGATGTAAGTCATCACCAGAGATTTGGTTGAATAGAGTGGTATTGATTCGACGACGGTAGTGTGGAATAGGATTGGGGAAGAGAAGATACTTTTTCTTCTTCTTTTTTTTTTGATAGAGGACCAAGATCGAGAAGGGGTACAATCCCTCTAGTGGTTGTAATACCATAGTGAGACAACTAATGATAGGAAAATATTGTATTGAGTTGTCTAAACATTACAACCATAGAGCATATGAGATTCCAAGAACATTCTAGATTTGGACTATATTTATTTATATAGGACATATGGGTTTATGTTCTATTACGGTTCCTTAACTAAATAATTAAAGCCTTGAAGTGAGCTGATTATGAAATTGAGATTAACAATTATATTTATTAGAAGGAAAAAATGTAGCAATTGTTTCGTGTTGGCATTGCTAGTACTATTGTGTGCCTTAACTAAAACCCATAACTATCAACATTTGGTACACTATAAGCTGAAAAGTTGTTTTGGCAGCAATAGATACTTTTATTAATAGAGGCATATAAGATAGATTACAACCTAGCATCATAATTTTCTAACAAGTGGAAGTACCAAACCAGACAAAAAACAAACACACACAAACCCACCATTATGACCAGCTAGGCCAAAACAATCCGGTCAATCCACTGAGGTCAACCTGGTTTCAAGAGACAACTGCCTATTCAGTAGATTAAAGGAGCTTTGAGCTAAGACGAGAGTCCAAACAAGCCCACAGGGCATGCCGTTTACCAATCACCAACCTGAAGCCGAAGATGGCATCGCAAAACCATATCAATACCTATACAAGCACACACCACAATGTTTGAAATCCAAACCAACCATAAGCAAACCCGATTACCAAAATTCCAACCTAAATCCTCACATCGAAGAAAAGCTAACCAATAAACTAACATAGCAAATAACAAAGTAAACTTAAGGTTCACATAAACTATTAGCTGAGACAAAAGGGACACTAAGCCTATCAGAAGGTACGAATATCGACTAATTGCATGATTAGTGCCCTTAACACTGTAATTAGTCAACACATGCATCATTTCTCATGGTGACTTCGAGAAGACCCCCGAGTAGCCTCATCGTTTATCTTCCTGTTTCCTTGAGACAAAAGGACAATAACCCTATCAAAAGGTACCAACATTGACTAATTGCATGATTACTTCCCTCAACCATGTAATTGGTCAACATATACATCTTTTCTCATAGTGAGTTCGAGAAGACCCCGGAGCAGCCTCATCGTCTATCTTCCTCTTTCCTTTGTCTTCTACCCTACCCTAGAACTTGAATACATTGACACATGCTGCTTCTTCACCTTGCGATTGGCTTCAACTAGACGAAGATCCCAGAATTCAGCCCTTGACGTAACCTGCACTACACAATGGATAGACCTCTTATTTCCTCATTCTAATGGCTTCGACCGTTCCATGCACGTCCCCACAGGGGCGAAAGAAGAGAGGCTCGCATCAGCTTATGCCATCCCGTGAGTATTCAAAACCTTCCTGCATGAGCTCCAAGATCTTGATACGGTCCCGCCTTTGCGCCAACGGTCACTCGCAATGGCCTTTCGATAGAGCTCATTGTCTAGTGCATAACATATCTTACGAGTTCGCATCCTGGTTGTGAAAACCTCAATACTAAGCCACAAATTTTGTATGCAGTTTCTCTAAAGAAATCACCACCAGATGAATGCAAGCGGCATCCGTGTGAACAAATAACCCACACCTTGAACAAACTGGAGGCATGTTGTTGGAGGAGATGGAGAAGGACCAGGACTCTCCATCCAGTGTGATTGGGACAAAGCGCATTAGTGGGACTTGGAGATGGAGGAGGAATTTAATACGAGGGTTCTTGTAACCCGAAACTTCTGGGTCCTTGAGGATACCTGTGAATCTCCCTAACATTGAAGCCACCACAGCGGCGAAGTGTATGTTGCAGGGCTACCTTGGAACATCGTACACTCGTATCCAGAAGCGACCCATTGGAAGACATGTTTATCGAAAAGCTGATCTGGGTCTATGACTGGGAAAAAGTAGGAGCCAATCTTGTAGAAACGAAACATACCCAAGGGAGCCCGAGGTTTTACAAGGAAACCACCAAGGTGCTAGCAGAGATGTCAAGCGGCCAGAGCCGTTTTGATGATTTTTGGGGTCCCATGCTAAAATCTAAAATGTGTCTCTTATAGAATTAATTAATTTAAGATAAAAATATATTATTAAATTAAAATATGTAAATGAGGCCCCTAATAACATTTCATATAAAAAATTTAGACATTTTGTAATTTTCTCATGACAAACTCTAAAGAGAGTAAATAAAATCGACCCCCCAAATATAGGTGGCCCTGTTCCATCGGTTTGTTTGCACGGCCCAGAAACCGGGCCTGCTAGCAGCGAGAAGAATTTTGCAAGAAGGCTCCAATGATACGCCACAATTGAGCCAGTGACAATCATCACCTCATTTGGTTAGAAGTGTTCAGAGAAGAGCTAGATAATGAAACGGCGAGAGCTAGAGTGGAGGGAGGATGAAAAAAGAAAAACAGAGGATGTGGGCGGCAATAATTACAGGTGAAATTTAAACAAGATTGTGGTGGTGGAAAGGACAAGAGATAAACATATAGAGAGTGGGGAAGAATGAGAGACATTGTAGAATCCTACCACTCGAGTATACTACGCTTGAGTATAATACTGACGAAGAAGAGAACGGGAATAACTGAAGAACTCAATCGACTTTTATATAAACACGTATCACACTTGATACAAGTATAGCACGTACAACCAGCACTTCTCCAAATCCTCACGAGTATAATTACTCACTCACTCACGTTAAGAATATCTATCCCTTAACCTCTAACACCTAAAGTTCTACCCCGTGGATAACTTCAGATTGCAAAACCCAGTCTGATATAACTTTGCAGTTAATCGCTTCTCATGAGACTCTCACACTTTTGTTTCCCGTGTTCCTACTCGGTTTTCTGATTACTAAAACCTCAACCTTTAACCCTAGTATTACAACTTATTTTATAGATCTCGAGTGTCGAATTACAAGCCATAGGCGAAGATTTTATTTATCTTTAACAGATAGATAAAATCTTACTTAATATCTTCTATCTTCTTTCTTTGCTCTATCGGTTTAGGACTGACACGCGTCTTCTGGTATTGGTCTTTTTGTACTTGTCAGTATGAAACTGAGTTTGCCGATCAAAATAACATCAACTTTCCCCCTTTTTTTATGCGGCAAACTATTGAAGTCTTGAACAACTTGAATTGATTCCCCCTGAGTCTTGTACTCTGATAACTCCGAATGAAAATGTTCCCCCTCAATCTCGTGTGACTTTCAGTTTGTCCTGTACTCAGTATAAAACTCACAACCTTTCAAGCATTAAGTAGTTCATGACAGCAAGTCTAGGAATAACTGAAAAACAATTAGTAAGCACTAGTTGTGAGACTCAGCAGAAGCAATATTCAAGAATATGGTTGAGCGGAAAATAAATTGTAGCATTAGCAAAGCCAAAATGTAGCTAGAATCACAAAGATATTACATGCTAATCACCGTAGAGTTTGAAGTTCATCCATCCACCACTATTCATGTGCCAACACTTAAAACTGAGACAAAGAAATTCAAAGACCAAAAGCAGTTCAAAGACTTCCATACACAGACACTTCCCCCTTTTGCCACATCAAAAAGATCAATACAAGAATAACCAACAGAATTCAAGGAGCAATCTTTTACAGTCACAAACATCCATTACAGTTTCTCTGAAGATTCAGAATTTGAATTTGGCACCGGCATAAGAGTATCCAGCTCTTCTTCTAGCCTCTCTAAGTGTGCCATTACCCTCTTCTCTAGAGCCAGAACTGAGTCTAGAACTGACTGAATCAGAATTTGCAGCGCTGGATCTTGAACAGACTGCTTCTCAGTCTGGCGGCGTGTGGACCCATCTGTTTTGAGTTGCCAGCCAGACTCGAAGAGTTCCATCCCCATCTTGGAAGAGTAGGCAAAGCAAGATAATTCGTTGGTGAGCGGGATGGGTAGCATCCACCAGAGAAATCTCATGATCTTAAGCACCTTCGTCAGCCAAAATGGGTAGGAATTGATGGCTTGGAGCTATTAAGACAATTCTCAATGGGAAATAATTTCCTAAGGCAGAGACAGTTGTATCTATCTTCTTATCAAGGCACCACATAACTGCAAGGTCCACCGGTTAAACTTTGTCCCGCATGTCAGACCGGGAAGAAGACCTTGATAATTAATCCAGATGTAACAGACGGGAAGATTGCTAAATCCCGCTTGGCTAGTGCTGATTCTAGAACTCAACACGAGACAAATGGCAAAATGACTGAACTACATCCGTATGGGGCGCTACATCAATTTTTGTGGATTAATTCAGGCCATCGGCCCCATTAAGTGGCTTCTAAAATCATAGCAGCCAATGGTAATGTGAGAATATATCCAGTTTCTTTGATAAGTGTCCAAATGAGCATGTTTTATAGGTGTATTTCATATATATTATTAGCACTTTTCTTGCTCATTTCTCCACTTATCTTAGCTTTTCTCTAGTTTATGTTTTATTGGTTGTCTTACAGATTTATCGGTTAAACATGAGAAAAAGCCAAGCTAGAAGCAAAGAACATGAAGAGACGAACGCATAGCCGCAGACGGTTCAGAAAACGGAGTCAGAACGAAGATTTTAAAGAAGTTTTGAAGTCATGTCCTAGCTTGGTTAAAACCTTCAAAGCTAGACAACATACGAAGAAACTCTCGGCTGAATTTTAACACTGTCCGGGACTTGTTCCAAGACTTAAGTCCGGACCACAACTTGAGAAACCAAGGATGAGACAAAAACATGGTCCGGGACTAACCCCGTCCCAAGGCCCGGACCACAAGGATTTCGAACCGAGGACTTTTCAGCACTTGGTCCGGGACCTATGTCCTTGTTCAAGGCCCGGACCACTCAAGATTTCAAACCGACGATTTTATTACATTATGGTCCGGGACCTCTACTCTTGGCCAAGTCCCGGACCATTTCACAGAATTCGCACGCGGACTCCAGCAGAAAGGGACGCGCTAGTCTTCTCCTTCCTCGCGTCGCTCTGCAAATGGATTATCTTATCCATCTACTCCACCGCACAGCCTACCTTAAATCACTCCAGATCTTTGTCCCCTCTGCAATAAATGAAGCACTCAGCAATCAATGCTAAGACATAAAACGTACGGATCTGCCTCCTCAATTCTCTATATAAAAACACCAACAACTGCAAAAAAGACACACGTACGACCAGAGGCTGAGAAAAATCACAAACACTCCACACTCCATTCTCTTCCAATTAATTCCTCCCGTATCACCACACTTCTCCATCTTTTATTTATTTTTACCATTTCACACTCATTCACGTACGTACTCAAACAGAAGCAGTATATTTACAAAGAGAGAAAAGAGGCAGGCGAGTGCAGACCCGTTATTCGCAGGCAGTTCCTGAATAATGTCTATTTCATCTCTACTCTGTTTTTATTTCTGTCAATGGCTGAGTAATCTCATAATTGTGCTTAGGATGGGTGTTTAACCCAAAATAACTCAGCGTATATTTATAATACCGAGTTTGCTTATAAATTTGTTTTGTCTCTCTCTATTATTAAATGTTTAAGAACTGATCATTTTTACTCATTTACGGTTTCTCTAATTTCAATGATTTTGTAAAATTAGAGAATAGACCACAAAGAGAGACAAACGTTAGATTTTATTCTCCTTGATTAGCAGATAAAATCCATCGCTGTTATAAAAGAATTCTCACTTAAAGCTAATTAATGATTTTAGACTTTTTCTGATTGTAAGAAGTTTAATGAATTAATTAAGAGCTGTCCTTATCTATGATTTAGAAAGGTCACAAGATAAAATTCTTAACAGACAAATAAGAGCAAACTAGATTATATTATTATCTGAGTTATACCGGGCGATTTCACCTTCCTTAGCACATTTCCATCCACTTAATTCACAACGTTTTTACTGTTTTTATTATTTCTTTAATAATCCAACAACAAATCAAGCTTGCCTCCGGCTAAACCCCTTTTTACAGTTTTTAGTAACTACCTAAACTAGGATTTGAACAATCTCCTTGTGGATACGACACTTGTTTTACTACTACGAATAGGTACACTTGCCTAATAGTTTGTTATAATTCTATATTAATTATAGTGTAGTTTTATCCCAACAAGTTTTTGGCGCCGTTGCCGGGGAGATTGATTCCATCAATTTCCCTAGTTTCTGGTAGTTCACTCGCTATATAGTATAATCTGTTAATACTATTAAATTGTTAATCTTGGACATCTGAATTGGACATCGGACTTCGGACCTGACTTGGACATTTGACTTCGGACTTTGGACATCTAACTCCTAACATCTTAATATTATTGTCATTTCGTTCCATTGTCATTTCGTTCCATTGTCATTTCGTTCCATTGTCCTTTCTTTCCATTGTCTCTAACTACTAACTTAAATTTCCTGTCATTTCGTTCCATTGTCCTTAACTTTTCGTTCCATTGTCCTTAACTTTTCATTTCCATTGTCCTTAACATTTCATTTCCCCAGTATACTAACTTATAATTTCTGTATACTAACTCCTAACGTTTATCAGCCTAACCAATATTTCTGTCTTTCTTATTTTATTTACTAACTAATTTTGCAGCTTCTGCAAACCACAAGTTATCTTCTGTGCATGCCAAATACTCGAACTCGAGGCTCTCCACCAATCAGTCCGAGCCCCGAACCCGAGCGTACTTTATTTCAAGCGCAGAGAAACCTGAGAAACCAAGCCATGGCCAATAACGAAGTTATAAATGAAATGGACCATGCAATTCAGCCAGAACACCGTGCCCTATCTGATTACCACCAACCGAACACCGAAGGAAGAGCATCAGCTATAGTTCTCCCCGAACTAACACCAGAGAAGCCGGACGATGGGTTTTCAAAACCCACTACATAACCGCCGTCCGGGATCTAGGCAAGTTTAGTGGAGCAAACCCAGATGAAGCCCCAAATCATCTGAGTCTCTTCCTAGACTTCTGCAATTCCTTTGGTCAAACCGGCAACGTCAAAGAAGAATTCGTCTACAACTATTTCCTCACTCGTTGTCGGATTCAGCAAACCGGTGGTATCGAAGTCTTCCCTCCCGATCAATCACCACATGGCTTCAAATGGCCCAAAATTCCTTGCCAAATACTACCCAACCAGTAGAACGAGGCAATTGATCGGTGAAATCAATACTTTCTTCAGGAGCCGGGAGAAACGTTGTACGACGCATGGGACAGATTTAAAGATATGCTAATGAAGTGTTCCCACCATGGTCTTGACGATCAATCCCTCTGCCTGTCATTCTTCAACGGTCTGGATGATGGGAACCGACTACTTGTCAATTCCTCTGCAGGAGGGAGTTTCATGATGAAATCTCCTAAAGAAGGAATGGACCTTCTCGAAACCATGACGAGCAATACGAGACAGTGGACGAGATCCAAAGGAAGAACACCACGAGCAGCAGGTCTACTCCACGTCGAGCCTACAGATCATTTATCGGCTCAGATCTCGTCCCTTACAAAGATGGTGGAAAAGCTAACGACATCACAAAACGAATTGTAAAAACAATAGCTTCCCCACCTACAATTCGTCGTCAGTTCCACCTACAGAAGGATGTGCCATATGCGCCGGTCCTCATGAAACCCCTCAGTGCGAAGCAAAGGACAGTACGAGGATGCAAACTTCATAGGAAACCGTCCCGGTAATTCCTACAACAACTTCAACAACACTATCCATGGAGAAATCACCCGAATTTCTCATGGAAAATAATGATCAAAACCAAGGAGGTCAGAACACAACAATTCAAATACCTATCAGGGGAACAGACCCCAACCAAATTCTAACATGGGTTATCGAGCACTAGGTGCCCCTCCTGGTTTCCAGCAGCAGCACAACAACTAACCACAACCTCTTCTGATCCAAATGAGGAATTCAGGAACTTAATGAAAGGATTCGTGACTACGACCCACACCAGGCTCGTGGATCAAGAAGCCACTAACAGAAGGGTTGAAGCCCAGATACACAGCAAACCAACCAACAGTTGGAGCAAATCAGTCAGCAGCTTGCACAAAGCCACCTGGTGCCTTCCCTAGTCAGCCAGATCCAAATCCAAGGGAACAGGCCAAGGCAGTAACGTTAGAAGTGGTAGGCCGCTCAACTCATCTCTTCCCCGAGATGATACTGATAATCAAGAGCAGCAAGCTCATGAACCTCAAGAAATCCAGAAGAAGAACAGGAAGATGCTGAAGAAGCCCCTCCTCCTACAAAAAATATCCCGAGGAGAAGGAGTCCCCTGAATCTACTCCTTCCTCTCTCACAAAAATTCTTCCCCCACTTCCTTTTCCAAACAGAATGAGAAAGAAAAATTTAGATGAACAGTTTGGAAAGTTTTTCTCTTACTTCAAAAAATGAACGATCAATATTCCTTTTGCCGATGCTTTAAAACAAATGCCCATATACGCAAAGTTCATGAAGGATATCATCACCAACAAAAGATCGTTGCAGGAAGTGGAAACTGTACACCTTACACAGGAAGTGTCAGCAGTACTTCTCAAGAGTCTTCCTCCAAAACTTGGAGACCCAGGTTTGCCAATTATTCCATGTTCAATTGATAATGTTGATTGTGGTAGTGGGTTATGTGATCTAGGAGCTAGTATCAATTTAATGCCACTCTCAACTTTCAACAAACTTAAATTGGTAAATGCGAACCAACTTCTATTCAATTACAATTAGCAGATAGATCTTTAGTATTCCCAAAAGGAATAATAGAAGATTTGATTGTTACTGTAGGAACCTTTGTGTTCCCCGCTGACTTTATTGTAATTGACATGGAAGAAGACACTAGGGTGCCCTTAATCTTAGGACGACCTTTCATGAGAACTGCTAGAGCACTAATCGATGTTGAAAAAGGAAAAATCATTTTAAGGCTGCATAACGAACTCTAGAATACGACATGTCTAAGGTTATAAAGAAACCCGCTCATTTAGAAGATACTTTTTCCATAGATATTGTCGACTCTATTGTGCAGGATAATTCATCTGCTATTATCCGTAATGACGCTCTTGAAAATGCTTTGTCTGAAATCTGTGATAACCGATTAGTATACCCTGACACAATCAAATGGTAGCAGCTCTGGATAGAATAAAATCATACAAGAAACCACGCTACCCACCACCAGAACCATTAGAGCTTCCACTCAGAATTACCACCATCCATTGAACAACCCCCTCTCGTAGAACTGAAACAATTGCCATCACATCTGAAGTATGTTTATCTTTCTGATTTTTGTACTTTGCCTGTTATTATTTCTTCATCCCTAACAAGTACACAGGAAGAACAGCTTGTGAAGATCCTTCAGAGCCACAAGAAGGCAATAGGCTGGTCCATTTCGGACATCAAAGGTATCAACCCCCATTTCTGCACACATCACATATACATGGAAGATACCTACAAGCCTTTAGTCCAGCCACAGAGAAGGCTGAATCCCAACATGAAAGAAGTAGTAAAGAAAGAAGTGCTCAAACTTCTCGACGCCGGGATAATCTACTCCATCTCCGACAGCAAATGGGTGAGCCCCGTTCAAGTGGTCCCGAAAAAAGGAGGTCTCACTGTGGTCCCCAACGACAAAGGTGATCTAATTCCTCAGAGAACCACGACGGGATGGAGAGTCTGCATCGATTACAGGAAACTGAACAGCGCAACGCGGAAGGACCACTTCCCTTTACCTTTCATCGATCAGATGCTTGAAAGATTGGCCGGGCAAGATTACTACTACTGCTTCCTGGATGGTTATTCAGGATACTTCCAAATACCCATTGCCTCTGAAGACCAAGACAAAACCACATTCACATGCCCGTACGGGACATTTGCATATAATCGGATGCCTTTTGGTCTATGCAATGCCCCAGCAACATTCCAAAGATGCATGATGGCAATCTTCAGCGACTATCTTGAGAAAAGCATCGAAGTCTTCATGGACGACTTCTCTGTCTTTGGTCCCACTTCGAATCTGTCTGAATAATCTGGATGCCATCCTCGCCCGATGTGAAGAAACTAACCTTGTGCTTAACTGGGAAAAATGCCATTTCATGGTTAAGAAGGAATAGTTCTTGGGCATAAAATATCTTCAAAAGGCATTGAAGTCGACAGAGCCAAGGTCGAAGTTATTGAAAAATACCACCACCATCGACGGTAAAAGACATCAGAAGTTTCCTTGGCCATGCTGGGTTCTATAGAAGGTTTCAAGGATTTCTCCAAAATTTCAAAACCTCTATGTGAACTCCTAGCTAAAGACGTCAAGTTCGACTTTACTGACAAATGCCTACAAGCCTTCAACACACTGAAAGAATGCCTCATCTCTGCCCCCATTGTGATATCACCAGATTGGAGCCTTCCATTTGAAATTATGTGCGACTGCCAGCGACTATGCCGTGGGTGCCGCTTTATGCCAAAAAGGAGAAGATCTTGAGAACCATCTACTATGCAAGTAGAACCCTCAACGACGCTCAGAAGAATTATTCAACTACTGAGAAGGAACTTCTAGCAGTAGTCTTTGCTCTGGATAAATTCCGATCATATCTCTTGGGAAGCAAAGTCATAATTCACACCGATCACTCTGCTCTGAGGTATCTATTTGCCAAAGAAGATGCCAAACCCCGACTCCTCCGGTGGATACTCCTACTACAGGAATTTGAGATTGAAATCAGAGACAAGCCAGGAGTGCAGAATGTAGTAGCACCACCTATCTCGCATAGAGGCACCAAGTGATGGCACTTCCATCAATGAATTCTTTCCAGATGAGTGTGTTTTTATGATTGGTGACACCGGTGAACCATGGTACGCTGACATGGCCAACTACCTCGCACGAGGAGTAATACCACATGGGTTACCTACCAACAAAAGAAGAAGTTCTTTTCCGATGTCAAGCATTATTACTGGGAGGATCCTCTCCTTTTCAAGGTCTGTGCAGACGGGATGGTAGACGATGTGTGCCCCAAGATGAAATCCCAGCATTCTACGACATTGTCACTCTCTTGAAGCAGGAGGACATCATGGGCCAGCTCGAACAGCGGCTAAGGTACTTCAATCAGGTTTCTTTTGGAAAACCTTACATAAAGACTGTCATTCCTTTGTAGCCTCCTGCGATGACTGCCAAAGACTTGGGAACACCTCCAGAAAACACGAAATGCCTCTCAACATCATACTCGAGGTGAACCTTTCGACGTGTGGGGCATTGACTTCATGGGTCCCTTTCCTTCGTCTTGTTCGAACCTTTTCATCTTGGTGGCAGTCGACTATGTCACTAAATGGGTGGAAGCTATCGCCTCTCCCCACAAATGATGCAAAGGTAGTACTCAGGTTCTTGAAGAGGAACATCTTTACACGATTTGGAGTCCCACGTGCTATCATCAGTGACCAAGGATCCCACTTCTGCAATAAGCAGTTCACAGCCTTGATGACCAAATATGGAGTGAGACATAAGGTAGCCTTGCCTTATCACCCTCAAACGAATGGCCAGGCTGAAGTCTCTAACCGAGAATTGAAGTGGATCCTACAAAAGACGGTTAATTCTTCTTCGAAAAGATTGGTCCCTGAAGCTGGATGATGCACTCTGGGCATAGACAGCTTACAAGACGCCCATCGGCATGTCCCCATATCGACTAGTCTTTGGCAAAGCTTGTCATTTACCAGTCGAGCTCGTGCACAAATCATTCTGGGCCGTGAAAGCCCTCAACTTTGATCTTCTAGAGCAGGTGACAAAAGGAAATTCCAGCTCACTGAATTAGAAGAATTTCGAGAGGATGCCTATGAAAATACCGAATCTACAAAGAGAAAGCCAAGAAGTGGCATGACAAGATGATCCTTAAAGGGGAATTCCATGAGGAGATTTGGTTCTGTTGTACAACTCCAGGTTAAGTTGTTTCCTGGTAAACTCAAATCCTATTGGGCTGGACCATTTACTGTCTCCAAGGTCACCCCATATGGATCCGTTGAGTTGGTGGATTCGAAAAAACACACTTTCATGGTCAATGGATCTAGACTAAAGCATTACCAGGGTGGTAATCTCGAGACAGTTGATGCTCGTACAATCAACCTACATGATACTCAGATTTGAGTACGCTTCAAAGCGTCTAGCCAAAGACGTTAAAGAAGGGCAGCTTTCCGGAGGCAACCCGGACGAACTTATCTTTTATATTCTTTTATGCCTTTTCATTCTCTTTAATTTTATTTTTGCTAACTTTAACCCCGTTTCTAGTATGGTTGCTTCTAGTGTCTTATGCAGGTGCAATTTCATGTCTACACCGCAACCAAGCTACGCTACTTGAGGCTGAAGCTCAAGTGTGGGGGAAGTCCAATACACGCAGCAAAAATATCTCAGGGGAGTACCAGTTTCTTTACTTATGCTTTTATTTAAATAAAATCAGAGAGGAGAGTTTATATGCTTAAATGATATTCGTGAGCTTCGTGTTCTCTCTATTTTATCTACTAACCGAAAAGGCCTTCTGAAACTTTCCCTTGTTTTTCTGGTGAACAATGTGGACATTGTTCAAATTAAGTGTGGGGGAGTGTGCCTTTTCGGTGACATTTATGCTAAAATGCTTAATCTCTCTGCTTATCTTGCGTTTGTTCAAATTCAATATCATGGACCCTTTATGTGTGGGTTGTTCTCTTTAGAATAAATATTGTTATGAATTGTGGGATAAATGGTATAAATGTACAAATTTAAAAATTTTAAAATTTTGATTACTTTTGAGGAGCATTTTTATGCGGTGTGACCAAATGATCTGAAATGGATGGATTTTTATTACTCAGGGGTTCCTTCTGTCTTCTTTCTTAGGGATTGCTAAGGGGTGCTTCTCTGTCAAAAGGAAAAAAATAATAAAGGGACTTGTGAGACACCATTGGTAACCAACAAAGAGAGTTGAGTGTTCTTAATACAAGGGCTTGATGCCTACATATTATCTTCTCATCTCTTATGCAAAAGTGAAACAAATGCATAAATCTATTTCCCTTTTGTTTTCTCCTCAATGCCCATTCTTGAGAGAAGTTGGCCATGGTAAAAGTTCTCAAAGTCACCCAAACAAAAGAAGCATTGAAGTACTCCGGATCATACCCCGAAACTCTAATTTTTATTTGCCCTGAGTACACCTATGCCACCAGTAGGTGATGGATCACACTCCTCTAAAAGTTTAAGATCATGTACTATTGACTTTTATCCTACCCTTCATAATAGTATTTATTATATTGAGCATTTCCTACTTATATGGGTACATGGTTTTGCTTGAGGACAAGCAAAAGGTAAGTGTGGGGTGTGATAAGTGTCCAAATGAGCATGTTTTATAGGTGTATTTCATATATATTATTAGCACTTTTCTTGCTCATTTCTCCACTTATCTTAGCTTTTCTCTATTTATGTTTTATTGGTTGTCTTACAGATTTATAGGTTAAACATGAGAAAAAGCCAAGCTAGAAGCAAAGAACATGAAGAGACGAACGCATAGCCGCAGACGGTTCAGAAAACGGAGTCAGAACGAAGATTTTAGAAGGTTTTGAAGTCATGTCCTAGCTTGGTTAAAACCTTCAAAGCTAGGACTACATACGAAGAAACTCTCGGCTGATTTAACACATGTCCGGGACTTGTTCCAAGACTTAAGTCCCGGACCACAACACTTTGAACCAACGGATGAGACAAAACATGGTCCGGGACCTAACCCCAGTCCCAAGGCCCGGACCACAAGAGATTTCAGAACCGAGGACTTTTTCAGCAATTGGTCCGGGACCTATGTCCTTGTTCAAGGCCCGCCACTCAAATCTTTCAAACCGACGATTTTTTACATTATGGTCCGGGACCTCTACTCTTGGCCAAGTCCCGGACCATTTCACAAATTCGCACGCGGACTCCAGCAGAAAGGGGACGCGCTAGTCTTCTCCTTCCTCGCGTCGCTCTGCAAATGGATTATCTTATCCATCTACTCCACCGCACAGCCTACCTTAAATCACTCCAGATCTTTGTCCCCTCTGCAATAAATGAAGCACTCAGCAATCAATGCTAAAACAATTAAAACGTACGGATCTGCCTCCTCAATTCTCTATATAAACCACACCACCATACTGCAAAAAAAGACAACACGTACGACCAGAGGCTAGAAAAATCACAAACAGCTCCACACTCCATTCTCTTCCAATTAATTCCTCCCGTATCACCACACTTCTCCATCTTTTATTTATTTTTAACCATTTCACCTCATTCACGTACGTACTCAAACAGAAGCAGTATATTTACAAAGAGAGAAGAGGCAGGCGAGCAGACCCGTTATTCGCAGGCAGTTCCTGAATAATGTCTATTTCAGTCTCTACTCTGTTTTTTATTTCTGTCAATGGCTGAGTAATCTCATAATTGTGCTTAGGATGGTGTTTAACCCAAAATAACTCAGCGTATTTATAATACCGAGTTTGCTTATAATATTTGTTTTGTCTCTCTCTATTATTAAATGTTTAAGAACTGATCATTTTTACTCATTTACGGTTTCTCTAATTTCAATGATTTTGTAAAATTAGAGAATACCACAAAGAGAGACAAACGTTAGATTTTATTCTCCTTGATTAGCAGATAAAATCCATCGCTGTTATAAAAAGATTCTCACTTAAAGCTAATTAATGATTTTAGACTTTTTCTGATTGTAAGAAGTTTAATGAATTAATTAAGAGCTGTCCTTATCTATGATTTAGAAAGGTCACAAGATAAAATTCTTAACAGACAAATAAGAGCAAACTAGGATTATTTATTATCTGAGTTATAACCGGGCGATTTCACCTTCCTTAGCACAGTTTCCATCCACTTAATTCACAACCGTTTTTACTGTTTTTTTTATTTCTTTAATAATCCAACAACAAATCAAGCTTGCCTCCGGCTAAACCCCTTTTACAGTTTTTAATAACTACCTAAACTAGGATAATTGAACAATCTCCTTGTGGATACGACACTTGTTTTACTACTACGAATAGGTACACTTGCCTAATAGTTTGTTATAATTCTATATTAATTATAGTGTAGTTTTATCCCAACACTTGCCAGCAACCTTCCTTTTGATTCAAAGGGAGAGACAAATTCCATGTTTTGAATGAATGAATATAAATTCGGGTATACACATCCAACTTAAACACCTTTATCCCACCTTGAAGCGCAAGACATGCCTCTAGAGAATTCTAAAGAGTTATTCTCCAGCCAATCACAGTCATCCACTTACCAGGAACAATATCCGATTCGAGTAGGCCTCGACCGAAGACAGCTTCTGAGGGAAACAGCGACTTGGATTTTGCGATCAACGTCAAGATTGTAGGCTTTTGCCATAGTTTCGGACGGAGGTTTGCCCACGTCCTTCTTGCGCTTCGAATAGCGGACTGTGAGCAGGAGAATCGTCGTCTTGCGTTTTGAAGAAGGTGCAGGGTATGCTCAGTTGTAGACGACACTTTCTTGGACGATCTCGTAGTCCTCTCTGGTAGTATTCGTTGGTGGAGATGTAGTTCCTCTTCTGTAGGGGTTTCAGAGGATGCACTGTGCGCTTAGTATCATTGCTCAGCATTAGGGTTGGGGAGTCTGCATCGGGAGAAGTTTTTGAAGTAGAATCTGGAATAGGCTGCGAGACTTCTTGATCGGTTGGCTTCTCTATAGCGAGTGGGCGGACATTTTCGTCAACAAGCAGATGTTTCGAAGGAATCCATGGTAGAGGGTATGAGAATTCGAGTTGGTTCGAGACAGTGAGAGCGATAGTAGTGAGAATTTTGTTTGAAAATCAGAGAGTGTAGTAAGTGAGAGAAAATGAAGAAGGTATATCAAACGTTTTTTAACAAAGAAGGATAGGAAAAATTCGTTGTTGTTTTCTTCCCCTAAAAAAAAATAGAGCGAGGTGAATGTAGCAGACCGTTACTAACCGTACTACCTCAGTTCAAGACTGAGTTTTACACAATACAATGTACCACGATAAGTTAAGTAATTGAGTGTTGTAGCCAAGGAGATCAAATAATATGTCTGACTAAATCGAGATAGTTCACTCTCCGTGGTTAAAGGATATATGCACATATATAGTGGCACGCTTGTATTACAGAAAGATTTCCTCCTTACTTCCACTTTCCATTGAATCGACAAGGGCGAGAAGTACAATCTTATTCCACTGAACCTTTCATCGCCACAGATTCATACTCACAATCTGATTCTTTAAAAGCTTCTGCCCTTAGGATTATTACATGTTGCAAACAAGGACTTGACTTTTGCTCCTTATCTTTGTAGCAGCGTTGGGTCAACTTGCCCAGAGTAGTTGCCCTAGGAAGTTAGGTGACAAGGCACCCTCAAAGACTTAATAGCCAGATAAGAGAGGTCAATTCTGTTGGGCCCTTTTTATTATTTGGTTTAAATAAAGCGTTGAGTATCAACTGTGAGTAACAGAATCGCTTGCCTTGTTCATACCACTATCTATCCTTCAAACCAAGTTCATTTCTTGAACACAAGCTGTCACTGTATGTATGCTTATGATCCATGTTAAACATCGGAGCGTAAATTAAATTCCCAAAGTTTTCAGACGCATTTCAGTTTTGATCTCAGGAGATGAATAGCAACTTGGACAAGCAACGAAACTAATTAACACAGAATATGGTATTGATTATGTAAAGACTCATTAAGAACTGTGATAACAATGTTATGAAACAGATGTAACCATTCCCAACACTTAAAACAAAGAGAAGAAAAATAAAGCAACCATAGTTTTAAACTGAGAATATCAAACTGTTGAAACTAAAGAATAGAATAAGAACAAACTTCTCACTTGGTGTCAACCATGCCAATCTCATCCTAAGTTTCTCGAAGATTTATCTTGGTAAAGGCTTGGTAAAATGTCAGCTAACTGCTTTTCTGTTGAACAGTGAAGTAGAATCACGGTACCGTGTTCAACATGATCCCGAATAAAGTGATGACGAATATCTATGTGTTTAGATCGTGAATGGTGAACAGGATTCTTTGTAAGCTCAATGGTACTCGTGTTGTCACAATAGATTGGGACTGGTATAAAGGATAAGCCGTAGTCTTCAAGTTGTCTATCTAGCCACAAGATTTGTGCGCAACAAGCAGCAGCAGCTACGTACTCAGCCTCAGTTGTGGACAAGCAACAGACGCTTGTTTCCATGACGACCATGCTATCAGATTTGATCCAAAGAACTGCGCAGTACCTTGGTGCTCTTTCTATCAGTAAGAGAGCCTCCAAAGTCAGCATCCGTGTATGCAGCAAGAGTAGGTAGTGATTCTGCAGTGTATAATAAGCCAAGTGACGGTGTCCCTTGAAGATAACGAAAGATGCGTTTCACGGCCTTGACATGTGTACTTTTGGATGAGCCTGAAATCTTGCACAGAAACAGACACTTTACATTATATCTGGTCGACTGGCTGTAAGATAGAGCAGTGAACCAATCATTCCTCTATAAACGTGGGATCCGTGGACTCTACATCAGGCTCCAGACCTAGTCTGAGAGTCATCGACATGGCGTAAGCATCGGCTTGCTCTCATGGAACTTATATTTGGTTAGAAGCTCAAGTGTATATTTGTCTGACTTATAAACGTTCCATCTGCTGTCTGCCTAATTTGGAGTCCTGAAAGAAGGTGAGCTCACCCATGTTGCTCATTTGAAATTCTTTGGTCATCATAGAAGCGAAATCTTGTGTCATACTGGAACTGGTGGAGCCAAAAACAATATCATCTACATAAATCTGTACTAAAAGCTTGTCTGCCCCGTTTTCTTTGATGAACAACGTGCGATCCACCTTCCTCGTACAAAATTTTTGTTGAAGAAGAGGATGTTAGCCGTTCATACCAGGCCCTCGGTGCTTGCTTAAGACCATACAAAGCTTTCTTCAATCGAAACACATAATCAGGTTTCTCTGGATCTATAAAGCCGGGAGGCTGAGAGACGTATACCTCTTCTTTGAGATTTCCATTTAAGAACGCACACTTCACATCCATTTGATAAAGTGTGAATTTGTGTAATGTAGCAAAAGCAATTAGAAGTCGGATAGCCTCAAGACGAGCAACTGGAGCATAGGTCTCATCAAAATCCAAACCTTCTTGTTGATTGTAACCCTTTGCCACCAGTCGTGCTTTGTTCCTGGAAATTTGTCCTTCTGAATCGAGTTTATTCCTATAGACCCACTTGGTTCCAATAACATTTTGACCTTTTGGTTTGGCAACAAGTTCCCACACATCATTTCGTACAAACTCATTCAGCTCCTAATGCATGGCATTAATCCAGCTCTCATCCTTCAATGCTTCTATCACAGTTTTAGGTGCTGTTGTGGAAACAAACCAAAGAAAGCGCAGAAGTTTTGCGTGGTAGATCGAGTTCTGACTCCTGTGTTCAAGTCTGACAGAATATTGGTAAGTTCTATGCCCGGAGCGTTCCTTGCCGTCAAGCGATGAGGTGCCTCTATTGTCTGTCTTTGAGAAGTATTAGTGTCGATTGGTATAGTCGGGCACTGTATTCTGAGTTCTGAACTGATGGAAGGGGTGTCTCGGTTTGAGTCAAATTCTTCCTCTGAATCGGCTTCCCGAACCATCATCAAGAGATATGACTCCATCATTAGTCTGAAATAGATCCTCTATTACCCTTGACCAGATCTGCCTCCAAATTGTTTTCATCAAACTTAACATTTGTGGATTCTTCTACCACAAGGTTCGTTTGTTGAAAACCCGATATGCCTTGCTCTTCATAGCATATCCGAGGAAAATCCAATCACTCCTCTTATCAAACTTTCCCAATTGATTTTTCCCATTATTATGAATGTAGCATGTGCAGCCAAACACTATAAGGTGTGTAATAGTGGGTTTACGACCTTTGAATAATTCATAAGGAGTTTTGAGAAATATAGGTCGAATCAGAGCTCTGTTAGTATATAGCAGGCGGTATGATAGCTTATCCCCAAAAGCTAGATGAAAGACCACTGCTGTTTAGCATAGTACGTGCCATCTCCTGAAGAGTCCTATTCTTACGTTCTACAACACCATTTTGCTGGGGTGTTCTGGCTGCAGAGTGAGTGTGGGTTATTCCAGTGTCGGTACAGAACTGAGACACTCTCTGATTCAGGAATTCCGTTCCTTGGTCAGTGCGTATGCACTTTACCTTACTCTCAGTTTGAGTCTGAAGTTGTAAGATCAGATTTTTGATTTCATTAAAGGTCTGATCCTTATGATGAAGCAGGATAATCCAAGTATACCTCGAGTAATCATCGACAACCACCAAAACATCTCTCTTTCCAGACTTGCTTCGTACTCTCATAGGCCCCATTAAATCCATGTGTAGTAGCTCTAGAATCTTAGTGCTACTGACCACAACCTTAGATTTGTGTGAAACGTGTGTAAGCTTATTCAAAGCGCAATCTTGACAAATCGTGTTATGATCAAGTCTCTTCTCTGGTAGTCCATTAACTAAGCCTTTCACCCTGAGTTTATTGATTAGTCGATGATGTGCATGCCCCAGCCTTCGATGCCACAGCAACGCATCCTCTTCATTGACCGTGAGACATGATAGATCACTTTGATCACTAACATCTACCATGTAGAGATTACCTACTCTACAACCTTGAAGCAAGACTTCCTGTGTTGCCTTGTTACGTATCTGAAAACCGTTAGAATCAAACACAACTTCGGATGAACCCTTATCACAAACTTGTGAGACGCTAAGTAGATCATGACTGAGGCCCTCCACAAGACTAACTTTATCAATGCAATGTTCTTTTCCAATTGTGCCAATTCCGACTATTCTACCTTTCCCGTTGTTGCCAAAATTTACTTTTCCTCCTCGTTGTTCAACAAGAGTGTTGAACTTCCCACTATCACCACTCATATGTCTTGAGCAGCCACTATCCATCAGCCACCAATTCTCGTATTGTGTAGCTGCTAGTGCCTATGAGCAAACAATTACTTGTTAGTCTTAGGTACCCAAACCTGTCTGATTATGGTTTTCTTTCGATACGAGGAATTGTCTCTGATTCGATCAGTTCTAGACTGGGGAAAGGTTCTGGATGTGCGAGTGATTCGTCTAGAATTTAAAGTTCTACAGAAACCGATGCTATAACCATGCTTATGACAAAACTGATAGAAGTACTTAGTCTTAGTGTTTTGAGGATTAGGAGTTTTGCATATGTTTGATGAGCCTAATATTTCTATTCTTTTCTTTCCAATCAACATTTGTGTTAGATCGGCTTTTCCTGTGTACCATACTGGATTCTGATGGGAAGATATTTCTTTTCTCTCAAGATTCCTGACAACTTATTTGTCAAAGTCTCATTTTCTCTTCTCGAATTTTCACAACCTTTCTAAAGTGACCTAAACTCAGTTTGTGCCCACTCAGGTAGACACTCGATTCTTTCTAACAAAGGTTTTACAAACTTTATCTGAGGAGTTTCTTTAACTTGGTTTTCCATGATAGGTTCCTTAGACACCTCTAATTCAGACAACTTTGACTCAAGCAGTTTAATTTTAACAACAGCAGCAGTTAGCAAGTTAAAGATCTCTTTTTTAGACAAGGAATTGAAAGCACTTTCGACGAGTTCAGGACTTACCTCATCTGCCTCAAGAACCTTCTTCCAGTCTTCACTTGCCATCATACAAAAGTCTTTGTCTGACGCTGCGCTTACGTCTTCATCTTCCTCGACCACGGCCGTCATACACACCTCGGCTGTTTCTTTTGTTCTGAGTCTGTGTCTGAGACGTCTTGTCCCCATGCTACAGCTGCTGCTTCTGTAAATTTCTTGACTTTGTCATGGAAATTTCCTTCGGCTTTAGTGTGCAATCCTTGACCACATGTCCTGGTTTATTACACCTAAAGCATATAATCTGGTCTTTCTTGGATTTGGTTTTATCAAACCTAGATCCTGACCCTCGCTTTCCTCCGAAAATTTCCTAATTCCATTGGCGATCATGGTAATCTCCTCATCCTCATCCGTATTCTCACTCTCCTTCTCTTTCTCATTTGAGACTTTCTTGGCCTTCAGTGCCAGGTCCTTGTTCACACCTGGAATTACTAGTTCCCCTCTCATCTTTCCCTCGTAAACTATCAGTCTGAACCCATCTTCAAAAGACAATTTTGACAAATCCTTTGTGGTCTCTAACAATGTGGCGAAGTTTAGCCAGTCTTTATCGAGACTGTCTAGAAATCTCTCGTTCACCACATCATTGTCAAGAACTACCCCGACAGCCTTGAGCTCGCATAGAATCTTGTCAAACCTCTCTAGTGTCTCAGATATGGTCTCACCGTCCGACATCTTGAAGTTATCAAGCTGTCTTTTGAGCTGCTTTCCTTTAGCCTTTTTAACCGAATCAGTTCCAGCATATGCGGTTTTAAGAAATTCCCATACCTCTTTAGCGGTGCGCAATCCCAACACCTTTTGTTGGTCTGAGTCTGACAACGATGACATAATGATCCTTCGTGCTTGCCTGTTCTTGCTGATCATCTTATTGTCGTTTTCACTCCAGCTAGCCTTAGGTTTTTCCTTGGTAACTCCGTCCTCTTCAAACTTAGGTTTTAGGTCGCCATCAGTAACTACATCCCATAATTGGAGATCGATGGATATCAGTTGATCTTCCATCTGTTCGCACCAGCTGGTGTAGTTGAACTTTGTCAACTTTGGAGGTTTAACGTTGCAGGAATTCATCTCGATCTACCCTGAAGAAGTTTCTTGAAATTGAGGGTAACCCTGCTCTGATACCAATTGTAGAATCCTACCACTCGAGTATACTACGCTTGAGTATAATACTGACGAAGAACAGAGAAAGGGAATAACTGAAGAACTCAATCGACTTTTATATAAAACACGTATCACACTTGATACAAGTATAGCACGTACAACCAGCACTTCTCAAATCCTCACGAGTATAATTACTCAGCTCACGTTAAGAAATATGTATCCCTTAACCTCTAACACCTGAAGTTCTACCCCGTGGATAACTTCAGATTGCAAACCCAGTCTGATATAACTTTGCAGTTAATCGCTTCTCATGAGACTTTCACACTTTTGTTTCCCGTGTTTCCCACTCGGTTTTCTGATTACTAAAACCTCAACCTTTAACCCTAGTATTACAACTTATTTTATAGATCTCGGGTGTCGAATTACAAGCCATAGGCGAAGATTTTATTTATCTTTAACAGATAGATAAATATTACTTAATATCTTCTATCTTCTTTCTTTGCTCTCTCGGTTTAGGACTGACACGCGTCTTCTGGTATTGGTCTTTTTGTACTTGTCAGTATGAAACTGAGTTTGCCGATCAAAATAACATCAACAGACATCATGGAGTGCAGACCAGCTATGTGCTCGAATTAGGATAATGATTGCATGCAGATTTAGAGAAGAAGAAATAGGGGGAAGACAAGAGAATATGCAGATGCAATCGAAGGGATTATCCCTGTTGATGCTATTTTGATCGGCAAACTCAGTTCAATACTGAAGCCGGCTTTAAGACCAACCTGAAGCGGAATCCGTCAGTCTTGAACTGACGAACAGAGAAGAAGATAGAATATTTAACAAGATTTTATCTAGTTGTTAAAGATAAAATCTTGAATGATAAATTCTCACACGGTCTCTGTATCTATATAAGGGGAAGAAAGTCTAGGTCAGAGAGGTGAAGATTTACGCAAAAGAGAAAATCAGAAATATAATATAATTTGCGAGAGCAAACAGTTAGGGTTAATATAGAAAAATAGAGGGAGAGAGAGAGAGATTATAGAGTCAATTCAGAGAGAGTTTTGCTGCTGATTTTGTTGTAAGTAATTTGAGTTCAGAACTCAAATTACATGTGTATTATGTCAAGATAGTGTTCTTGACGTGAGGGTTGGGTGTTAGCGTTGAATACGTGATTGTGTAACCATTGTTATACGTGATTATAATAAAGGTTCTACCTTTATGCTATTCTGGTCTTCCCTTCTTTCTCCCGTTCGTCCTCAGTTCTGAACTCAGACCATCGACACCTTCTGAGTTTTAGACTCAGCACCGACATTTAGGGATTTACAATTGGTATCAGAGCAAGGTAACCCTAGACGCAGAAGAAACTTCTTCAGGGTTGATCGTGATGAATTCCTACTATGTTTAACCTCTAAAGCTGACAAAGTTCAACTACACTAGTTGGTGCGAACTGATGGAGGATCAATTAATCTCTATTGATCTGCAGTTATGGGATGTAGTGACTGAAGGTGATCTGAAGCCGAAAATTGAGGAGGGTGGCGTCACCAAAGAAAAACCCAAGATCCAGTTGGAGTGAGAGCGATAATAAGTTGATAAGAAAGAACAGACAAGCACGAAGGATTATCATGTCATCACTATCAGACTCAGACCAACAGAAAGTGTTAGGTTTGCGCACTGCCAAGGAGGTATGGGAGTTTCTCAAAACGGCATACGCTAGATCAGACTCTGTCAAAAAGGCTAAAGGCAAACAGCTCAAGAAGAAGTTTGACAACTTTAAGATGTCAGAATTAGAAACTATTTTAGAAAACTTGAAAATTTTGATAAGATACTATGTGAGTTCAAGACTGTTGGAGTGGTTCTCGACAACAATGTGGTTAATGAAAGGTTTCTTGATAGTCTATGTAAAGATTGGCTAAACTTTACTACACTTTTGGAGTCCACAAAGGATTTATCCAAGTTGTCTTTCGAAGAGCTAGGATCAGAACTCACGGTGTATGAAGGTAAGATGAGGGTGACATTGTTACTCAAACTAAGGATCTGGCTCTAAACGCACGTGATATTACCACAATATCAGAAGATGAGGACTGTGACATAGATGAGGAAATTACTAAGATTATGAACATAATACAGAGGCTGAGTAGTAGAAAACAAAGGTCAATTCAACAGAGTAAGTCAAAGAAGGGACAAAATACATGTTTTAGTGTAACAAGCCTGGTCGTGTTGCAAAGGATTGTCCTCTCCAGCAGAAGGAAAATTCTCAAAAGAAGATTAAGAAACACACATATACAGTTGCAGCTCAAATACAGTTGTAACAGCTGCGCATGGGACAAGATATCTTAGATACAACTCAGAACCCGGGGAGTACGCACAAATATGTTTGACGGCAGTGCTCACGAAGATGATGACATCAATGTTGAGTATAACATAAGGAGAAGGAAATCTGGAAGGATACTCTTGAGAAAGAAGAGATATTTATTCAGCTAACCCTGCACTCTCTGAGACAAAATTCTTGAAGAATCAGTATGATACTAAGATTAAAGAACTCAGGGCTAAGGTGAAAAGTCTGAGTTAGTCTTCGACTGAAAGCAAAAATCGTGTCATTGAGAGTCTAGATAAGCCAAGGATTAACTTTGTAAGTCCTTTGGAAACTAGGATTCTCACTCTTCCTTGTTGGGCACAGGAAGAGATAAATTCTCTTTTGGATAGCAACAAATCGCTAAAAAGAGAATGCGAAACACTTTCAGACATGGTAGCCAAGGCAAATTGAAAGTTAGAACTTCAGGCTCCTGCTAATCTAACTTGGTATACCGGGAAGACGAATTTGAAGCAAATGATGCAGAATAATAACTCAGACAAATGCGGTTTGGGATATAAGTCCGAGACATTCTCTCAGTCTACGACTGAGAAGTTACAGACTGTAACTGTGAGACATCAGCCAAGATTACACTCATGCCGATATTGCCACCAGCTAGGACACAAGGTTAGATGGTGTCCCAAATTATTGAGAAAAACAATTGCGTGAAAATCATCAAGGCAGAACTCATTCGAAATCAAAAGATTGCACACTAAAAGGTGGGTTCCTATCAATCACTTTAAGTCTGAGTCTACAACTGAGATCAAACAAGTTGGGTACCAAAGTCAAATCGCCCTACCAGACTTGTCAAGAAAGCACCTCACCTCTTTCATAATTATCATCTCCTCCCATTGATTTGACCATGACTCACTGCTACCCCCAATCCATAAGGTTTATGACTTAGTTCTTTTTTTGATTTGGCAAAATGGAGAAATTAGTCTTGAACGTATTATTCTACAATTCAGGGGGAACATTCATCAGTTCAAGAAGTTCAAGACTTACAGAGTTTGCCGTCAAAAAGGGGGAAACTGTTGATGCTATTTTGATCGGCAAACCCAATTCAATACTGAAGCCCGTTTTAAGACCAACCTGAAGCGGAGTCCGTCAGTCTTGAACTGACGAACAGAGAAGAAGATAAAATATTTAACAAGATTTTATCTAGCTGTTAAAGATAAAATATTGAATGATAAATTCTCACACGGTCTCTGTATCTATATAAGGGAAGAAAGTCTAGGTCAGAGAGGTGAAAATTTACGCAAAAGAGAAAATCAGAAATACAATGTAATTTGCAAGAGCAACATTAAGGGTTAATATATAGAAAATCAGAGGGAGAGAGAGTGAGATTATAGAGTCAATTCAGAGAGAGTTTTGCTGCTGATTTTGTTGTAAGTAATTTGAGTTCAGAACTCAAATTACATGTGTATTATGTCAAGATAGTGTTCTTGACGTGAGGGTTGGTATTAGCGTTGAATTCGTGATTGTGTAACCATTGTTATACATGATTATAATAAAGGTTCTACTTTATGCTATTCTGGTCTTCCCTCTTTCTCCCCGTTCGTCCTCAGTTCTGAACTCAGACCATCTGCACCTTCTGAGTTGCAGACTCAGCACCGACATCTTGGGATTTACAATCCCCATTCCCGAGAGTCACGCGTGATGATTAACCTGACCATTCCCAAGGCGATTCTGTGAAGAAACGATGTGTCGGCCAATGGGAAACGGGCTGAGTAGAGCAATGAAGAAAATACAAGGAGTCAGACCAGAAAGAACAGGTTGTGGAGGAAGATACGGAAATGGCTCCAACCTTCGGTGTCAAGAAGAACAAGCAGACTAGAGAACTCCCGTATGGGAGGAGAAGTGACTCTAAGCTGTAAAGTTGAGGGATACTCCTTTTGTATGTAAATTAACCAAATATAGGTGTGAAGACTTAGGCCCATTTTTTTGTCAAAGTTTCAGCTGGTTTATGCATTATCAGCTGGGAACGATCAGTTCAGCCCATTCTTTTGGGTGTATTTGGGTCAGATACCACACCATCTACCCATGAAGCTTATTCAAAACAGCATTATCAGTTGGTTTATACATTATCAGTCACATTATCAGTTGGTTTACGCATTGCCAGTCACATTATCAGTTGGTTAATCAGTTCAAAAACTCTAATACAAAAAGAACAACTTATATTGATTTTTACACAATCATCTAGTTTTGAAATCAATCATCAATCTATATTATCAGCTATCTACTTCTAAAATACAAAAGAATGGAGTCTTACTACAGGAAACTGATACTCCCTCTGTTAATTAATATCTGTCGTTTTAGGATGTGATTCTTGTTCAAAAAATATGTCATTCTAGCTTTTTGACACATTCTTTCAACTTTACCCCTACTATTCAATATAAAAATAATTACTATCTAAATGGAAAAGTAAAAAGTAGGGGCACATGCGTCATTGTCCTACTTTTCATAATAAGTGTACAAATTTCTAAAATGACAGTTATTATTGAACAGATGGAGTACTTTATAGCCAAATAGTTTTTCTTCCTTTTTATGTTTAACGCGGGACGGTCTTCCCTTTTTTAATAAAGCAGCTGGCATGAACCTATTCAGGTCTAGCTAACTGGCAGCCAGCGCCCACCATTTAATCTTGTGGGTCCATTTCATTTCACTACGGAGACGAAAAGAACTCTTGTAAATATGTTACTTTTTCTTTGGAGAATTTTGTTGGTGAACTGCTATTGTTTCTTGTAACGGGTGGGATGTACAAGTACTAAAGAAATCTCTCTTTTCACATCTCGAGCCACAAATCATTCTTATAATAGCAACTACTATCAGTTTTTTTTTTAGTGGAGCTAGTTGGTTACGACTCTGTGAGAGTTCCAAACTATGTGCGCATGTTCTTCATATTAAAACGTTATAAACCCTCCCTTCGCTACTAAGGCATGAGCTGTATATCAAAGCATACTTTCGTACTATATAATTTATGTGTGTGATTTCTCTTTCTCCTCTTTTGTATAGTTGGCATATATTATAGCTGTACAATATTATGAATTTTACCGTATATGGCCGCCGTGATATTTGTATACCAAAACAGGTCTTTCCAGTCCATTTATTGCCATATGGGTCTACCTTTTGTCGTTTTCGTCTCCCTTTCCCCCACGATCTTCAAGTACATGCAGTGTACGTAAGTTCGTGAGAGCTTCGTCAAGTGAAATATTACTTCTTTGTCTAAGCACACAGAGAATTATTTGCTTAATGATATCTGATGTGACGTAACTAGCATATAAACATTTTTTTATGCATATGAACCTAAAGAAAGAATATTTTGCAAACACACCGTGACAAAAAATTCAATATATTAATGGGTTATCTTTTTAGTATGTATATTCATAAACTTAAGTTTTTAGTATTATTATCTTTCGGTTTAGAATATGATATTACATTATTATCTTAAACCATAACATAAAATTAGGGAAATTTCAAGAAATGTCACTATAGTTTAGATAATTCATAAAAATGTCCAAAGTCACGAGATGTCACTATATTTTTGTAAAAGTATAAATGTAAATGAATTCATTAACGAGAAGAAAAAATGACAAAAATACCTCTATTAGTTAAAAAATACTTTTAAAGTTCACAATATCTGCCTAAGTGTTAAAAAAATTTTAAAAAATCAAAATACGATAAAAATATAATATATATATACATAATTAAAAATTTTGAAAATAAAATTAAAATACAAAAAATTGAAAAATAGTAATCTCTTTTAAAATATTTTCAAAATTATTCATTACCATAAAAAAGAATACAGAGAGTTTGAAAACCATAATTATACCAATCTTTCTACTAATTTATATCAATTAAGTATAATTTACATCATTCATTTTAAATTATCTTTTTTTACCAATTTGAATTATTTATTCAAAATAAATAAAATTTATTTTAAAACTAATATTGAGAAAATATTAAAAAATTTATATTCTATACAAAATATATATCAAAAAGTTATATTCAACGTACAATATAAATTTTAAAAATTTCTAAATGTCAAAAAATATACAATATATTTTTTTGAAATAAAAAACTTAATTGATAAAAAAAAAATATATAATTAAAAATGTATGGTACTTAATTGGTATAAATTAGTAGAAGAATGGTACAAATATGTATTCAAAATTCATATTATTTTTATGGTACTGAATAGTTAAAAAAATTCTCAAAAATGTTTAATATTTTATGATATTTTAATCTTTTAATATTTTTTCAATTTTTTTTGTTATATATATAGTATTTTGATTTTTTTTGAATTTTTTAACACCTGTGATTTTTAAAAATATTTTATTCATTAGTATAATATTTTTTATTATTTTTCCTTCTGTTCAATGATTATAATGACATTTCATAAATTAAATAAAATATAGTGACATTTTATAAAATTCCGAAAAAGTTGAAAGAAATGAAAAAGTAGAGTATAATTAGAAATAAAGTCATCCCGGTGCGCTGCGCTCAGTGCATCGAGTAGCTAGATATGGTTTCTGCTAGAGGTTTATGCACAACAGATGTGTGTTTTGTTTACTTATAAAAAAAAAAAAAAGATGTTGTTTTGTAAGGGAATAATCAAGTGACATGTAGCTTTTTTCCTGCTCTGTAATTAAGTGAAAAGAATGGTGACCCTTGCGTGACTCCCAATGATAGTATGGCTACTACTATAGTGGGGTATCGACATATCTTGTGATGGATTGCCAAGGAAATGTTGGACAGATGTATAGGAAGGATAGGGGAAAGGATAAGGAAAGTATGGGTAACTATCTTTGACTACATTAATAGTGATACATTCTAAAAAACAAAAGTACAAGTTTGTAAGTTTGTCGTACAGTTTAAAAAATCAGTATATACATCTAATTTTAGTAATATTATTAATTCAATGTGTATCTTTTAGTATATATTGCTAGTTTTTATATACTAACAGTACAAGTTTTTATGGAATAAATATACATATATGTAGCCATCTACAGCTAAATTAGAATGTGGCCAAAAATTACCATTGACCTTTCTATATGGAGTGTGGAATTTATGAAGGCAGAGAATAATTATGATGAGGTATACTTGTGATGGGTAAAGTGAAACAAGATGTATGGGTCTAGACAAAGAGTTGGTAGATTGGAAAT
Organism: Limonium bicolor; assembly: GCA_023374045.1. Classification (NCBI taxonomy): domain Eukaryota; kingdom Viridiplantae; phylum Streptophyta; class Magnoliopsida; order Caryophyllales; family Plumbaginaceae; genus Limonium; species Limonium bicolor. The sequence goes on from CM041778.1 coordinate 2,691,796, forward strand.
TTCAATAGGGGCATAAGTGATCATGGAAGTAGGAAATAGTAAATGTTTGCAATAGTAACTTTCACTAGTACAAAAATGGCCTGTTTCGGCGCCCCTATTTCAGCGGTTGTTAACAAACCGCCGAAATAGGTTGGTTCTGAAAAGGTCGGGAACCTATTTCGGCGGTTCCTAGTGAGGAACCGCCGAAATAGGTCTTTTTTTTTAAAAAAATAAAAAAGGACCTATTTCGGCGGTTCCTAACTAAGAACGAACTGAAATAGGTCCTTTTAAACCCCCCCCCCCCCCCCGAACCCAATTCATCGTATTTTCTCACCGATAACACTACTGCTCCCTCCTCTCCGTTGCGAACGGCGACCGGCAAAAACCAACCTCGCAACCGTCGACCTCACCGGTCGTGGGTGCCGCCGTCCTCGCCGCTTCGTCGCCTCGCCGCCCGTGGGTGCCGCCGTGCTGTTCGCCGTCGCCGCCCCCCCAGTTCGACTCCAACAAGCAATCAGCAAGAGTGGCGAATCAGAGAGGAAGATAACTCATTTTTAGGGTTCCAATCTTGTATTGATTGTGTTGTATGTTGATATTAAGATTGTAATGTGTATGTGGATGTCTAAGTTTGTGGTGTGTATAAGATTTATGTATATATTCAGTTTAAAATAAGTGAAAATACATGTGCTCATAAGGTGTTCGATGAAATGCTTAAATGAAAATTTTGTTTTTTTTACTCATTTTGTGTGTTGTGCCTTTGTAGGGAGTAATTACTATGCTGCTGTTGTTGATTGAACTCGTACGGGGCTGAAAACAGTTCACTTGTGAACATGTAATATAGTCAACTTATGTCTTCATTTTTCAGTCCATTATAATTACAATCCTATATTTACGAACAAGGAAGTACACAACTACTGAGTTTCTCTTGTATCTATATGTATTTGTGTCTCTACAGATAAATACTTAAGAAGCTTCTTAACCATTTCATGGTAGATTGAAAGCGGAGCGGAGAACAATTCAATTACGAACCGGTATAATCTAACTTATCATTTTTCTCTTTTTACACTTGTATTTGATTTCCCAAATATTGGAATTTGGTTTGATGAATAAATTGGTATATATTAGTTTGTTTATGATAGAAATTGTGTTGTTGAATGATTGGTGAATGCTTAATAATAAGCATGGTTGTGTCCTTGTAGTTATTTTTATTACATTTATACATCTATGTGTATATGTCTAACAATATCTAATTTTTTTTTCAGGTCTCACTACATTCAAGTCCGTGAATCACCTCTCTTGTTTCCCGCCTTCTTCCATTACTGTTGCACTTTCTTCCTCTGTGCACAAGTAAGTAACTAAACCTTATTTTTTGTTTAATAAATGCAATTATGTATTTAAATATAAGTGCTAGTACATAATTAGCTTCATTCCATATTTGTTGATGCATTTCTTTTGTAATTTTTTTTTGTGCTCCCTTGCAGAGACGTATCAGAAGTGGTATTGCTGCATCTCTCGCACAGTAGCCTACCTCTCAGGCACCAGTCTCCCCTCTCCATAAATCCTTAAAAAACAAGTACGTATTTTAACTCTGGATTCTGTTTTAATCTCTAAACCGGTTGAACTTATACAGTGGAGAATTGAAAAATGTTGGTTTGATGATCTGAATTTGCAATTGGTTTTCAGTTAGCTGGTAAGAATTGATTTATTTTAATTGTTGGTTGCTGCCATTGTTGAATGTTTGTGGTTGTGATGACTTTGGTGAGTGCTGAATAATAAGCACGGGATGTGTACAATTATGCAAAGGTCATGCCGATTTTTTGTAGAAAAAGTATTCGTAATATTGTTTTTTAAACACCGGTTTTCTGTTTTAGAAGTGCGACAATTTGTTAAATTTAAAATGCTAGTTTATTTTGTGTTTGCAACCTTAGAGTTAGGCTAGACTACTTGACAATCATCCCAGTCATGCTCCATTAAGAAATAAACATGTGCAACTTAATACAGACCATATTCTATAAAGATTTTAGTTTCACAAAGGCTATAACTCACACCTGTGATCTGTTGCACATATAGTATGGAGCGTGACTGGATGTATGGTGATAGAGGGGAACATTTTGACAAGATGCTGAAAGAGTTTGCAAAGCTGCAGTGCAACACAAGGACAGGACAAAGGGGGAGAAAATTCCATGTCCTTGTGTGTGATTGTGGTGTGGTGAGACAATATGAAAGCATCAACGTCGTATAATTCCATCTAAAGACCCGTGGTTCATGCCACATTATAAAGATGGACTTTTGATGGAGAACCTGTTGAAGATAATGCTTCAGCTTCCTACAGTCACGATCGGTGTGTAACTCTAGAACCGAGCAGACATTCAATACTACTAACGAGTCGAACTCCCAAGCGCTTCCGGAGTCAATGTTGACAGTGAGTCGACTTATCATGATGATCAAATGGACGAGATGCTTGATAACGTTGAGGATAATTGTCAACCGACCGGATGAGTATCAAAGGTTGTTGGACGCATCCAAGACGGCGTTGTATCCTACGTGCACTAAGTACACGAAATTGACAGCTATATTGAATTTGTTCAACCTGAAAGGAAGATATGGATTGAGTGACAAAGGTTTCACGGCATTCCTCGAGCTGATTCATGATATGCTACCGGATGAGAACGGTCTCCTTACCACCACCTTTGAGGCAAAGAAATGGGTGTGTCCAATGGGAGTAGAGTACAAAAAATTCACGTGTGTCCAAACAACTATGTGTTGTACAGGGGTGAATACGAACATCTGGACAATTGCCCGAAATGTTCGTTGTCCCGGTATAAGCATAAAGATGGTGATTACTCCTCCGTTCAGAAAAAAAAAACCCCTCCAGCAAAACTACTTTGGTATTTGCCAATTATACCCAGATTCAAACGGTTGTTTGCGAATACGAAAGATGCAAAGAACTTACGATGGCATGCGGAGGGTAGAGAAGAATGATGAGAAATTAAGAAATCCAGCAGATGGACCTCAATGGAGAAACATCAACAGACGGTACAAAGAACATTTCGGACATGAAGATAGGAATCTGAGGCTTGGGTTATGTACTGATGGAATGAACCCGTACGGCACGTTGAGTAGTCAACACAGTACATGGCTTGTTCTGCTAGTGATCTACAATTTGCCCTCGTGGTTGTGTATGAAACGAAAGTACATCATGTTATCTCTCCTGATATCTGGTCCCAAGCAGCCAGGTAATAGCATTGATGTGTATCTTGCCCCTCTGATAGATGATCTGAAGCTATTGTGAAATGAGGGGACCGTGGTATATGATGCTTATGCAAGAGAGAATTTCACGCTCAAGGCTTTGTTGTTCTGTACCGTCAATGACTTCCTGCGTATGGCAACTTGTCCGGTTACACGGTTAAAGGAACATTTGTATGTCCCATATGCGAGGAAGACACTTGTTCGGACCGTTTAAAACATTGTAGAAGAATGTTTATATGTTCCATCGACGTCTTCTCCCGAAGATCACCCTTATCGAGTAACAAAGAGAAAGTTGTTCAATGGTCAAGCCGAAACTCGTGTGGCCCGTTACCTCTGAGCTCTGAGGAAGTGTACGAAAAGGTTAAGGACATTGCAAATGTATTTGGAAACACATCAAAACCGGCGAAAAACATTTGGAAAAAGTGTTCTATCTTTTGGGATGGCGTCATCTTCATGTGAGACACTGCTTAGACATCATGCACATTGTGAAGAACGTTGGTGAGGCAGTGAGTGGGACTTTACTCAATATACCCGGTAAAACAAAAGACGAATTGAAAGTCAGAAAGGACATGCAAACCATGGGTATACGAAAGGAGTTACACCCACAAGAGAATGGGAAATGAATATACCTACCTCCTGCATGCTACACGCTCTCAAAGGCTGAAAAGATTAGTTTCTGCAAATGTCTGCACTCGGTAAAAGTACCGTCTGGGTACTCTTCAAACTGGAAGAACATTGTATCGATGAAGGATTTAAAACTTTTAGGCATGAAATCTCACGATTATCATGTACTGATGTTACATCTTCTTCGGTCGCAATTCGAGGGATATTGCCATCTGATGTCAGAAATGCTTTAACTCGGTTATGTTTCTTTTTCAACATTGTTTGCTCCAAGGCAATTGACGTAACCTCTCTAGATGATCTACAACGTGAAATGTTGTCATATTATGTCAACTTGAGATGTATTTCCCACCATCTTCTTTGACATAATGGTGCATCTAATTGTGACATCGTTCGAGAGATACAGTTCTGTGGTCCGGTATACTTACGGTACATGTACCCTTTTGAACGGTACATGGTATTCTGAAAAGTAGAATGAAGAATAGGTATCGACCAGAGGGGAGCATTGTTGAAGCAACAATGACTGAGGAAGTCACGGAAATTGTGACCAATTATTTGAGTGAGGCAGAGTCTATTGGTATCCCAAAACCACGACACTATGGCAGGTTTAAGGGTAAAGGTGTCATTGGTAGAAAGATCGTGCAAGTTTCGCGTCAACTTATTCATCAAGCACATTTGTTTGTCTTACAACATCTTGAGGTTGTTGAACCTTATTTCGAAACCCATATGGTTGAGTTAAGGCATCAAAATCCTTTGAAACACCACATTTGGCTGACAAAGGAACAAAACTGAGTTTTTATCCAATGGTTCAAAGATCATGTGTTGACATTAGCATCATCAGATCCAGAAGCTGTAAGTGAAGAGAGAGATCAGATGTTTGGTAATCGGACCTGAAACTAATATTACATCATTTGAGGGGTATGATATTAGTGGGTATACATACTACACTGCACGCCAAGATGCCAAATCGATAAACCAGAATAGTGGGGTAAAAATTGAAGCTGTTGCCACTGAGTATCACAGCGGTAACAGATCTCAACCAGTTAGTAACTCTAGTTGGTATTATGGTGTCATCGAGGACATCTGGGAACTAGACTACGACGTTGATTCCTTCTGTTGTTCCAGTGCAAGTGGGTGACAACCGACGCGGGTACCAAAATGATGGAGGGCTTACCTTGGTTGATCTTTCACGTGCCGGTTATACGGATGATCAATTTGTTCTAGGAAAGGATTGCGAACAAGTGTGGTATGTTGAGGATCCGAAAGACTGTAGATGGTCTGTTGTTCTTCCAGAAAGAAGGCCGGTTGTAATCAAAAATGAGAATGAGGATAACGATGATAATGAAACGGTAGAGGAAACATCCTTGTTTCCTACTGGATTACCGGATTCGATTGATGTTACCGAAAACGATTTGCTCTACGCACGATCAGACCATGATGAGGGTGTTTGGGTAGACAATATGAAATTATTTATGTTTTCGTGTCAGGTAATGTTGTTAGTAGAATGTAGACTGTAATGTCATCTTAACTGTTATTGTTATGCTTCATAGTATATGTTAATTTATATAATGACTTTATCTGATGAAAATGCTTTTTTTTTTTGCAGTGGATGATCACCCTATGGATGACCCCGTTGGATAGTCTCTTGACTGGAGAAGCTGAGCCACAGCAGGGTAGACCAAGTAAGCGGGTCACGAGAGGAGGAAAGAAAAAGAAAGACCAAGTAGCTGTACGCGATGAGACTGAAGCTGGCCCTTCACAGCAGACCAAAGAGCCGTCAGTTGTCCCACCAGAGGCCAAGAAGCAAAAGAAGAGAGGTGTCACACGTGGGCTGAAGGCTTTAAAGGGCCCTCCTACAAAACCGGTGCAATTCAATCAGTTCAACCAACCTCATGGAAATGGAAGAATGACTCGCTTACGGTAGCCATTTGGTGAAGACATTTTGTAACATAAACCACACTTGGAAGCAAGTGCCTCAATCGTTGAAGGATACTATGTTGAGCGTCTCCAGGTAAATCTCTACATTATTCTATGATCTATTGTGAAATAATAGAATATTTATGTTTACTTTACTAACTGAATGATCATGTATGTAGTCTCGTTTCTCCGTGGATCCCGCACTTAAAAAGGATGTGCTATCATCGATGTCGAAACAGTTCCAGGACCACAAGAATAAGTTGGCTGACAAGTTCATCTACAAGATGCCTGATCCAGAAGATCCAGATCATGGTTTCGGCGGTGAGAGACCACCATGGGAGGTTTACGAGGGAATCACCGAAGAGCAATGGGTACAATTTGTTGAGTCACGTCAGACACCGGAGTTCCAGGTGCACTTCATATTCATACATACATAAATTACTCTTAATTTCTTATGTCTTTTGTGTTCAATTTCACTAAACATGATCATATTAATTTATGCAGGCTCTCCTGCACAACAACAAGCAAATGCTAAGAAGAATCTGTACCCTCACCACTTAGGTGGAAAAAGTATTGCTCAAAGGGTACCAGAATGGGAGCAAAAGGGATATCTGCCCACGGATGGCTCATTGGATACCAGTGGCAGAAGAATGAAAGTGTGGGAGTTAAGCCACATTCCGAAGAACTCTACTCCCAAAAATCCTCAATACGATGATGCCACGAGAGCAGTTATTGCTCAAATGGTAAGTGATGTCATTTCATTTTTAGTCGAACTGTTCATTTCATTTGTGTATGAACTTATGTTATACTAATAACTGTATTTGTGTGTTGTATCAGGGTGAATAAGCCCTCCGCTCACCCAGGGCACCTGGACTCACAGAGTAATGATGATCCTCTTACACACGCTCTTGGTAAGAAGGATCATCCAGGTCGTGCCATGGTGGGTTTGGTGGGCACGTTGGTATCCGCCAGGCATTGGTGTACCCGGGTCCGAAGTGCACAGGGAAGGATGATGATTAGCTACGAGGAGCACCTGGGAGAGATGGCTGAGATGGAGCAGAGGATTAATCAGAACGTCGATAGAGGATCGCTCAGACTATGTCAAGGATTGAGACACAGAAGCATAGCAGCCAAGAGGTTTCTCAACCACCAGTTGAGTCACCCATTCATCATCAGAGTTCACCGGTAGTGGGAAGTAGTGTCCAGTCGGTTGAGCCGTTTTCCCTATGCATCTCTAAAGGTTAGACTTACATTTCAATTGAGTACATGACGATTAAGATTTTTCATTTGATCACTAATATCATCATAGAGGAATTCACAATTTTTATCTAAACAAGTTCCACATAACACTCAGGCACCCACTGAGTGCCATCTGTTTTTACAAATTGGAGTAGAAGAGGTCATGGTGGCATGGGGAAAACTTTTCCCTTCAGTTCCAAGTGATATTGTGCACGGTGAACCACTCCGACATTACCATGCACGAGTGCTTTTGGATAAATTTGTTGCAGAGCATGGTGACGTATGTTTATCGGTGCCGATCCCACAAAGACGTACCTTGTGTTCCGCATAAACTGCGACAGTGCAGTGGCCAGCACGATTGGTCAAACTCCCTGGGCAGGTATTTACTCTTAACCGTTGCTATAAAACTATTGATGTACCACCGTGCATCCATATACTTAATTAGTTAATATCATAGGATATGAGCCGACCAAAGACTGATAAGGGAAAAGGAAAAATAATTGCTGCACCTGTGCAATCAAAGGCATCCACAAATTTGTGCTTAGACCTAATTTGGTGGAGAAAAAAATATTGGCCGGCTTGTCGACTAATATACAGATTCTGCACTCATCGTTGTTGCTGCTACTACCACATTGTGATTCCCTCACTGTGGAAGATCACGAGCGGATATTTCACTATCAAGTTCAAGGACAAGATATACATCGATTTGGGATGTATAGTCCGACTTCGAGGAGTGTTTCAGGAGGGATTGGTTGAATGTGTCGATTATCAAGTCAGCCGCCATGTGAGTGACTTCTACCTTTTATATTTGAATTCATTGATTGGTGAGAATTAGATGTTTGAATAAAAAGTTAATGACTAATGATATTGCCTCATAGGTGGGTGCATAATAAGGCGATCAATGTCTATGAAGATCACAGATTCGGATTCCTGTGTCCTGCTATGTGCAGTGAAGTTCAGATGATAAGTGATATGGAAGGCCTTATGCAATATATGACAAATGCCATCTTTGAATGTTCTAACAAGTCATTTATTATGCTGCCATATTATTCAGGTATGATATTTGACTATTTCTCTTAGTATTATCTAAAACATATAGTTTGTGTTAGTTGTTTAATGATTTTAACACATTGTGTAATTTTTGGACAGTCGACATTGGTCATTGATTGTGCTGGTGATGTTGAAGCACCCACGAATCTTGCATTTTGACTCACTTGGTAAGGGTGCCAAGAGACCGAAGATCACCATCGTAATACTGAGGTAATTAGTTTGTTATCGTAAACAACAATTATTATTACTTAACATTAACTGTTTCATAACTTGCTACTGATGCTTAAAACTATATATATTGCTGATGTATTTAGTTCCATGAGAGCTGCATTATCTCTCCAGAATATAACAATGAAGAGTAACATCCCTTGGAACACTGTCAAAGTACTCTATTAATTGATAAATTTGTGTGATAATGTTTAAACTTGTTTATAACTGTCAATATGTGTGTTTGTATAGTGTCCGGTGCAGTCTGGGGGTTTAGAATGTGGATACTATGTCATGAGATTCATGAGTGACACAGTAGGAGCGTCGAACCTTTACCAGAGCACTCGTTAGACAAGGTAACATTCTTTGAAAGTTTCAGTTATACTCTTTACATGTTGTTAGACTTGTACGTTTTAGATTAATGTTCATTTTTTTTCAAGGCTTACGAAGAAGAAGTGTTCAAAGGTGGTCAGTATGATGATGCTAAAATTGTTGAGATTCTTGAGGAATGGTCGGAGTTCGTCTGCACAAGTTAATGAATTGATGATCATGAAGATGTTTTGTGAACTTTTTCGAGTATGTAATTGTAACTCTGTACACTTGTGGATGGTGTAATGGTAGATTTGAATTGTAGATTTATAACTTTTTAATGTGTGCTGGAGCTCCCTGTGTGGATGAAACTTTATTACAGGTCTCATTGAACCAAATGCGGTGAATATATATATATATATGCTGGGATGGAAAAAAAACAAAAAAAAGGGGGGGGGGGGGGGCTATTTCGGCGGTTCTACTCTTAGAACCGCCGAAATAGATACAAAATTAGGCCTATCTCGGCGGTTCTAATCTCACAACCGCCGAGATAGACTCATGGTACATTCTGGAATTGACCGATGCTGAGATTGACCATGAGTCTATCTCGGCGGTTGTGAGCTAAGAACCGCCGAGATAGACATCGTCAGAATTTGATTTTGGCGCCCACCTATCTCAGCGGTTTGTTGTTAAAACCGCTGAAATAGGTGCTCACACCTATTTTGGCGGTGCTCATTTCGGCGGTTCACAACCGCCGAAATAGGCCCCTTGGAACCGCCGAAATAGGCCTTTTTCTACTAGTGTTTTGCTTGCTTGTTTATATTTATAAGTTTTTTAATGGTGTAGTTTTTTCCTATGGTGAACATTAAAATGAAACTTGAATGTACTCTTTTCTTATTGGGATATTTGTTATTGGTTATGTTGGTGTGGATCTGCAGCTTGTTGTAGATATTCAACCATACCATGCATGAGTACCAAGATATGTATGAAAAAAGAAAAAAATGATCGTTAGTCTTTACAGCAAGTTCACGGAGCTACCATCGGTAAGCGAGCACAATACCCCATGATTGGAGCTTATTGATAATTTTGACTTGTTTATTTAGGGTGATCCAAAAATTAAACATGTCCTTGGGGGTAGTTTCCAAGCTTTCCGATAGAGACGGTACCATTGGATAGAGATTGAGGACATGAGGAATGTTGTATAGCCAGCAAAGCGGAGGGGGTCGGGTGTGATTGAAGGAGGCTAGAGGCATCACAGATAGTTCCACACGTTCGAATCCACAAATCCCTAGTATGAATTATAGTTTTTCAAATCCATAGATTTTCCCCTATAATGGTTTCATTCCATATATAGATGAATATTGTGGACTCGTCTGATCCATAAAATTTCATAATGATGATGAAAGATGGCCCACATGGACACGTGAAGGAACAACGATTCTAACATGAGAATGTTCTTAAGCCTAAGCCTTCAATGCTTCTTTTTAGAGTTGATTGTTCCTGGAAAATTGGGGTTGTTTTTTACTATCGACATCCCTAGACCAAAAAAAGGATCAAAAGATTTTGTTGACAGTCTTGATAACCTTGTAGGATAACTTCATGGAGGAGGCCCAAAAGCTCAGTATTGCATTGAAGATTGATTAAAAAAGAGTGAAGGACCTTGCATAAAATAGATGCCCCATCTACACACACACAAATATTTCTTTGGACAACATCCAAGGCAATGGATTTGTTACAACGCCTACCTTAGAGGGCCATGTGGACCCGACAATGTGTTTACTTGCAGTTTTGTGTTTGTTACCTCTTGGATGGGAGTTAACTAATGGGAATGTCGCACCGTGAGAGACATGTGTGGGTACGGTTAGAAACACCACGGTATACATGTCATATTATTGTATATCAGTGCTCAGTAACTGGGTGATATGAGAACTTAGAAAAGGTGTCTTGTGACCTGATGCTAAGATGTGAACAACATAAAAAAAGGAGGTGGGGTTCCGATTTGAGGAACTGAGATAAGGTCACAAAATTAATTGCTTTCAAGATCGACAGAGTGACTAAGGCGGGTTGCAGCAAGAACCCCAAGTTTTCGGAGGGTAGGAATTCAATTGACATTGGGGCTTATCTTAGGTGAACATACTTCTGAATGTGAAATTAGAGACCTCAACTTTGACAAGTGTTGTCCAACGTCGATGGTCAATGGGCACAATGGCAGAGCATAGTACATATGTTTGTGAATGATATCATTGAGAGCAGAACACACAAATTTTAACAAACATATGGACAATGGAGAACATGGAAGGAAGCAATGCACAAGTGGTATAGGGGCTAGATGATGATCTGCAAGGAGGTTGTGGGCATGGGTGTAGATGATATACCCCTGCGTTTAGAGTTTGGTTCTTTTGCTCGTTAATGATCTAATATTAGATACCACTCAACCAGTGTGAGATATTATTAAGAATGGGCCTGTCTTTTGGCCCTATTCATTTTGGTCTATTTTGTAGACTATAGTTGCTAGCCCTTTTGTCTATATTTCTGAGATATTATTTAGGTTGTTTTCCTCAGTACAATTATCTACTTCTTGACTCATTTTCTTGATGTGAGATCATTCTTGTTCCTTAAGTTTTCCTGCTATGCTATCTGATTACGAGTAGGTTTGTAGAAGATAGTAGAAATTCTACATGGTATCAGAGCTCGGTGTCGAGCATCTATCCATCTGTAAGCTTTATCCTGTCATTGTGATGGCTTCTGGGACAATATCTATCGAAGCAATCTTGGAACAAAGTTTTGATTTCATTGATGACCAAGAACAAAGTCGTTTCATCGATGGATCGATAACAAGATCGACTATTAACGAGAAAAAGGATGTCATCTAGGATAGATGTAACAACTTAGTATATCTTGGATATTAAATGCGCTAGAGAAAAAAAATCAGGGAGAGCATCATCTATCTGTGAACTGAGAAGGATATGTGAGAAATACTTTAGCCAGATACAAGAGTTGATGGAACACGGTGCTTCAATTTGAAGCAGGATCTCGCCAACCTTAGACAAGGTAGCGATAGTGTTAGTGTCTTGAAATGGATGAGAATTTGGAATGAACTGAGTTTTGTAATTTCTTTACATCTCGTAAATGCTGTACTTGTAGAGAATCTGAAAAAATATGAGAAGATACTGGAAGAAGACAAACTCGTTTTCCTGATGGGATTGAATGAAAACCTATGTGAATGTTCAAGGAAATGTGCTAATGATGAAGCGCTTACCTACTCTTGAAATCTCCTACACTTTCATCCTCTTGAAAGAGAGACAAAGGGATAGTAACAAGAAGAGAAAGGATGAAGGAGGTTCTACTTTTTGCTAATGTTGTAGAGGTTAGACCAACACAAGCTAGAATGGCAAAACGAGAATAGAAATTTCAAGAGTCCTTGTTCTTGCTATGGAAAGTTGGGACATGAGTCGATAGTTGTTATAAGAAAAATGGCTTCCCAAGGGGTTGGAAGTTTAGGAAGAATAGAAAATCTACTTTGAACAATGTTACTATTGAGGAATTTGCTTGTGATGATACCCAAGTCAGATCTTATACCTTGAGTGTCTAACATCAGATTTTGCAACTTATAGGATATATGTAGAAAGTTAGTACTAAGGAAACTGGGAAAGAGAAAGGACCTTCTCACTGCAACTTCACAAGTAATACTTCTTGCTCTCATCTCTGTTTTTGTGCTATCAATAGGGATAGTATTCTTGAAAAAAAGAGAAGGTAAATATTGGACATTGGTGCTACTGGTCACCATATCGGCTGTAAAGTTTTATTTGAGGTCTGTGGTAGTTGAATTAGTTTCATATAGTTGGTTTGCCAGATGGAACTACACAAAGAGTCAACTAAGTAGGAAATGTGAAATATATTTTTGGGTACAGAGACTATTCTTACGAATAGTCTACTTGTTCCCAACTTTAAGTTTAACCTCATTTGTGTTAACATATTCATAAAACAGATGAGGTGTAACTGAGTTTTAGTGAGGAATATTGTTTGATGTAGGAACTCACATCCAAATTTGAAGCCAAAATTGGTTGGGTTGAAGACAACTTATAATTCTTGGTTGTTCTAGCCTAGGAAGGTTTCTTGAGAGAAGGAAGGGAGAAAGAAAAGAAGTAGTCTAGTTTTTCTCATACCATTGTAACATATAACAAAAGCATTGTATTGGCACAATTGTTTGGGCCACGTTCCATTTGATAAACTTGTGAAACTGGGATTGAACAAGTATACATATGTCCTTCTATAGTTGCTTGTGATGCTTGTCATAAAGCCAAAGGATGTTGATTTCCATTCCCAAATTCTAATACAAATCTCTGAATTGTTTTGACTTGATTCATTTGGACATTAGGAGACCGTGATCTACTGAAAAATATGATGAAAATGTCTACTAAGCATAGTAGAGGATAAAAGCAGGAGTATCTGGGTGAAACGCATGAAAAGAAAGTCAGAGGCAGTATATTTGATAAAAGATTTCATTCTCATCATTGAGAATCAGTTCATCAAGAGGGTTAAAGTGGTTGGATCTAATAACGCTTATGATCTAGGACTATCAAAAGAGGCCACCCTTTTCTTCAAAAGCAAAGAGATTCTACATCAAACTTCATGCCCTCATATGCCACAGCAAGCGTGGTTGAGAGGAAGCACCACCCTTCTAGAGACTACATGTGCAGTATTTTTCCAATCTGGTATGCCTCTAAAGTACTGGGATGAATGTGTTTTATTCGCAACCTTTGTGATTAATCATCTTCCCAGTGCTAAGCTAGAAGGTTTAACTCTTTATGAAGTGTTGTATGAGAAAAACCATCTTATGTTAGTATCAAAACTTTCGGTTGTCTAGCTTATGCCACCATGATAAAGAGATCCAAGATGAAATTTGATGAAAGAGCAGAAAAATGTGTCTATCTTGGTCCTAGTATCACCAGCAAAGGACACAAGTTTCTTCGATTGAAGGATAAAAATAATAGTGAATAATGTGTAAGTTTTCTTTGAATTACCTTATGTTGAAAACAAAACTGGTTGTGACTATTCTGATCAGATAGTCCATCAGGTGGAAGTTATGTCTGTGATAAATGATGAAGAAGAATATTTGTATAACAGTTTTCAAATCGATGACAATGAAGAACATATCACACAGCACACTAATGCAACACATAGAACATACAAAATTAATATTAATAATTTGATTACTCATACACCAGTATTTTGGAGAAAGTTATATTGACTCTGCCCCACAACAGTAAAAATGATGTCATTAAAACCTATCTTCAAGGAGACAATAATCAAGAGAATGCTTCTGTCAGTGATTCTCCAGAAGATAACAATCTTAGAAGATCCACTCGAGATCGTGCTAGGCCTACACACTTACAAGACTACTATTGTTGGCTTTGTTGTGTAAATGATGTCAATCAACAGCTACTTTTCTCAAATTCTTCACTCAAAACTTGCATCAGGATACGTAGACAGTTTGGTTTTGAATGTTCAATCTCTAATCGTGATTAACCAAATTGTTATCCATTTTTTTCTAAAACTTGTCTGCTACAGAAGGAACATACCTTCCAGACCTAATTATATAAGTTCTAAAACATTGAAAGAGATCATGTGGAAGTTGAACTCCCTCCAAGCTTTGAAGCTAACAACACTTGGGAAATGACAAAATTACCACCAGGCGAGAAATCAGTTGGTTATAAATGAGTTTACCGTGTCAAACTGAAATAAGATGGTTCACTTGAGTGGTACAAAGCTCGATTAGTAGTGAAAGGATACACCCTAATAGAAGGTGTGGATTACACTAAGACTTTTTCACCAGTGGTACGTATGACCACCATTCGAACGTTGCTATCTGTAACAGTGAAATGGGGTTCGATTGTTGACCAGTTAGATGTCAACAATGCCTTCTTACATGGGCATCTAGATAAAAAAAATTCTATATGAAACCATCCCCTGGTTTACATCTAAGTAACAAGGATCTCATTTGCAAGTTGAAGCGCTCCTTGTATTGCTTGAAGCGAGCCTCTTGTCAGTGGTATGCTAGACTTGCTAACTTTCAAAAAAAGCAAGAATTTACAAACTTTTATAATGGCTACTCGTTGTTCTTCAAGGAAAAAAGGAACAACAATAGTCTTTGTAGGAATAGATGTGGATGTGATCTACTGGTTGCAGAAACGTGATGCAATTGAGTCTCTGAAAAAAAGTCTCGACAACGATAAGGAATTCAAATGAAAGAACCTTGGTTCATCACATTACTTCCTTGGTCTTGAATTTCATAAGGGTATGTTGATCACTCAGTGAAAGTATAGTAAGGAGCTGGTAAAGGAGTTAGGTTTAGACAATGTCTGTGACATGAATAGTCCCATTGAACCAGGTCTTATGTTGGGTACAGATGATGGTGCTATACTGGATAATGCTAAAATTTATAGGCTGCTTATCGGGCTGGGCTATCTAACCAGTACTCATCCCAATCTCAGTTTTAGCATACAACATCTCAGTCAATTTCTTCAAAATCCTTGTGCTAATCATCTACGGGCAGCTAATCATGTCCTTCAGTATGTCAAAGGTATCGTGGGTAATGGCAGCATACTCAATGATGCACAGAGATACAATTTGATTGGTTTTGCGACTCAAATTGGGTAGGTTTCCCTCTCTATGAAGATTAGTAAGTGGTTTCTTCATCTTGTTTTGTGGCTCTCGGATTTCATGGAAGTCTAAGCGGGAAGTATGAGAAATAAATCTGTTTGTTTCTCGTTCTATAAATTGAGGCTGAAAATAGGGTTGACAATGCAAAGTGTTACTGCCAAAACTAGCAAGGTTAAATTGTTACTCTCTGAACTTGGTATTGCAGAAATTGAGCCTATTCCATTGAAATGTGACAACAAGTCTGCGGATTGCATCGCTAAAAATCACACTATGCATGAGCGAACTAAGCCCGATGAAGTGGATTTCCACTATGTTAGAGATCAAATTCAAAAGTCTGTGATAAGTGCAAAATTTATCTATATTTCTATGCTTAATTTGATTATATTTTATTGGTTTATGTGATAAATTCCTTATTTATATGTTATTTTATGTTATATGTGAAAAACTACTCTTGGATCTTGTGCTTAAACAGGTAAAAATACTGAAGAAATGGTCTGGATACATGTGTCAAGAGATTAAGAATAAAGACGGACCAAACGACATAAAAATAAACTTTCTGGTGAATTTTAAGTATAATCCAGATATATGTCTGGATTTACATACCAGGACCAATTGAGATAAAAATACTACCTTATTTTGTGGTGGTCGGGGTTTGTGACTAGATTTACAAAACCCGGATTTATCTCGCGCACTGCAATTCATTTATTGGTCCGTTGTTTTGAGGGAAAAATTCCCAGACCGTGTACGGAATGTACACACATGGGTTGCAATGAATACAGACAAAAAAAAAGGAGATAGCCGTGCTCATGCATGGCCCATGCAGATGAACGAGTACCTGATGGCCGATGATGGTGGCTGGCTGCACATAGACGATCTTGACGTGGGCTGCACATGGGCTCGGTATTTTTATTTAGTGAGCGTGGGCTGAATTAGTACTTTTGATACATGGATAAGGCTACACCTGCAAATCCATTTTAATGCGCTGGGATTTGGTGACGGAACGGCTTTTTTCGTCGGGAAAAGTTTCAAATCGTTGTTTAAACTTACAACATAATCTAGACCCTACAAAATCAGTATTTTATTTTTAAATTTTTCTGTATCCCATCTTCTATCTCTCATACAAAATGTGAGGGTGCTTTGATGACATAATATATAATAATAAATATAAAGATGATTTTGACCTTGACACAGGTGGTATTTAATTTGTCATTTTTTATTTTATCATTTGTAAACTTTAAAATGTTGTATCTAATTATGTATAAGTCCAAAAAATATAAATTTTTTATATCATTATTTATTATAAATTCGAGCTCTTCAAAATAAGACCCAACATGAATATATTTTGATACATTTTAAATTTGTATGTAACATATATATATTTAACTATACGTACTAATTAATCATAAAATTTTTATAATTTTAGGTTATAGATAAATATTAGGATAAAATCACAAAGCTGCAAATTAATCTATAAAGATAAATATTGGATTTCCATAATTTACATCAATATAGTAAAAAGAATAATATCAATGAAATCGTATTACAACTATAGTATATATACAATGATTAAAAAGCTATATAAGTAAGTACAAAAATTATTACACACCGCCGTTTTGAGATTTTGTGACGGAAGAGAAATCTCCGTCTGTGACGAACTAAATCTCAACCCTTGATCTGTTTTAATATTATTCTAATCTTACCAATTAAGCGTTTTGTAGTAGTATTATCTTTTTAATTTGTTTCTTTTATCTTTTCGTGGGAAACAACTTAGTAATTAATACATCCAAGTTTGAGTATAAGCGTATGACAAATTGTATCAATATATACTTTACAATTGTAAAAACTTTAAATCAACAAATAAAATATATGGCGGAAATTACTTCCAGACCAACACAAGTAGTAGATGGACATTCTATGAGATATATCACATGGTTAACGTGCATGTTTGTGTCAAAGTATATGAGTAAGATAAAAGTTTAATTAAAATTATTTTAAAAGATCATATCAAATGTGAGTATAAAAGTATAATAGTTAACCAAGGGAAAATTACATGAATGTCACTATATTTTGGCTAATTGATGAATGCCACTAAATAAAAGAAAGTCACAAAATTCATATATTTTCATAAAAGTACATGAAATGCCATTATAGTCATTGACCATATGGAAAAAGACAAAAATACCCTACTAGTAGTAAAAAAGTACTTTTAAAATTCACAATTTGCCCTTATAGTCATTGTCGTTACTGACTCGACAGGTTTTTAGGGTTTGTGGTTGGGATTTAGGGTCGTTAGACCCTAAATCTTGCACTACAAACCCTAAACAAGCCTTCGACGTTTTTAGCTTTCCTAGGGTGGGTCTTGAGGTGTTTTGGGGGGTAGGTAATCTATTTGGAATTTGTTATGTACTTTATATTGTAATAACTAACTTGACAGAACCCTAAACCCGCCACTACAAACCCTAAAAATACCTTCGACGTTTTTTAGCTTTCCTAGGGTGGGTTTTGAGGGGTAGGGTAATCTATTGGAATTTGGTATGTACTTTATATTGTAACAACTAACTTGACAAGTTTTTAGGGTTTGTGGTAGGGGTTTAGGGTCTACCCTAAACCCGCCACTACAAACCCTAAAAATGCCTTCGACGTTTTAGCTTTTCTAGGGTGGATTTGGGGGGTAGGGAATCTATTTGGAATTTGTTCTGTAGTTTATGTTGTAACAACTAACTCGACAGGTTTTTAGGGTTTGTGGTAGCGAGTTTAGGGTTGTTAGACCCTAAACCCGCCACTACAAACCCTAAAAATACCTTCGACGTTTTTAGCTTTCCTATGGTGGGTTGGGGTGTTTTTGGGGGGGGGGGGTAGGGTAATCTATTTGGAATTTTTATGTACTTTATATTGTAACAACTAACTCGACAGGTTTTTAGGGATGTGTGGTAGCGGGTTTAGGTCGTTAGACCCTACAACCCTAAAAATGCCTTCAACGTTTTTAGCTTTCCAGGGTGGTTTTTGCGGTGTTTTGAGGGGTAGGGTAATCTATTTGGAATTTTTTCTATACTTTATATTGTAGCAACTAACTCAATAGTTTTAAGGTTTGTGGTAACGGTATAGGGTCGTTAGACCCTAAACTGCCACTACAAACCCTAAAAGTGTCTTTGATGATTTTTAGCTTTCCTAAGGTGGGTTTTAGGGTGTGTGGGTTTACGGTAATCTATTTGGAATCCGTTCTATACTTTAATGTGATGATGTACATATTTTAATGTGAGAATGTACATGTTTTAATGTGACGATGTACATGCTCAAATGTTACCACGATTATATATAATTGTTACTACGTCACGACTATATATAAATGTTTCCATGCCACGATTATATACAAACGTTTCCACAATTATATATAAACGTCTCCAGGTCGTAAAAACGTTTCCAACAATTTTATATAAACGTTTCGACAATTTTATTTACGTTTCCACAATTATATAAACGTTTCGATGATTTTATATTAACGTTTCCATATAAACCTTTCCACGACATGATTACATATAAACATTTTTCATAATTATATATGAAATACCCCTAAATTAATTTAAATTAATTTAGGGGATTTCTTTTATTAAACCTTTAATAATACTATTAAGTATTAAATTATTATATGGAATTATGAATATTAAATATTATATGGAATTATGAATATTAATTA
The DNA here is from genome assembly GCA_023374045.1 of Limonium bicolor. Lineage (NCBI taxonomy): Eukaryota > Viridiplantae > Streptophyta > Magnoliopsida > Caryophyllales > Plumbaginaceae > Limonium > Limonium bicolor. Next base: position 2,710,724 of record CM041778.1, read on the forward strand.
TTATATGGAATTATGAATATTAAATTATTATATGGAATTGTGGAAATTTATTTAGGGGTTTTCTCCTATTTAGCCCTAATTATTATACATTATTATATAGTATTATGAATTTAATAATAAGATTTATAAGTCAATAAATCTTGGGAAAATTATTAAACACTCCAAATATATTATAAAGATTTTGGGAAGTGTTGGAACATTGTTTTGAAACATAAAAGTCAATATAAAATTCTAGAAACCTTAAAGCTTATTAAGCCTTGCTAGAGTTGACTTTTTGAGAATGGTCAAACAGGCCATGAAACCTATACCAATAAATAGGTTATGAAAAACCATGAAGATCGATAAAAAGAACGTCAAAAACGGATCATCCTAGCCAAAGTTATGCTAGATTGAAGTTTGAATCAAAATTTTAAGAGATGCCACGTGTCACTCTGTAATGGGTCGCCCACACTTAGCCGATTTCTTCCCTGATTTTCGGAACCGATTTCCTTACTCTGCCCTAACTTTAGACGGCTATAACTTTTACATCCTCAATATTTTTCCATGCCGTCTTCACCACTCCCTCTTCTCCTACAATTCCTCTTTCCAACCATTACTCATAAAACCCTAGATCTTCTGAGTCAACCGAAAAATCGAGCCAAAGTAGCCACCTTGCGAGACTGTTTCAGAATTTTCTTCGTTTTCAGGTAACTTGCGTCAATCATAACTTCTTCGTTAATCAACCAAAATTTTATTTCTTTAGCTCGTTGTAAAGATCTCTAATCCCTCTACAATTTTCGTGTTTATGCCCAGTCTGATTCGTAACCAGTTGGGAGATATAGAGGTCTAAAGTTTCGGTTTCAACAGCACATAAAATAACACCGAAACAGAGAGGTAACTCATGTTTTGTAACTTCAATATCTTTCTGTATGGTGCGAGTTAGGTTAGTTCTTGCTACCAATACGTAGATCTACATTTCTTCTTTCCAATGAGCCCTTACTCATAATCTAACTCGTTTTATACTGCTAGTTATAGATCCGCAAAGTTGGCACCACGAACTGGTTAAAGTTCGAGTTTTTTTCCAGTTTCGAATTGGAATTCACCAAATTCGCACAATCCGGTGAGTCTCCGATCAAATTTCTCCGTTGTTGTTGTTCGTAGTGGTGTTTCCGATCTAACCCATGTATCAATTTAGTCAATTACGTGTTAGATTAGGAGAATTTGTAGGATTTGCAATCGAATTAAATCTGAAACCGAAAAACTAACCCTAACCTTCGAATTGAATTCGAAACTTGGTGTGTACTGCATTATAATTGGGGAAACGGTATCAATAGAACCGAATTTGATTACAAATCCATAGAAACAAGAATCACTCGATTTCGTTCTGTAGATTAGGAGTTATAAGCGATTTAGTACTCGATCTGTTTAAGTGTTCACTGATGAACTCGATGTACAGGGGCCGTCCGATCTCGTTTTAAGAGATTGGACGGCCGAGATTAAAACATTCCAGAATTAGTTATAAGGGTTTTAATTAATTCCAGTAAATAATTAACTTGTTGGGTTAATTTAAATATCTTCCCGAATGTATTTTGACTTGAAATTTTAACCATAGGTTCCTTATTTTATCTAGTTTATTTTGATGTAAATTATTATGGTTTTGGAGTTTTTAAACATAAGTTATGATTTTTACAAGTTACGGGTTTTCTGGAATTATTTGGCTAAATTAAAAAGATATTTTTATGAAATAAAAATTTTATAATATGTCTAAAATGTTATAGTTACTGTATATTAAGTTTGGGAATTTTTGGGCAACGGGAAAAGGTTTTAAAATTGGGTTTATGAGTTTTTCATAAGAATAACCTATAATATAAGGTTTTAATGTAACCAAAAATTAAAGTATGGTTTGTTAATTAAATTTTAAGCTGGGGAAAATAAAGGAAACTAAATTAACATTTTATAACAGTAAGTTTATAAATGTTTTTGTATTAGCTTTTAAGAGAAGTGAAATTATTTACATATATGTATATATACTTACTTAAGTAGAAAGTTATATAAATTAAGGAATTTAATTATCCTACATTTTACTTACTATATTATGGGAGTTGATATTTTTAATTAAACTAAGGGATAAAATAGTAACTTGGGTTAAATCAAGGAACTAAATTAATCTACATTTATATTAATTATATAATATGGTAGTAATATACTTAACTGAAACTAAGGGAAAATACTTTATTTTATTAACCATATTTTGGATGTAGGTGTGTGTAAAAGTTAATATAAATAATTAAATACAATAAACTACATAAATAATGTTTTGTATAAATCCTAGTATATATAAATACAGTAAACATAATAAAATAAAATACCTTAAAGGAAATATAATACGAAGGAATTAATAAGTTAAACTAAACCTCTACATAATACAAATAGAAGAATATTATATGAGGTGGTATTAAATTATAGTAATGTATTAGGCTTAAAGAGTTACCTTTAAATTTCTAAGATTCATATAAACAGTGTTAAAATACATGTATATATTTAGTCAATGACCACAATGTAAATCTATAATTGAGTTAAGAAATTAATAAGTTAAAATTTAGGAGTATTTGTAATTAGATTACATAAAGTGTTACACAAATAGATCTTATTATATAATTAATAATAAAATGAATGAAATACTTTTACATTTAAATGTTCTTATTATATAAACAATAATAAAGTAAATGAGTTACTTTTACATCTAAATGTGAAGAGGATAAATAAGTCTAGATTTAATCATTTTTAATATTTATGGTATTGAGTAATAACTTAATATCTTGTGATAAAATCATTAAAAGGATTATGATATAAAACTATATTAAACTATGATTGGGAATTAATCTAAATAATAATCCTTACGTTCTTAGAATTTGATAAGCCATATAAAATACATTTAATACCAATGTTCAGGATGTGAGTTTATAATTAAGTAATGTATTTAGTAGTTAGAATTTATAAGAAGGTTTATAAATAGAAATTAGATACTTAAAATCTTTAAACCTTTAATTAGATGAAACTAGGTTACGTAAGGGATTATATGATTTACCTTTTGACACTGGGAATATTAATGTGTCATTTGAATATAAGGTATGGGGATTTTCAGAATAGATATCTTATTACATAATTAACAATTTCAATTATGAATTAGAATTTAGTTCTTAGATAAATTTTACCTTATGTCGAGATATAATGTTTATCCTAAAATACAATAAAGGAAATTAATTTATTAAGTTATTCCTTTGAAACTTTGGTCTTGTAAGTAATATAAAATGTATTAAGACATAAGTTTATTAAAATTTAGTACAAAAGGATTATACATACTCTATGGAGAGAATGTGTGTAAAAATTAAATACTTGGGAAATTAAAATGTAAGTAAGGATACATAAAAAGGGTTATCTTAAAACACCTTATTATATAGGTAATAATTAAGCGAATAATATACTTTGTGGATACTAGTAAAGAGTTGGAAGGGTTTGAGTTAATCAAAATATAGTTGTTTCAGGATGAAAGTAATTGAACATCTTAAGACAAGATAAATAAATGGTTATAATATTAAGTCATTATAAAGTAGAGATAAAATAATTGAGTCTAGTAGTTGTCTCTAAATTCTAAGATCAATGAAGTTGTAATGAAATGCATCTACGACACTATGATTCCGATATACAGGTTGTAGGTCTTAATAAGTTAAGGGGAAGACTTAATCATAAAGGATTATCTAGTAAATATTGATAAAATACCTAATCATTACCTTATGAATAATAGTATAGTATTCTAAGATAAATCCATCATAGGTTATAATACGATGTCTGTCCTAAAGTAAGAATAAAGTATTGAGCTACTTAACTGATCGATACTTGGAACACATTAATTATAGGTGATTAGTGGAAGTTCACACTTTCTGTTTGGCTACTGCTCTACACTTACCAGGTACGATTTCTCGTACTCAGCTTGTTGTGTTTTGGACTCTATGGAATGTTTTGTACGATTTCTCGTACTACGTTATTTTTGCTGATTGACTTGTGGAATGTTTTGGAAAACGCTAACTGACTTTAAGAGGAACTTCTAAAAAGGAAATGGTTGTGTGACTGACTCAGCTTGTGTGACTAACTGAGCCTGGATGTGGAACTCACTTGGGTATTGGTTTCTTCTACTTGGTGTCCCGTTAGACATTGACTGCTTAGGGTTTACGCTTCTGCACTCTGTAGGACTGAGTGTTTTGGTATTGCTCTGGTGCAGTTAATGATCTAGTGGGGTAACTGGGAATATAGGAAAGTATCTGGTATTGGTAAATTCTTCCTTTGGACTATGGGTATTGTTTCATCCATGAGTCGAGTATGATCAGCCTAATTGGAATGGATTCTTTCTATTGGGTATTAATTGTTGAGGGTTTACGCCTCTGCACTCTGTAGGACTGAGTGTTTTGGTATTGCTCTTGTGCAGTTAATAATCTAATGGGAATATGGGAAATGTTAATCTTGTACTGAGTATGGATTATTTATATTAAGTGGTGCACACACTTTTCACCGATGACCGAGAACGGGTCAGTGGCAGCGGAGGTCTGTTATACCTCGTCCATCTGGACAACTGACAGCGGAGGTCTATTTACCTCGTCCTTGTGACAACTGACAGCGGAGGTCTGTTTACCTCGTCCTTGTGACAACTGACTGGCGGTGGGGGCCATCTCTCCCAATTGGTTTATTCCACTCTTGAGTATATTTTGTCTATGGGATTCATCTTCTGAAATGGTGGAGACATAAACTGTCTACCACGGGTTATGGATACTAATGTCACTCCTAGTCCTTTGTGACTACTTAAGTCTTTCTCTTCTTAACCAGAATTGGTTCTAACATCAACAATGGATGCTTACTAACTATGTGGTGTGACTACTTAAGTGGATGACTTGGTTTGGAAGTTCTCTATCTCTATCTTTGTCTTGTTTTCTTTTCTCTTTAACTTGATTGTTTTGAAGTGCTTTATCTTTGTTTTACTTTTAAGGGTTTGTTTTCATGTTACTGTTTATTTTGAAGAGTTATGTTTTATAAGTTTCTTTTTGGAGAATTGTACCAGTTCCATTCCTGGGAACTGACCCGCCCCTCTGGGGTGGGCTGCTTGGTTCATCTTGCAGGTACGAATTGATTTACAGGTGGCCACGAAGAGAATGAGCGTTTGGGTTGGGACTAGGTTTTATGGAGAGAGAATATGTTTAATTTCTATTATGTTTGTGTTAAGTTTTTCTCGAGTTCAGACCGTAGCTTTTATGGATTGTAAGTTGTAAATTGGTGAGGTTTGGTGCCGGGTGTTTGGAACCCGATGATCTGTACGCCTTTAGTATATATTCCGCTGTAATTATGTTAAGTAGGGGCGTTACAATATATGAATGTTTTCACGCCACAATTATATAATGTTTCCACGATGGTATAAAGGTTTCCACGATTTCAGACGAACTGTCCACCTGATAGTATAAAACGTTTCCACTTTGTTTTATATACGTTTCCACAATTATATATAAACGTCTCCAGGTCATAAAAAAGTTTCCACAATTTTATATAAACGTTTCGACGATTTTATATTAACGTTTCCACAATTTTATATAAACGTTTCGACGATTTTATATTAATGTTTTCATATAAACCTTTCCACGTCATGATTACATATAAACATTTTTCATAATTATATATGAATGTTTCCAAGCCATAATCCACGATGGTATAAAGGTTTCCACGATTTCAGACAAACGTGTCCAGCTTATAGTATACAATGTTTCCACTTTGTTTTATATATGTTTCCACATTTTTATAGAAACCTGAACAATTCCATGATTATATATAACGCTTCCACACCACGATTCCAACGTTTCCATGCCACAATTAAGAATAATATTTATTCCGCTATGCATGAAGGTTTCCACGTTTTTATATAAACTTTTACACATTTTTATATAAACGTTTCCACCTTTTTATATAAACGTTTCTACATTTTTATATAACGTTTCCATGTTTTTATATAACGTTTCCACGTTTTATATAACGTTTCCACATTTTTATATAACGTTTCCACATTTTTATATAATGTTTCGATTATTATATTATTGATGATAACTTATAACCTGAAGCCTAATATTTATAGGTTCAATATTTTTAAAAAGTATCATACGTCACTTATAGATTTATAAAAATATAAACATTAATATTTTTTATATTACCTACTTTTTATTAAAAAAGAAATTATTCAATTGATTAAGGCATGTAATTTTTAATTGATATATATTCCATTTATATATATATTTAAAAACTATTACAATAGCTATGTATATTCAACTTTTTTCTTTAAAATATATGAATATTTAACTTAGTGTTTTCCATTAATTCAACTTTTTTTTAATTTATTCAACCTGATTAAACTATGTAATGTATTTGAATTGATATATGTTAATCGGTAATATTATCACATTAAATATTAATAATATGTGTATATGAATATAGTCATATAAACTTTTTGATAAAAGTAGTGAATAATTTTATAAATAAGAATATATTTAGGTAAGTATTATGTAGAGGACAAAATAACATTATGGTATTTAAAAAATAAATAACAGAAATAGGTTGTAGTTTTGCCAGGCTCACCTGTACTAGTGTACCTGCTATATATATATTTTAAAGAAAATAATGTTCCGTCAGCAACGGAAGATTCGTTTTCGTCATGTAATCCTCGCCCTTTTAATGGGCCTTTACACATATGTGTAAATTATATTATCTCGTTAATTGTTGACAAATGCTAAATTTTCTTGGTAATTACCAACAAATTACTAAGTTTTTCCATTTATTCTAATTGGCAACAGATTAACATTCCCTTAGAAATTAGTAATGAACTTAGTTATGAATTGTATGTAATTACCGATGAATTAATGATTTCTTGTTAATTGTCAACAGATAGTGAGTTGTCAATAATTACCGACAAATCAAATTTTACAGTTAATTGGCAACGGATTATCAGTTTCGCAAGTAATTAGTAACAAAATATGGTATATGTCTAAAAATCTGAATTGACAACGGATTAAAATTTTCATAAGAAATTGCTAACGAATTTAGTTTATCATCACTATAATTTAACGACGGAGATTGCAGATGAATAATTTTTATCGGTAATTCTTTACTAAAACTAATTAGTAATTGAGAAGGGAAGAAATGGTGTCAAGCCCAAAACAGGACGCGAAGAGCATCCGGCTCCTTCAGCCGGATGAGAATAGAACAAATAGAGCATCCGGCCGCTTTAGCCGGATGAGGGTAGAAGCACATAGGTCATCCGGCCGTCCTTCAGCCGGATGGAAATGGGACCTAGGCAAGGCAAAATATAGTACGGTCGGCCGCCTGTGGTCGACCAAAGGGACTAAGAAGGGGTAAAACCGTACTTATGCATGTAAAATACAGGCTGGCACCATAAAAGCCAGGGCCAAAATACTATAAATAGGGGCACACCCCCGTGAAATAAGATATATAACATCGAGCAGTTAAAACTCGCATTCAATCTCAACAAAAGTTCTCCTTCTCTCTCTGTATCCTTGCAAGGCTCTGTAATCAAGACCAGGTAATATAGGATAGAAGATCAAGTCGAATCGCACCAGGGTAAATGTATTGCCTCATTAGGTTAGATCAAAGGATGCAAAGGTTGGAATAGAATCCTAGGATTGTAATACTGTTTCATTTGGCGCCGTCTGTGGGAAACGAACAGCAAGAAGCAACCACGAGACCACCTGGAAATAGGGAAGTAATCTGCGATGATTCATAACGTGAATTCCAAATAACTGATGGCATTTTTTGCAGGGATCGGAACACAAAAGATGGCTCCAAGATCAAAGAAAGCACTGAAGAGCGCGACTGAAGATAACAACCGCTCCGAAGAAGGAATGAGTTCGGAGATGCCAGAGGCCATCTCCAAAAAGGATCTTGAAGACATGCTGAAAGGATTGGTCAGATCCATTGATGAAAAGATCGTAGAAGGGAATGAGACTTTGCAGCAGGAGTTGATGCAAAGGGACGAAGAGTATCAGAAAAGATGGGACGAAATGACTGAAGCCATTGAACAACTGAGAAACAGAGATTCAAAAGGCAGCAATGGCGAGGAAAGCAAAGATAGGAAGCGCAATTCAATCATCGACGAAGAAGAAATGGAAGAAGATGATCAAATAGACATGAGCTTATACCCTTTCTCGGAACGGATAAGGAAAGCGAAACTCCCGCCGCACTTCGTCGCCCCAACGATTGAGAAATATGACGGGACTGGAGACCCTGCCCAACACATTAAGAAGTTCATGTTTGCCATGAACACTCAGGGGATTAGCTCCCTCGCCCTCTGCAATCTGTTCCCCGGAACGCTTTCGAAGAGAGCATTGGGATGGATCTCCACCAGACCGCCACAGTCCATTTCAAGCTTCAAGCAGCTGACCGAGGATTTCCAGCAGTACTTCGCTGCGAGTAAGAGGATCAAAAAAGAAACAATAGAGTTGATGGACATTAAACAGCGAAAATGAGAAACTGTAAAGGAGTATAGCGAACGCTTCCATAGGAAGGTTGCAGAGATTGATGATGTCGATGAGAAGATCTTGATTAAGGCCTTTGGGAACGGCCTAGCTCAACCTCGACTAGCTGGAAAGATCGCAACGAAGGCCCCGAAAACTCATGGAGAATTAGCTGAAATGATCCATGATTTTTTGAAATCTGAGATAGCGGAAAATAAGGCAAAAGAGCTAGTGGACAGCTTCAAAATCGCAGGGGCGCCGGAAAAAAAGGAGGGGCATGGAGGAAATGCCGGAAAAGGAGGGTCAAGGTACAAGCCATATTATGGCAGGTCCATCGCCGGATCTTCCTCTCAGGGGGCACAAGGGGCAAGAACCATTGTCTACATTGACCCGGGAAAGTATGCTGCTGTAGTGAAAGGGGTACCTTCCCCAGCCAAGAAGGCCGCCGCAGGGAGAAATTCCGGTTGCGTTCTGTGAGTACCACGGGAACCGAAGCCACCGGACTGTAAACTGTGCTACCTTGGCTAAAGAGCTTCGAATCATCGAGGAGAATAAGAAGAAGAAAGGAAAGCAGGCAGTCGGTGCACAAAGGCACTACGGCGGCCAACAAGGTGGTACCCAGAATGCACCTCGAGGGCGACAAGAGGAGAAGAAGTTCACCCTAGACTTGATCCCGGCAAATCAGTAGGGATGATAACAGGTTTGTGAAAAAAGGGAAAGTAAGAATTTTTTCTCCTTTTATTCAGGATAACGTTTTGGAGTTAAAATTTGTAGTCTGCTTTAAAATGAAAATTTTGTGACAACAGATTGTCAAAAGTCGTATTATCAAAAGAGGAAATAAAATTTCCATTCTTTTCGCATTCCTTACTATTAGCAACCACCAAAAGCTAACAAAACTTTCTCTAAGAAAACTCACAGGACTTTTCTCAGAGGTAGGACCACTAACCCCTAATGAAAGAAAAAGGCACATTCATCAAGTACATCAAGAGCTCCCGGAAAAGAAAATCGCCAAAAGGGAAAGCTTTCCTCCAATTTTCTTCTCCGACGAAGATGAAGATGGGGTTCTATACCCACACAACGATCCGCTTGTCATTCGTGCACAGGTAAATGATCGGATGATGGAGGGAATCTTAATTGATAGTGGGGCCGGAGCAAATGTCATATCAGCCGAAGCGGTAAAGAAGTTGGAAGTACCTGAGGACCGGATCAAGCCCTATTCGGCGGTTCTAGGAGGATTTGTAGGAGGTGTCTCTACTACATCTTCCGGCAGTATAGATTTCACAATGACCTTGGGGCAAGGGGATGAAAGAAGAACAGAGAGGTTTACAGCTTTTATTGTACCAGGACTTTCTGGATATAACATGTATCTTGGGAGACCAGGGATCAATGCTTTCAAACATCCACAACACTCATCACTTAAAAATGAAGTACTTAACCTCGAGTGGAAAGGTGGTTACGATAAGGGGAAGTCAAAAGATGGCCCGAATGTGTGAAGTCCGCATCATGGATAGCCTTCCCAGTAAAGAGGTGGTCAAAACTGTGGGATCAGACAAGGAGTTCGAAGGAAAATTGCCCTCACCCCAGGAACGAGTCAAGAAAAGGAAGAATGCCGGACAGCCCAGGATCCCCCCAGAGAGGTACATTTAAAATCTGACCCTTCTAAATTCTTTAAGATAGGAACTGCGTTTGATGGTGGAGAGCAAACTCACCTAATGAGGTTCCTGGAAAAAAGAAGGGCAACATTCGCTTGGAGCACGGACGAGATGCCTGGTATAGACCCAAGCGTTATCCGGCATGAACTCAGGGTAGACCCAAAACATCCGGCGGTCAGGCAAAGGAAAAGAGTAATAGGAGAGGAAAGAGATTTAGCCGCACGAACCGAGGTCCAAAAACTCCTCAACGTCGGATTCATCAGGGAGGTTGCATACCCACGATGGTTGGCTAATGTTGTCATGGTGAAAAAAGCAAATGGAAAGTGGAGAATGTGCGTGGATTTCACAGATTTAAATAAAGCATGTCCTAAGGATTTCTACCCCCTACCATCTATAGATAGATTGGTAGTCTCAACTGCCCAGAGTTCTGTATTAAGTTTCCTGGATGCTTTCTCCGGCTATAATCAAATAAAAATGAAAGAAGACGATTCAGAAAAAACATCCTTCATCACTTCAGCCGGAACATTTTGTTATAAAGTAATGCCTTTCGGCCTCAAGAATGCAGGAGCCACCTTTCAACGAATGATTGACAAAGTATTTTGTCAGCAAATTGCCCGCAATGTGGAAGCTTACGTTGATGACATAGTTGTAAAAAGTCCGTCAAAAGAACAACACATGAAGGATCTAGAAGAAACATTCGACACTCTGGATAAGTACCAAATCAAACTAAATCCGGAAAAGTGTGTGTTTGGTGTAACCAAAGGGAGGTTCTTGGTTTCATCGTTGGACAACGAGGTATTGAAGTTGATCCAAAAAAAAGTCAGGCCATCCTCGACCTTTCTCCTCCAAGAAACATCAAAGATGTTCAAGCTTTGAATGGGAGACTGACAGCATTAAGTAGGTTTGTGTTCTAAGCTACAAGAAAAGTCGATCCCATTCTTTAATATTCTAAGGAAGAACAACAAATTCCAGTGGGGACAAGAATGCATAGAAGCCTTTGAGAAGATCAAGGAGATGCTTCGGGATCTACCTAAGCTGGGTGTACCTACCCCAGGACAGGATCTATACCTTTACTTGTCCGCAAACAGATTGGGTGGTGGCAGCTGTCCTAATCATGGAGGAGAAAAGGGAGATACCAGTTTATTATACGGGAAAAATATTGAGCCCGACAGAAGGACGGTACACCAACATAGAGAAAATCTTGTTCGCACTGGTAGTGGCATCAAGAAAACTACGGCCCTACTTCCAGTCACATCGAATCTTTATCAGGACCAACTGGCCGCTCAAACAAATTGCGAACAATCCGAATGCCTCCGGCCGGATGGTAAGCTGGACAGTAGAGCTGACACAACTACGAAATTCACTTCTTGCCCAGAACAGTAATAAAAGCTCAGGCCTTAGCAGACTTTATAACGGAAACAAACTTTGCAAAAGAAGAAAAGCAAACTCAGAGTCCATATGTCATCTTGGTTGATGGGGCTCGATGCAAAAGTGGGGCAGGAGCTGGAATAGTGGTACAGGCGCCGGATGGGCAAAGCTTGATTATGCCTTCCGTCTGGACTTTGATGTCACTAATAATGAAGCCGAATACGAAGCTCTTATCCAGGGATTGGAAGTAGCTACAGCCCTCGGGGCGACAGAATTAGAAGTATATTCGGACTCTATGTTGGTGGCAAGACAAAATGACAACATCTATGAGGTCAAAGAGGAAAAGCTATGGAGGTACTTGCTCAAGGTCCAGGAGCTAAGGCAAATTTCCAAAGATGTGAGCTAAAACACCTTCCCCGTGAAAAGAATGTCGAAGCAGATGCCTTAGCCAAATTGGCAAGCATGGCCGAAAAAGTACCCAATGAAATATGGCTAGAAGTCAGAACTTCCCCAAGCATAGAAGGAACTCGGGTGTTGGCAAGTAGAGACAGATAACCAAGAAGAATCCTGGATGACTCCAATCATAGATTACATACGGCAAGGAAAACTGCCGGAAGATGAAAAGGAGGCCAGAGTAGTAAAAAGGCGAGCCGCATCGTTTTTTATTGAAGATAATCAGCTGTATAAGCGATTTTGCAAGACCGGCTCTAAGTGTGTTACCATAACAGAAGGGGCAGAATTGATAAGAGAAATACATGATGGGCTCTGCGGAAATCACCAGGGGGAGAGGACCACAACTCACAAAATCTTGAGACTCGGATATTTTTGGCCAAAAATGATGGAGCATTGCAAAGAGTATATACAAAAATGCCGCAAGTGTCAAGAACATGGAAACAAGATACATACCCCACCGGCAGAACAAAAATCTATCATATGCCCGATTCCCTTTGCTATGTGGGGATTAGACATTGTGGGCCCATTCCCGGAATCTTCACCAGGGAGGTTCAAGTTCATATACGTCGCTATCGACTACTTCACAAAATGGGTCGAAGCAATGCCTACTGTCTCCATCACGGCTAGGAAGTCACAAGAATTCATTTGGAAATACGTGGTATGCAGGTTTGGCATACCAAAAGTAATAATAACTGATAATGGAACACAGTTCAATTGCGATAGCTTCCGAGAATTCTGTGAAGAATGGAAGATCGAATTAAGGTTTGCGTCAGTAGCCCACCCTCAGGCAAACGGGCAGGTTGAGAATGCGAATGGGCAGATAGTAAAGGCAATAAAGAGAAAACTCGATGAGAAAAAGGGAAAGTGGGCAGAATTGTTACCCCAGGTCCTCTGGTCATACAGAACGACAGAAAGAGGGCCAACAGAGAGAAACACCTTACAGACTGACATATAGTTTGGAAGCCGTCATTCCGGCGGAAATTTAGTGCCATCCATAAGATTGGAATCATATGATGAAGAGGTCAACAATCAGGGAATACAGGATCACCTAGACCTCCTTGAAGAAACCAGGATGGCCGCCGCAGTAAGGATGGCGAAGGATAAATCCAAAGTGGAGAGGTATTTCAACAGAAGGATAAAGGAACGAAGTTTTGCCCCAGGAGAATTAGTCCTCCGAGAGGTAAGCAACCCAAGAAGTTGGAACCTCAATGGGAAGGACCGTACATCATACACCAGAAGACAGGACGAGCTTCATACCGTCTGAAAAATGGTGAAGGATACGAGCTGCCTCACTCTTGGCATGCTGAATGTTTAAAAAAGTTTTATGTGTAAAAACATTGCTAGACAAAATCAATAAAATGAGGTATTTTTTAATGAAAGTGCAGGTACTTTTTGCCAGGGGACTGATCACCCCCTGAGGTATTGAAAGTAAGCACCGGCCAACGAGCCGCAGGCTATCATGCCCTTGAAGTAAGCACCGGCCAACGAGCCGCAGGCTATCATGCCTTGAATGAAAGTAAGCACCGGCCAACGAGCCGCAGGCTATCATGCCTTGAAGTAAGCACGGCCAACGAGCCGCAGGCTATATGCCTTGAAAGTACGAAGTTTTAAGCCAGGCCAACGAGCCGCAGGCTATCATGCCTTGAAAGTAAGCAACGGCCAACGAGCCGCAGGCTATCATGCCTTGAAAGAAACATCCGGCCAACGAGCCGCAGGCTGTCATGCCTTGAAAGAAAGAAACATCCGGCCAACGACCCGCAGGCTGTCATGCCTTGAAAGAGAAATCCGGCCAACGCGCCGCAGGCTGTCATGCCTTAAAAGAAACATCCGGCCAATGAGCCGCAAGCTATCTTACCTTAAAAAACAGGCGTCGGCTAGCAGACCACAGATTCCTACGCTTCATATCCTAAAAAGCTGGCTAAAAACCATGGGCACCATACTTAAAAAAAAAAGAGAAAAGAGGTCTGGCCGGAACAGAGGGTCCAAAACCAAAAGCCCCTTGTGTCGTGAAAAAACGAATACCACTCCAACATAACTCGCATAGGTGCGCCATTCTTTTTTTAAAAAAAAAAAGAGAAAGAGAGGTGTCGCGGCAATAAAAACTTGGCTCAAAAGAGCTACTCCGACAGACAAAAGCTAAAAGATGGTAAAAAGTATAGGCTTATATTCCTCCCAAAGTATGGGGTAAAAACGGTTACAAAATGTAATCGTTCGGCAAACACAAAAAATACAGGCCGAAACAAGAACCCCTCTAAAAATAACAAAAAAAGAGAACTTATATTCTGCTTGAGAACTTCTATTCTGCTTTCTCCACAGCTTCCTCGCCAGGAGTCAACAATCTATCACCACTGCCAGCTACACTCTCAGAAGACTTGGACTTTCTGGACAGACGCGGCACTCCTCCGGCAGACGGCAGGATATTACTTCCAGCCGGAAGAAATGAGGCCTCACCACCACCAAAACATGTCTCCCCAGGACTGCGGCAGAACCTCTCGAGTTCCAAAAGAAATTGGACTTCTGAGCAACGGCCTTAAATTCCAGCTTGTTATACAAATCATCATCCAGCAACTCCCTTTCTCAAGGGAGTGATCTGAAACAATTTGCTGGCAAATGTCGACAATCCGACAACACTGCGAAGCAAAAGACTCCTTTAGATGAGCATTAATGGTGCCTTGCTTCTGTACCTCCTCTTGAGACTGCCGGAGAATGATTTGAGCCTGGTCACTTGGGATTCAAGAGTCAGAACTTGGGCTCTCGGTACTTATCACGCTCTGAGTTGGTGGATGACAACTCCTCTTTAGCACGAGCTAACCGGCCATTCAGCTGAGTGACGTGCTTCAGTAGATTGGCAGGACTCAAGCCTGGTCGGAAATAAAAAGTAAGAAGAGAAAGAATAAAAGAAAAAACAAGAGGCGGAAATCTAAAAGCTTACCATGGCTCGATGGCTCAGTACTCTCGGCTTGAGAACGAGACTTAGCTCCTTCCAGCTCCTTTACTTTCTCCTCCAGCCTGGGCCTCTCTTCTATCAGGGCAGCTTTGTCCGCAGCAAGGGTTTTCTTCTCTTCTTCCAAAAGAGAACAATCTCGAAGCAGAGATTTCCTCTCCTGATCAAAAGAAGACCTCAACTGCTCTTCCAGCATAGCCTTTTCTTCCGTCAAGGAATCAAAATCCTGCATAAGCTTTTCTTTTCCTTCACAAGAGCTTCATTCTCCGTTGTGAAGAGTTTGCTTCTCCAGCTCGAGTGTCTCAGCTTCCTGCTTAAAAGAATTCCGCTCATCATAGAAAAAGGCCTTCTCAGCCTGAAGATTGTTCACATCATTCCGGTGCATAGTGCGCACCTGATCCAGCATAATGCCCAGGTCAAAGAAAGAACCAAATCAGCTTATCCGAAGCCAAGGAAAGAAGAGATGGTTGCATACCTCTATCAATGTATCATCGGCCTCCTTGATCCGGCCTCTTAGAGAAAGGTTCTCCCCCCGAAGTTTCTGCAGCTGTAGCTCATACTCATCACGCTGACGCTCGCATTCGCGCCGGGATGACTGCAGTTCTTTATTGATTGCCTCGGTTCTCTCCTTTGCCTTACGATCGATCTCGTACTCGACCTGGTCAATGTAGTGTCATGAGAGGAACGGGTCAGCCTCAGCTCCTCTTCGGCATTGTTAGCTCGACTTTCCTCACGGCAAAGCCTGGATTTGAGATTGCCGAAGTGAATCTCAGTGCTTTGGGCCATGGACATCACCTAAAACAACGGTACACAAAGTCAGGGAAGGAGCCGCACTAAAACAAAAAGGGAAACATAAGAAAGACACACATGTCAACCTGAAAAATTCCCCCCCACAGCATGTCAAACACATCATCAGCCGGAAGGGAATGCCGCATGATAGCATCTGCCCCCCCGTCTCCGATCCGCAGCCTCTTTTGGTAGCAGTAAAAGTTGCCGGGGGAGCGAAGATCCCGTCTGGATGATTGGATCTTCTAATTGCCTCCTTCCATAGAGAAGAGTACTTGGCGGCATCACAGGATAACAGAGGAAGGGGGTGCCCGCGGTGGTAGAACCACCCCTCCTTTTGAGATGGTCCAGTATAAGATTCTTGAACAGGAGGAGGAGGGGAGGAAGAAGAGGAAGCTATGAAGTCCTCTCTCTGCTTACTCCTTAGCTCAGGATTCTCAGGCACCTCGCGGTATTCCATTCCTCTACACCTTGCCGCATCCATGGCCCCAGCAACGTCAATAGAAAATGATCCTGAAGTCTCAGGATCGCCGGAGGTTTGTCCTTCCCCTGATACCCCTAGCTGAGGAGCCTTCGGCTTTGATATGGTTTTCTTCCTTAGTCTTTGTTTGGCAGGAACAGAGACTGCCGCAGTAGCAAAAACCAAATGTGGTCACATTATCAAGTATATACAAAGCCGGAAGCGGAAGGGCATAGCAGGAATCAAACCTGGTTCAGGCGAAGGACCAACACAAAGGTCAGTGGCTTCCAAGGTGTTTTCACGCGCAGGATCTGAAGAAAAGTAACCCGTCAAATCAGGAAATTGCTCGCAAATAGGAGTCGGATAACCAGACCCCCGCCCCAGGCGAGAACCAAGATCCAGACCCGAACCAGGGGTGAGAGGAAGGAAGACACGATGCCCGGACTCGGGAATCACGTGCCAAGTACCTGACAATCCGGCAGCAACATGTTCAGGAGATTCTTCCAGCCTTTTCTTTTTTTCGGATAACCAGCTTGGTCACCTTGGCTCTCTTGCCTGGAGCACTTTGAAGAAGGAGGGGCACTCTCCAAAAGACGCTCAGCCGCATCAGTGGCCGCAGTCAGAGTGTCGTAATAATCAATCTTATCATCACCATTCTTGAAGGTGACAAGGTTCCAATTATGGAAAGGACCGATCTTGTCCCCCTTCTGAAAAAAATCTGCATACAACATACTAAAACAATAAGGGAACCAATAAGGACGGATATACTCCCGGCGAAACCAAAAATACTCACTGTGGTAGGTCTTCAGAGAAGACAGGCGTGCTTTTGAAAAAAACACCTCAACGGTCGGCGGTTTTTTGTTTAGAGCCCTTAAGATCTTTGAGATAGGAAGCTCGGCCGGAGGAGTTGAGGGGCAGGACAGCTGACCTTTCATTACTTCAGCAGCATACGGAACGCCCAAGATTCGGCCGGATGGAGGGACGATGACAAACCACCGTGAAACCCATCCATGAACCTTCTTATAGTCGAAAAGGGAGTACCCAGCTTTTGCAGTTAGGGTTAGACTGTCGGGATCAACCCTAACTGTGAAGAATCGGGTGAAATCAGTGCCCTCCGGCCGAATCTTAATTTCATCACAGAGGGCAATAAAAGCATGAAGATGAGAAATAGCTTTGGGGTGGAGGTGCGAAAGAGAGCAGCAACGCCGGAGAAGGAAACCCAAACAAAAGGATGTGGAGGAATGGTCAGGCCAGAGCGGAAGAAATCGGCATAAACCACGTACCCACGGCCGAAATCGTCGTTTGGGTGAGAATCAGAAGATGGCAGGAAGATTTGAGTACCACGGGGAGCTTCGACATCCCTGAGACAGTCACGAAGGGCAGAAATATCGAGAGAAGAAGAGGGAGGAGAAGGCTCTCGCCCAGACAAAAAGGGTCTTTGAAATTTCAAAAGCGCAGGCCGAAAGCCATCAGAGGAGTGAGAACCTTGAATCGCTTCGACAGCAGGAGGAAAATTCGCAGCAAGCTTACTCTTCTTTGCAGCAGAGGAAGACATCGTTGAACTTGGCGCGAAACAAAGTAAGGCGCACAGCGAAAGAGAGCAAAGAGCACGATAACGAAGAAGAAGAGAGTCGAAGCGATAAACAGAGGAGGAAGGGGAGAGAAGCTTAAAAACTCAAACTTTAAAGAAAGTTTTCCCTCGCTCAAACAAATAATAAATATATTTGTATGTACAAACAAAAATGCCTTTTTGCAGGGAAAAAGAAAGGGCCACACGCCTCCTAAAAAGCGCTTCCGATGATTAGTCAAAGAAAGGACCTTACGAATTCTGCACCAAAAGTAGGCGGAAAAATTCAAAAAGTCACGGGCATCGCACGTGGCCAAAAAGAAGTTCCATTTCTCCAAGTATGAAGAAAAAGAACTTGTGGGACTGGGATAAGGAAAGGTCGAAGGACGGACAAACCAAAGGGCTTCAGAATTGATATTTTTTCACAAAATTCACAAAAACACAACTCGGAAGTTCTATTTTCTTCACCAAATTCAGAAAGATAGAACTTGTGGGACTGATGAGAAGGGAAGAAATGGTGTCAAGCCCAAAACAGGACGCGAAGAGCATCCGGCTCCTTCAGCCGGATGAGAATAGAACAAATAGAGCATCCGCTTAGCCGCTTTAGGGGTAGGAGTAGGTAGAAGCACATAGGTCATCCGGCCGTCCTTCAGCCGGATGGAAATGGGACCTAGGCAAGGCAAAATATAGTACGGTCGGCCGCCTGTGGTCGACCAAAGGGACTAAGAAGGGGTAAAACCGTACTTATGCATGTAAAATACAGGCTGGCACCATAAAAGTCAGGGCCAAAATACTATAAATAGGGGCACACCCCCGTGAAATAAGATATATAACATCGAGCAGTTAAAACTCGCATTCAATCTCAACAAAAGTTCTCCTTCTCTCTCTGTATCCTTGCAAGGCTCTGTAATCAAGAGGTAATATAGGATAGAAGATCAAGTCGAATCGCACCAGGGTAAATGTATTGCCTCATTAGGTTAGATCAAAGGATGCAAGGTTGGAATAGAATCCTAGGATTGTAATACTGTTTCAGTAATGAATTTTATCATTTTACCAATGAATTATTTCGTTGTTAATTGCCATTTTTTAGTAATGCATCATCATTATATTAATCATACAACGAGACATGCACGTGTTGACTATCATTTGGCTAATTAGTTTTGGAGCAGCCGTACAACATGAATTGAAGTAGGGCTGCACGCGAGTGGCTTCGGCCACGAAATAGACAGAGACAGTTTTTAACAAAACCCTAGCCGCCGTACCAGACAATAAACAGAGGGGAGACATCAGTCAGTTTTCACAGACCGAAGTAGAAGGCGAAGAACGAATTCATCATTGCTTTTCAATTAGATGATGTTTTCAAACTCTTTTCATTGTTATTATTTCTTTGTCTTCGATGTCTGAGTAGTTGTTAGATTTCTAGTTTGCTATGGACAACTAGTCTATTATTTTGCTTCTTGAGTTGTTGAATACAAGTTCTATACAGATTGTAGTTTTGTTCCTAGTTTATTATTGAATTCTCTTGTGATTAATTATTGTCTGAGTTTATTTGGTATGAATTGCTTACAAGTGAGAACTGCGGTGTTCATTAGAATTTGGGAATTGCTAGTAAGAATCAATCTTGCGGGTAGGGATGAGCATTTGGTTCCGGTTATTTGGTTATAACCGAGAACCGAAATTATTTCGGTTTTTTTAACCGAAATTTTTTAACCGTTTTAAAAAAAATTTGGTTATTCTCGGGTAGAACCGAAATATTATTCGGTTCGGTATTCGGTTCCAGGGTTGGGTAATTCGGTTTACCCGAATAACCGAATTACATATATGGAAAACATTGGCTAATTCGGTTCTTTTTTATAATTCGGTTCTTTTTTTATAATTAGGTTCCTTTTTGAAAATTGGTTATTTTTACAATTTTGGTTCTTCTTTATAATTCGGCTATTTCTTATAATTCGGTTCTAACTGAAAACCGAATTAAAAATTTCGGTTTTTGGTTCGGTTCTCAGTTCCAACCTTAAAAAAAATTCGGTTATTTGGTTCTCGGTTATTTCGGTTCTCATACTGAAATTCAGTTATTCGGGTAGAACCGAACAAACACCGAAAACCAAAATTTTTTCCTAATTCGGTTTCTGGTAGAACCGAATAACCGAATGCTCACCCCTACTTGCGGGAGACCGGTTTTAGATTAATTTAGATCTGAGGTTGCAATCTAGATTTTAGAAAACACTCGGGAAGGGAATTAATTAACTAGAGAGAAGTAGTAAACCAGGATTCGCCCTTTTATAATTGTTAGAGAATCACTTTTAATTGTTTTTGTTTTAATTACCGGTTGATCAAGAAGAGAGGAAAGAAAGAAGGAAGAAGGAAAGAAGGAAGAAGAAAGGAAGAAAGAAGCTAGGAAACCAAGGTAAATTGCACTCACCTTGAGTAGTTTTTGTACACCTTGTGTAACTTGTGTAACAGGTTTTTAAGGCTTGGAATGAGTAATATACATGGTTTTGAGTAATGGTATAATGTGGAGGAAAACTAAACTAGTTTAGAGCTTTAGAAAAATGATTAAAAGCTTGTATAAACCTTGACAAAATAAATGATGTGTGCAGGAATTAAATGGGTGGTTAGTGTTTAGTATGTGTATTGATAATGTATGTGCTGAACAGGTTTGATAAATGGCAAGGTGTGAGTAAAAATAATGTGGTGAGATTGTTAAATTTTAGGGGAGACTATGTCAAAATTTACCTAGGAAACTAGAGGATTTAAGAGCTAGAAATAAGAAGAAAAACACTTTGAAAACAGATTACAAAAGAGCTAGGTAGTGGGTAGAATAAGAGTGATAGATAATGCATTTTAAACCTTGAAAATGACATTAGGAAAGGAAACAATGAATGGTAGGAAGTAGGATCAAAATTTGTAGCATAGCAAACTAAGGGAGAATGAATACAAGTGCTGAAATGAAACTTAGAAATAATGTGTGTGAATTAGTATGGAAAGAAGTAATGGGTTAGTAATGGATTTAGGGATGTTTAGAAGATTAATTAAGTGATTAAACATGTGAGATTAAGTGTAGGAACAATGGGAAATCGATTAGGCAAAGAGAGGAGTGTAACATATTTTGAAAATGTAAAAACTGTTGAAATTGTAGCAGGGTTCGGGACTTAAGTCCAGGACTAAGTCCCGGACCAACACATTAAAACGGCCGAGAATTGGAGTATAGGAGTGGTC
The DNA here is from genome assembly GCA_023374045.1 of Limonium bicolor. NCBI lineage: Eukaryota > Viridiplantae > Streptophyta > Magnoliopsida > Caryophyllales > Plumbaginaceae > Limonium > Limonium bicolor. The sequence continues at coordinate 2,731,707 of CM041778.1, forward strand.
CGGGACTTAAGTCCCATACAAGGACCCGGACCACCCCTATTAAAATGGCCGAGAGTTCATGCTACAGTAGGTACGGGACTTGGTTGTTGTACAAGGACCCGGACCACATGAATAAACCTTCCGAGAGTTTTGCCATTCTCTGGTCCGGGACTTAACCCTGTACAAGGACCCGGACCAGGTATAAAATCAGTTCGAGAGTTAGGCCATAGGGTGGTCCGGGACTTAAGACCCGGACAAGGTCCCGGACCAACCCAAAAGATTGAATTTAAGTTTAAAAAGTGGCATTTAAGATAAGGTAATGAATGGTAATGATAGTATAAGATGATTAGTACTTGATTAATGATGTTTAATGGTCATTAATGGTATAAACAAGTTTGAAAAGTAATGAAGAGTAAGTAAACAATGTGAAAGTACATGAATAGTAAAGACATAGTAACTACGTGTCGGGAAACATAAAAGATGAAACGAGTTAAGTTAATTATAGGTAATTAACCACTCGATCGCATGTATGTGATAGGATTCGATTAGTCGAACACCAAAGGGGAGTCGGTGAGTCCAAGTCAACGGTGAACGGTATGAATTTTCATGCCCTGCATGCTACCTTGGTTACTCTGATTTGTGTGTTTGTGTGCTAATTGATCACCTAAATAAGATAAAACGCACAAATCAGATTTATTGCACCTACTTGTGCTTATATGATATTGTTCCTTATTGGATGATTATCTTAACTCTTAGTTTGTATAATTCATGAAATGAATGATTGATGAAGTGTGTGTGTGTGTGTGTGTGGTGTGTGTGTGTGTGTGTGTGTGTGTGTGTGTGTGTGTGTGTGTGTGTGTGTGTGTGTGTGTGTGTGTGTGTGTGTGTGTGTGTGTGTGTGTGTGTGTGTGTGTGTGTGTGTGTGTGTGTGTGTGTGTGTGTTGTGTTGTGTGTGTGTGTGTGTGTGTGTGTGTGTGTGTGTGTGTGTGTGTGTGTGTGTGTGTGCGCGCTTGATGTGTATTGTATTGGCTGAGTGATATGGAAAGTGGACTTCTAACGAATTCCTAACACGCTAACATTTCTAACATTAAGAAATTGGGTAAATTGGAATGAGTAGAAGTCTGATATAGTTTCGGCCACGCGTGAGGAGGAGGAGACACAAGAGGTTGGATCCAAATCCTGGCCTTAATCTTTCCATGGACCAAACCCCTTAAATGGGTAGCATCCTGGATTAGTGAGTCACCCTAAAGCCCGGTGGTGGGACGGTGTAGTCCCAGCCCGGAGGTCGCACCGACTTAACATGAGTATAAGTAAGTAAGTAAGAAGTAAGTAAGTGATAAGTGTCCAAATGAGCATGTTTTATAGGTGTATTTCATATATAATATTAGCACTTTTCTTGCTCATTTCTCCACTTCGGTTAGTTTCCTCTAGTTTATGTTATTGTTATCTCACAAATTTATTGTTTAAACATGAGACAAACCAAGCTGGAAGCAAAGTAGACGAAGAGACGAACGCATAGACGCAAACGGCTCAGAAAACGGAGTCCAAACGAAGAATCTAGAGCGGTCAAAGTTTTGTGTCCGCATAGTGACCACATGGGTGTCCGCCTAACCGGGGCGGACGTGAGTGAAGTCTTTGCGAAGGCCATATTTGTGTCCGCATGAGTGTCCGCGTGATATTAGGCGGACAAGACTAGGACAAACACGGACTCCATTTGTGTCCGCATGAGTGTCCGCATAGAACCACGCGGACAGCCACGCGGACAGCCACGCGGACAGCAAAGGAGGACACAACGCGTTCGCCCAACTCTATGCGGACGCCAACGAGGACACCACGCGGACTCCCCTGTGTCCGAGGCGGACTCCCTTTGTGTCCGCATGAAACTAGGCGGACAACTAGGCGGACGTGACTAAATTCATATGCGACAGTTTTCTTCTTCGCCCACTGTCTGCAACTTGCTTCTGCCATATCCATCTACTCCGAGCAGCGCCTACCTTAATTCCCTCACGCGTGTGTTCAGCTCTGTCCCCTGCAATTAATGAGCAATCAATCTGCAATCAATTCTTCCACTCCAGATCTGCCTCTTCCCTTCCTCTATATAAACCCAGCACCTGCAACCTTAAACAGGCGTACGCAGAAAACCAGAAAATCAGACCATCGCTCACCACATACCATTCACTTCCATTCATTCTCTCCCGTACACCACAACACATCATTCGATCCCCAGAACTCAAACACTCCAAATCACTCATTCCACATATAATATCCTACGTACACGCTTCATTCTTCGTTCTCTCCATTTCTCCATTCACCATCTACACCTCCGCATTATATTACGTCCAACCTCTGTCTGACTTATTACCAGTTAATATGTCAGGCTAAGGAAGATTTACTCCGGGCGAAGGTTTAATTATGGTTTGTTTAGTTGTGTAATCTATATTTCTACCGGTTAAAATAAATTCAGTTTGTTACGATTAAAGTTTTGTCTCTCTCCCTTTTTAATAAATTTCATCGATTTATTAAAAAGCTTACTAAATCTGTTTCTAATCTGATCGGTGACAAACAGATAGGTTAATTAAGCCGTAAAACTGTAGGAAACTTATTTTCATCGGATAAGTTAGTACTCAGTTGCAAGAATAAAATTCCTCACACTCCTCTGCTGTTTACACGTATTTTGCTTGAGCTTGAGTTTTCATCGGACCTTGCATTTTCAGGTAAATGAGTTCTTATGAGTTTTCATCGGACCTTAAGATAATAACAGGAATCTTGCCAAACTATTATATAAACCTAAACGGTAGAGATAGCATAACTAATAAGATCATAATAACCTAAACCCGGAGTTCCGTTTAATTCATCTTCATTTCACTAAATAATCTGTTATTTACTTTTCAAAAACAAGTCAATTAACTCCCCCTTTTGTGACAAGCTTAGGTACTACTTATTTCACTATAAGTCCCACGGTTCGATATCCGGTCGCTTACACTTTACTATACTACCACGACCGGGATTTGTTTGCAGCCCGACGTTTATTTTGAGTTTTAATTTCTTTATTTTATTTTAATTACACCAGTCTAACCACTCACGATAACACGTCTGCAAAATGGCGCCGTTGCCGGGGACTTGATTTATTCTAGTCCCTAAGCCCCGGTTAATTCACCTGTTATATAATAATAATTGTTAATATTATTTTGTTGTTAATCTAATTTCGGACATCTGACCTCGGACATTTGACTTTGGACTTCGGACTTCTGACTTTGGACATCTAACTTCTAACATCTTAATATTATTGTCATTTATTTCTGTCATTTAATTTCCATTGTCCTTCAAATTTCCAGTATACTAACTACTAACTTCAAATTTCCAGTATACTAACTACTAACTTTAATTTTCTGTCATTTAATTTCCATTGTCATTTCAATTTTCTGTCATTTCTTACCATTGTCTCTAACTACTAACATTAAATTTCTGTCATCTAATTCTAACATTTTATTTTCTACTATACTATTTTTTTTCTTATTTGATTTTTTTTTCTTGTTTTGAGTGGTGAATGCCTTTTACCAGGTCAAACAGCCTCCCAGAAAATATTAATAATCACACGGTTGGTTACATTCCAGAGATCGAGAGAACCCTTCTGCGCTCCCTGAGGCAGAGAGAACCGAACAAACAAATATTACCACCACAGTGATAGAATCTGACCCGGAAGCTGACATGGCAATTTCACCAGCGACAGTTCGAAACATTAACAGGCCGTCTAATCAAGGACAACAGCCTGCCATCATCCTTCCTCACCTTAGCCCATCCGAATACGATGAGTGGCAGAAGCTGAAGCCATATCATCAAATCAGATGTGTAAAGGAGTTGGGCATGTTTGATGGTTCCAGTCCAGACGAAGCCCTGTTACATGTTACAAATTCTTGCAACATGCCAATAGTCTTACTGCGACCGACGCAGTACTCCAGTACGCAAGACTGTCATTATTCCCTCACAGCCTGACGGGAAGTGCGAGCAAGTGGTATCATAGCCTGACACCAAGTACCATTGGTACTTGGGATGACATGGCCACCAAGTTCTACGACAAATTCCTACCCCCGAGCTGAACATTGGAGATGATTGCTGAAATCTATAATTTCAAGCAACCTGGGTCGGAGAATATTTGTGAAACTTGGGACCGTTTCAAAGGACTACTACTTACTTGTCCTCACCATGGTCTGACGAAAGAACAAGTATCACAATTGTTCTACAAAGGCTTGATCGGTCCGTACAGAACAATGGTACTGTCCTTGTTAGGGGCTGACATTCTGAAAAAGCCAGGAGCACAATTTCTGAATAGCATGGAGTCTCTTTGTGAAGAAATCAGAGACTGGGCCTCGGTGGATCAAGGAGCGGTACTCCAGGTTTATACCATGTTGGGAAAAGTGATAACAAGTTGACCAACTGATGAAAAGCCATGAGCAACTCATGGAGAGCAATGCTCAGCAGGCAACAAAAGTAAGTACTCTGCAGAAAGTGGTTGAGTAGATGGCTATGAACTCCTATCCCCAGCAAGCTAAGTCGATGATTTCCCGATCATCTATAATCCCTCCAGGCTATGCACCTCTGTCCCAATCATCTCCCGTTATTTCTTGTACGCAATGTGGTGGGCCTCATGACTATGAACAATGCCCCCAACTACAAGAATTAAAAGCAACAGAGGAGGCAAACTATCTCACCAACAATTCAGGATACAGACAACCTTGGCAACGTAACATGCAATCCAACCTTCGCTACTCAAACACCGACAATATTCAAAACCCACATACACTACAACCATCTCAAAATTACAGACCTCAGTCCAATTTCCAAGGAGGTCAAAGGCAATATCAGCAACAGCCTTATGGCAATGAAGCTTCTTCGAGTCGACCAGCTCAACCTCCTTCGAATCCTGAGTCTGAAATGTCCCAAATGCAAGAGATGTTTAAAGCGATGATGGGTAAGTCCCAAGACACGCAAGAGGAGGTCGCAGCTCTCCGCAACGACCAAAAGCCTTGCAGTCTCAAATACAACAGCTTCTAACTCAACAAAGACCTCCTGGTCAACTCCCTTCACAAACCAATCCAAATCCAAAGAGTATGCAAAAGCAATTTACGTAGTGGACCAGCCCATCACATTAGCTCAAAGGAGCAACAACCCGAGAGTGAAATGGTCCCTGAAGTGGAGCAGCAGGCTGAGGAAGAATACCTCGACATGAACCAACTAAAGCTCTATGCCAATTAGTTGCGATAAACGAAATGATGGAAGGTCCACTAGACCTTACATCACAGCAACCGGAGAGCAAACTGGTTCATATAGTGGACGACTTACCTGAGGATTTGAGTTACTCTATACCACCACCCCCGTTCGAAAATGAGCAAACGGCATCAAATCTTCTGCTTGAGCTTGAAGACAAGCCATCAGAGGACAACTTCTACCTCAACTTCATGGAGTCTCCTCCCTCTGAAGTCAATTACCGTTATTTTCCCTCCTTCTCTGTGCTATATCCAGAAAATGAGGATAGTTACATCCTCAAAAATGAAGAGGAGGAAATGCTCGCTCCCGCCAGAACATCCAAACAAAGCACCAATATCACTTCAAGGAGCCATCCCTCTGAAGTTGAATTCAATCAGGGCTCTTCCTATGAGCCTCTTCAAAAAGATGAGGATATTTACATCCTCAAATTTGAGGAGGAGGAGCCATCCAACTTTGATCCTCGCACCAAGGGATATCCATTGAAAATCTGGGCCTTCTCCAAAGAAAAATAATGCCCACCCAACCCACCCGTTGAAGCCCACTTCCACCTTCATTTTCATTCCAGGAGAGGAAATTTACATCCTCGACTCTGAGCTAGCACCACCACTACCATCTTGCATCCATACGGCTAAACAACAAAAGGAGAATGTTTACATTCTCCAGTCTTGAGGAAGCAACTTACCACCATACCGGTTTTCAATACAATATTAATGCAGCAACCACCTCCTTCAAAAAACAGGTTTTGTGGAGTTTGTCTGTCTACAGTTTGAAACTGTTGTCGTAATATCTTTGTTTTGATCCAGGTGGTTCGGTCCTACATATGGCAATTTCTCTGTTCCCGGTACTACCATTGTCAAACATTCATTTATGATCCGGGATAATAAAGAACATGCGTCTAGCTAGAGACGTTAACCCGGGAAAGCCAGGGGGATGGGAGGCAACCCACTATCTATTTTTTTATTTCCTTTAATTTAATGTTTTTCCTTTTGTACTATATTTCCTTTTATATGTTATAATAAAATGCAGGTTTTACTTGAGTTCTCCTGGCTGTGTAGAATATTCATAACAGGTACATTTCATGACATTCACAGCTGCACTCAAGTGTGGGGGAGCTCTACACACTCTAAGAAATTTGGGGAGTACACTCTTTCCTTTATTTATTGCATGCCCTGTTCATTTATTTCCATCACGGCAATGAGGGCATGCTTGAGCTTAAGTGGGGGGGAAGAGCCTTTTCAGGGCATTTGTGCTAAAAATGTTTAAATCTCTCTGCTTAGCTGCTTGCAATGAAAAATAAAAAAAAAAAATGTAACCCGTGCTAATGTAGGTTGTTCTCTTTAAAAACAAATACTATTATGAATTGTGGATAAATGGTACAAATTTAAAAATTTCATTTGATTACTTTTGAGGAGCATTTTCTTATGCGGTGTGACCCAATAATCTGCAAATGGTTGGATTTATTGCTCAGGGTTTCTTTCTGTCTTCTCTCTTAGGGATTGCTAAGGGGTGCTTCTCTGTTAAAAAAAAAGAAAGAAAGAAAAATACAAAAAAATAATAAGGGACTTGCGAGACACCATTGGTAACCAACAAAGAGAGTTGAGTGTTCTTAAATACAAAGGCATGATGCCTACATTTTATCTTCTCATCCCTATGCAAAAGTGATGAAAAAAATGCATAAATCTATTCTTCCTTTTGTTTTCTCCTCAATGCCAATTCTTGAGAGAAGTTGGCCATGGTAAAAGTTCTCAGAGTCACCTAAAAAAGAAAACATTGAAGTACCTTGGATCATACCCGAAACTCTATATTTTATTTTTACCCTGAGCGCACCTATGCCACCAGCAGTGATGGATGATCACACTCCTCAATAAGTTAAAAAGATCATGAATTGTTCACCTCTTTATCCTACCCTTCATAATAATATTTGTTAGTATTAAGCATTCCCTACTTACTTGGGCACGTGGTTTTGCTTGAGGACAAGCAAAAAGATAAGTGTGGGGGTGTGATAAGTGTCCAATGAGCATTTTTATAGGTGTATTTCATATATAATATTAGCACTTTTCTTGCTCATTTCTCCACTTCGGTTAGTTTTCCTCTAGTTTATGTTTTATTGTTATCTCACCAATTTATTGTTTAAACATGAGAAAAACCAATCTGGAAGCAAAGTAGACGAAGACGAAGAGACGAACGAATAGACGCAAACGGCTCAGAAAAGGAGAGTCCAAACGAAGAATCTAGAGCCGGTCAAAGTTTGTGTCCGCATGGTGACCGCATGAGTGTCCGCCTAACCGGGGGCGGACGTGAGTGAAGTCTTCGCGAAGGCATATTTGTGTCCGCATGAGTGTCCGCGTGATATTAGGCGGACAAGACTAGGACAACACACGGACTCCATTGTGTCCGCATGAGTGTCCGCATAGAACCACGCGGACAGCCACGCGGACAGCAACGAGGATACAACGCGTCCGCCCAACTCTATGCGGACGCCAACGAGGGACACCACGCGGACTCCCCTGTGTCCGAGGCGGACTCCCTTTGTGTCCGCATGAAAACTAGGCGGACGTGACTAAATTCATATGCGACAGTTTTCTTCTTCGCCCACTGTCTGCAACTTGCTTCTACCATTCATCTACTCCGAGCAGCGCCTACCTTAATTCCCTCACGCGTGTGTTCAGCTCTGTCCCCTGCCATTAATGAGCAATCAATGAGTAATCAATCTGCAATCAATTCTTCCACTCCAGATCTGCCTCTTCCTTCCTCTATATAAAACCCAGCACCTGCAACCTTAAACAGGCGTACGGAGAAAACCAGAAAATCAGACCATCGCTCACCACATACCATTCGCTTCCATCATTCTCTCCCGTACACCACAACACATCATTCGATCCCCAGAACTCAAACACTCCAAATCACTCATTCCACATATAATATCTACGTACACGCTTCATTCTTAGTTCTCTCCATTTCTCCATTCACCATCTACACCTCCGCATTAATATTACGTCCAACCTCTGTCTGACTTATTACCAGTTAATATGTCAGGCTAAGGAAGATTTACTCCGGGCGAAGGTTTAATTATGGTTGTTTAGTTGTGATCTATATTTCTACCGGTTAAAATAAATTCAGTTTGTTACGATTAAAGTTTTGTTTCTCTCCCTTTTTAATAAATTTCATCGATTTATTAAAAAGCTTTACTAAATCTGTTTCTAATCTGATCGGTGACAAACAGATAGGTTAATTAAGCCGTAAAACTGTAGGAAACTTATTTTCATCGGATAAGTTAGTACTCAGTTGCAAGAATAAAATTCCTCACACTCCTCTGCTGTTTACACGTATTTTGCTTGAGTTTTCATCGGACCTTGCATTTTCAGGTAAATGAGTTCTTATGAGTTTTATCGGACCTTAAGATAATAACAGGAATCTTGCCAAACTATTATATTAAACCGGTAGAGATAGCATATACTAATAAGATCATAATAACCTAAACCCGGAGTTCCGTTTTAATTCATCTTCATTTCACTAAATTAATCTGTTATTTAATTTCAAAAACAAGTCAATTAACTCCCCCTTTTTTGACAAGCATAGGTACTACTTATTTCACTATAAGTCCCACGGTTCGATATCCGATCGCTTACACTTTACTATACTACCATGACCGGGATTTGTTTGCAGCCCGACGTTATTTTGAGTTTTAATTTCTTTTCTTTTATTTTAATTACACCAGTCCTAACCACTCACGATAACACGTCTGCAAAATGGCGCCGTTGCCGGGGACTTGATTTATTCTAGTCCCTAAGCCCCGGTTAATTCACCTGTTATAAATAAAATCTGTTAATATTATTTGTTGTTAATCTAATTTCGGACATCTGACCTCGGACATTTGACTTTGGACTTCGGACTTCTGACTTTGGACATCTAACTTCTAACATCTTAATATTATTGTCATTTATTTCTGTCATTTAATTTCATTGTCCTTCAAATTTCCAGTATACTAACTACTAACTTCAAATTCCAGTATACTAACTACGAACTTAATTTTCATCATTTAATTTCCATTGTCATTTCAATTTTCTGTCATTTCTTACCATTGTCTCTAACTACTAACATTAAAATTCTGTCATCTAATTCCAACATTTTTTTTTCTCACCATAACGAGTTTCTTTTCTCTATTTGAGTGGTGAATGCCTTTACCAGGTCAAACAGCCTCCAGAAAATATTAATAATCACACGGTCGGTTACATTCCAGAGATCGAGAGAACCTTCTGCGCTCCCTGAGGCAGAACCGAACTCAACAAAATATTACCACCACAGTGATAGAATCTGACCCGGAAGCTGACATGGCAATTTCACCAGCGACAGTTCGAAACATTAACAGGCCGTCTAATCAAAGACAACAGCCTGCCATCATCCTTCCCACCTTAGCCCATCCGAATACGATGAGTGGCAGAAGCTGAAGCCATATCATCAAATCAGATGTGTAAAGGAGTGGGCATGTTTGATGGTTCCAGTCCAGACGAAGCCCTGTTACATGTTACAAAATTCTTGCAACATGCCAATAGTCTTACTGCGACCGACGCAGTACTCCAGTACGCAAGACTGTCATTATTCCCTCACAGCCTGACGGGAAGTGCGAGCAAGTGGTATCATAGCCTGACACCAAGTACCATTGGTACTTGGGATGACATGGCCACCAAGTTCTACGACAAATTCCTACCCCCGAGCCGAACATTGGAGATGATTGCTGAAATCTATAATTTCAAGCAACCTGGGTCGGAGAATATTTGTGAAACTTGGGACCGTTTCAAAGGATACTACTACTTACTTGTCCTCACCATGGTCTGACGAAAGAACAAGTATCACAATTGTTCTACAAAGGCTTGATCGGTCCGTACAGAACAATGGTACTGTCCTTGTTAGGGGATGACATTCTGAAAAAGCTAGGAGCACAATTTCTGAATAGCATGGAGTCTCTTTGTGAAGAAATCAGAGACTGGGCCTCCGGTGGATCAAGGAGCGGTACTCCAAGTTTTATACCATGTTGGGGAAAGTGATAACAAGTTCGACCAACTGATGAAAAGCCATGAGCAACTCATGGAGAGCAATGCTCAGCAGGCAACAAAAGTAAGTACTCTGCAGAAAGTGGTTGAGCAGATGGCTATGAACTCCTATCCCTAGCAAGCTAAGTCGATGATTTCCCGATCATCTATAATCCCTCCAGGCTATGCACCTCTGTCCCAATCATCTCCCGTTATTTCTTGTACGCAATGTGGTGGGCCTCATGACTATGAACAATGCCCCCAACTACAAGAATTAAAAGCAACAGAGGAGGCAAACTATCACACAACAATTCAGGATACAGACAACCTTGGCAACGTAACATGCAATCCAACCTTCGCTACTCAAACACCGACAATATTCAAAACCCACATACACTACAACCATCTCAAAATTACAGACCTCAGTCCAATTTCCAAGGAGGTCAAAGGCAATATCAGCAACAACCTTATGGCAATGAAGCTTCTTCGAGTCGACCAGCTCAACCTCCTTCGAATCCTGAGTCAGAAATGTCCCAAATGCAAGAGATTTAAAGCGATGATGGGTAAGTCCCAAGACACGCAAGAGGAGGTCGCAGCTCTCCGCAACGACCAAAAGCCTTGCAGTCTCAAATACAACAGCTTCTAACTCAACAAAGACCTCCTGCTCAACTCCCTCACAAACCAATCCAAATCCAAAAGAGTATGCAAAAGCAATTTACGTAGTGGACCAGCCCATCACATTAGCTCAAAGGGAGCAACAACCCGAGAGTGAAATGGTCCCTGAAGTGGAGCAGCAGGCTGAGGAAGAATACCTCGACATGAACCAACTAAAGCTCTATGCCAAATTAGTTGCGATAAACGAAATGATGGAAGGTCCACTAGACCTTACATCACAGCAAACGGAGAGCAAACTGGTTCATATAGTGGACGACTTACCTGAGGATTTGAGTTACTCTATACCACCCCCCGTTCGAAAATGAGCAAACGGCATCAAATCAATCTTCTGCTTGAGCTTGAAGACAAGCCATCAGAGGACAACTTCTACCTCAACTTCATGGAGTCTCCTCCCTCTGAAGTCAATTACCGTTATTTCCCTCCTTCTCTGTGCTATATCCAGAAAATGAGGATAGTTACATCCTCAAAAATGAAGAGGAGGAAATGCTCGCTCCCGCCAGAACATCCAAACAAAGCACCAATATCAACTTCAAGGAGCCATCTCCCTCTGAAGTTGAATTCAATCAGGGCTCTTCCTATGAGCCTCTTCAAAAAGATGAGGATATTTACATCCTCAAATTTGAGGAGGATGAGCCATCCAACTTTGATCCTCGCACCAAGGACATCCATTGAAAAATCTGGGCCCTTCTCAAAGAAAAATAATGCCCACCCAACCCACCCGTTGAAGCCCACTTCCACCTTCATTTTCATTCCAGGAGAGGAAATTTACATCCTCGACTCTGAGCTAGCACCACCACTACCATCTTGCATCCATACGGCTAAACAACAAAAGGAGAATGTTTACATTCTCCAGTTTGAGGAAGCACTACCACCATCACCCGGTTTTTTTCAATACTATTATGGCAACCACCACCTCCTTCAAAACCAGGTTTTGTGGAGTTTGTCTTTTCCTACTGTAATTGTTGCCGTAATACTTTGTTTTGATCCAGGTGGTTCGGTCCTACATATTGGCAATTTCCTGTTCCCGGTACTACCATTGTCAACATTCATTTATGATCCGGGATAATAAAGAACATGCGTCTAGCTAGAGACGTTAAACCCGGGCAGCTTGGTGGGAGGCAACCCACTATCTATCTTTGTATTTCCTTTATTTAATGTTGTTTTCCTTTTGTACTATATTTCCCTTTTATATGTTATAATAAAATGCAGGTTTTACTTGAGTTCTTCTGGCTGTGTAGAATATTCATTACAGGTACATTTCATGACATTCCACAGCTGCACTCAAGTGTGGGGGAGCTCTACACACTCTACGGAATTTGGGGAGTACACTCTTCCTTTATTTATTGCATGCCCTGTTCATTTATTTCCATCTACGCAATGAGGGCATTGCTTGAGCTTAAGTGTGGGGGAAGAGCCTTTTCAGGGCATTTTGTGTGCTAAAAATGTTTAAATCTCTCTGCTTATCTTGCATTTTGTTCAAAAATTAAAATTATGTACCCTGCTAATGTAGGTTGTTCTCTTTAAAAACAAATACTATTATGAATTGTGGGATAAATGGTACAAATTTAAAAATTTTCATTTGATTACTTTTGATGAGCATTTTTCTTATGCGGTGTGACCCAATAATCTGCAAATGGTTGGATTTTATTGCTCAGGGTTTCTTTCTGTCTTCTCTCTTAGGGATTGCTAAGGGGTGTTTCTCTGTTAAAAAAAAAGAAAGAAAGAAAAATACAAAAAAATAATAAGGGACTTGCGAGACACCATTGGTAACCAACAAAGAGAGTTGAGTGTTCTTAAATACAAAGGCATGATGCCTACATTTTATCTTCTCATCCCTTATACAAAAGTGAAACAAATGCATAAATCTATTCTTCCTTTTGTTTCTCCTCAATGCCCATTCTTGAGAGAAGTTGGCCATGGTAAAAGTTCTCAGAGTCACCTAAACAAAAGAAACATTGAAGTACCTTGGATCATACCCCGAAACTCTATATTTTATTTTTACCCTGAGCACACCTATGCCACCAGCAGTTGATGGATCACACTCCTCAATAAGTTAAAAAGATCATGAACTGTTCACTCTTTATCCTACCCTTCATAATTATATTTGTTAGTATTAAGCATTCCCTACTTGGGTACGTGGTTTTGCTTGAGGACAAGCAAAAAGATAAGTGTGGGGGTGTGATAAGTGTCCAAATGAGCATGTTTTTATAGGTGTATTTCATATATAATATTAGCACTTTCTTGCTCATTTCTCCACTTCGGTTAGTTTTCCTCTAGTTTATGTTTTATTGTTATCTCACAAATTTATTGTTTAAACATGAGAAAAACCAAGCTGGAAGCAAAGTAGACGAAGAGACGAACGCATAGACGTAAACGGCTCAGAAAACGGAGTCCAAACGAAGAATCTAGAGCCGGTCAAAGTTTGTGTCCGCATGGTGACCGCATGAGTGTCCGCCTAACCGGGGGCGGGCGTGAGTGAAGTCTTCGCGAAGGCCATATTTGTGTCCGCATGAGTGTCCGCGTGATATTAGGCGGACAAGACTAGGACAACACACGGACTTCATTGTGTCCGCATGAGTGTCCGCATAGAACCACGCGGACAGCCACGCGGACAGCAACGAGGACACAACGCGTCCGCCCAACTCTATGTGGACGCCAACGAGGACACCACGCGGACTCCCCTGTGTCCGAGGCGGACTCCCTTTGTGTCCGCATGAAACTAGGCGGACGTGACTAAATTCATATGCGACAGTTTTCTTCTTCGCCCACTGTCTGCAACTTGCTTCTACCATATCCATCTACTCCGAGCAGCGCCTACCTTAATTCCCTCACGCGTGTGTTCAGCTCTGTCCCCTGCAATTAATGAGCAATCAATCTGCAATCAATTCTTCCACTCCAGATCTGCCTCTTCCTTCCTCTATATAAACCCAGCACCTGCAACCTTAAACAGGCGTACGGAGAAAACCAGAAAATCAGACCATCGCTCACCACATACCATTCGCTTCCATTCATTCTCTCCCGTACACCACAACACATCATTCGATTCCCAGAACTCAAACACTCCAAATCACTCATTCCACATATAATATCCTACGTACACGCTTCATTCTTCGTTCTCTCCATTTCTCCATTCACCATCCACACCTCCGCATTAATATTACGTCCAACCTCTGTCTGACTTATTACCAGTTAATATGTCAGGCTAAGGAAGATTTACTCCGGGCGAAGGTTTAATTATGGTTTGTTTAGTTGTGTAATCTATATTTCTACCGGTTAAAATAAATTCAGTTTGTTACGATTAAAGTTTTGTCTCTCTCCCTTTTTAATAAATTTCATCGATTTATTAAAAAGCTTTACTAAATCTGTTTCTAATCTGATCGGTGACAAACATATAGGTTAATTAAGCCGTAAAACTGTAGGAAACTTATTTTCATCGGATAAGTTAGTACTCAGTTGCAAGAATAAAATTTCTCACACTCCTCTGCCGTTTACACGTATTTGCTTGAGTTTTCATCGGACCTTGCATTTTCAGGTAAATGAGTTCTTATGAGTTTTCATCGGACCTTAAGATAATAACAGGAATCTTGCCAAACTATTATATTAAACCGGTAGAGATAGCATAACTAATCAGATCATAATAACCTAAACCCGGAGTTCCGTTTAATTCATCTTCATTTCACTAAATTAATCTGTTATTTACTTTTCAAAAACAAGTCAATTAACTCCCCCTTTTGTGACAAGCTTAGGTACTACTTATTTCACTATAAGTCCCACGGTTCGATATCCGGTCGCTTACACTTTACTATACTACCACGACCGGGATTTGTTTGCAGCCCGACGTTTATTTTGAGTTTTAATTTCTTTCTCTTTTATTTTCTCTTTATTTTAATTACACCAGTCCTAAACACTCACGATAACACGTCTGCAGTAAGTAATGTATGAAGTAAGTAAGTAAGTAAGTAAGTAATGTATGAGTATGATTGTGTAAGTCGTATGATACCGAGTATAGAGTAAAAGAGTAAAGAACTTCCGATTAACCCGGATGGGTAATGGCTAATAAAGAACGAAGTATGGATTGTGGATTGTATTGTTATTACTATTTTGCTTGTGTATTGCCTTTCGGTTGGATGTATTGTATCTTGCAAGTATATGCCTTGTATGAATGTATTGTTGTATATAATAGCATGTATGCATGTAAAAACGAACTCCGTGTATATTCGACCAATTAGTCGGCGTACCCTCGTTAGCACGCGGTGTATGCGAAGTTTATGCACAGCTTTTGCTGAGCCCCTTGGGGCACTGTTTTTAATTTTACAGGTGCTCGTGAAGGGTGTGAGATTGTGATGAGATCAAGATTGATTTCTTTTTGTGTAGTTAGTAGACTGCGATTGGTGTACCGAGTTGTACACGACTATATGCCTTTTTTTATTAGCCGGTGTACCATGGGGTACACCCTTTTGGGATATTGAAGGAATTGTGAATTGGTAGAAATGAGTAGTTTGTTAAACTCATGATTTTTGGTATCTTGGAGAACGGAGGTAATTTTTATATTTTTGAATACTCGGTAATCAAGTGATGTAAGTAAATGTTATGTATGAATTGAGAAGTATTTATATTAGCTCGGTATTTTCTAAAAATCGGACCGCAACTGTAAATAGAGTAAGCCTTGCTAGTCGTATGGGCGGTTAGCGGCGTGTATCACCCGCCGTAGTAATTGTATTTCCACTGCAAGTAGTGAGATACGTGATGATTAGACAGTAAGTATAGGATTAGCGGTAGGGGTGTTACACTTGGTACAAGCCAGACATCTCAACATATAGTACACTTTATGATGCCCTAAAAATGCCCAAATGTAGTCAATTCTCTTCTGCTAAACGTCACAAAACCATCTATAAAACGAAGAAGACCACCCATGAGTCTGCTAACTCCTTAATTAAGCAACCTCGAGAAAGACACCAAGAACAAGGGAAACAAACGATGATAACTAAACAAGGTCAGGGATAAGGACGAAGAATGGCTAAAAGGGGGCCGGGGTCCCCCAACCCAGTACCCTTGTAGCCAAACCACCAAAGATTCATTTTCCTTGGAAACTTCTAGTTGAGCGAGGAGATGTCTCACTAGAGGTTACGTCATCCTCCGCCTGAGGGCTGAGATCAATTATCAGTGTTCCCGGTCCAATGTGAAGATCTTGACGTGAATTAGTCATCTTCCCTTTTTTGACATTTGTATTTATTGTGCAACCAAACTCCCTCAGGGAACTCTCATCCAACACTTTATCAAGATTCCACTTTTTGTCACCTGCAATCTCCCAAGGTTACCTGTATGCATAAGCACAGAACAATCATGCAAGTTCACCTCCTCGACGAAAGCCCTTAACCTCTTGGAAATATGTGATGTTGATGATTGAGCTTTCATACCGTGTTGCTGCCTCGAAGTATCTATATCTTTATGATTGCAAGTAGTCTCACCTCCAAGATCAACGTCTTCTTCAGAGTCATCTGGTCCACTACCTGAGTTGTTTGGTGAATCATTAGGGTTGGTAGTGTGTGGGGTTGGATTCTCACGATCAATACCTTTCTTCCTTTCATCCGGAGACATCAAACCTTGACCTTTGTTGGCATCCTCCAGGAATTTAAAAACATTTGACTCATCTTCCTCAGCCACCTTACGCTCAATCCTCAAGCTCGATGCTCGGAGCCATGGCTCATAAGGAAGAGTGTTGTCGCCGAGAGTATTTATTCGGGCACTCCATGGTTGGGTGGAGTAAAAGGCCACATTGGAAACAGATGGGGGCGTCTTGTTGTAGGAAAGTCGAAGAACTGAATTACATTGTGATAGAGACGCAACGCATGACAAGTCTATAGATGTCATGTTTGACCTTAATCCTCATAAACTCTCCTCCAAAATGACCCTCCTCTTCACCAACTCCAAGAAAGTTCTGAACCGTGAGCTTAGGCACTAAGCAAAGATTCTGTGGCGGAGGATGAAAGGAACATCATGGATTCGGATCCAGAGTGGGATGAATCAGAAATCATGGTCTTTGGGGTCCCTTCTTGGCTTCGATAGGTTGAAGAACCAGAAGAAAAACCATCGAAGGTCCATGGACCACAATTGAGAATATCAATTAAAGCTCCATCCATCCTCAGTTCAAACATAAATAAGTTTTTACCAACATTTCAAACTTTTATTTGCTCATGGAGTTGTCAAGCTTTGCCAAAGGTCTCATCCAAAGCTCTAACATCTATGATTCAAGATGAGAAGAGCTTACTGATGAGATAACAAGCTGACTGTGAACTTTCTCCTTGATCCAACAAATCATCTAAGTTCATTAAGAAGCTCTTTTTTTTGTGAGCGAAAGATCAGTGCATCTAGATGCAATTTCTTCAACCTGATCTTTCGTGTGTAGACTAGCCATGTTAGGGGTGGATAAGCTAAAACTGAAATCGCTGGAGGAAAAAGATTACAGGAGTGTAAAAGGATTAGTTAGGAGAAGAAATTGAGGAGTGTGAGAGAGATGAAAATGCCACATGCAAAAGGGTAATAATGATGATTTTCATTCCCAAAGTGGGTATTGGTAGTATCGCAAAGTGGTGCTCAAGA
Source organism: Limonium bicolor (assembly GCA_023374045.1). NCBI lineage: Eukaryota > Viridiplantae > Streptophyta > Magnoliopsida > Caryophyllales > Plumbaginaceae > Limonium > Limonium bicolor. The sequence goes on from CM041778.1 coordinate 2,749,256, forward strand.
AACTAAATGGAATGAGGTGTCACTACATCCTCCCCTCAAGGGCGAGATATATTTGCATACTCTCTCCTATCTAAAATATAAGTCGTTTTAGAGATGAGATAGTGTGAGTGAATAATTATATTCTTATTTTGTGAGTGAACAATTATATTTTATTTAGTGATCTCTTAAATAATGAAGGAAAGTCATAAGAGATTGTTCACGTGATTCTAAATCATTTTGAAAATTATGTGACATTTATATTAGATTCAACTAACCGTTCATTTTTCTAATCGCTTTGTGTTGCCGACTTTTCAGAAAATTTAGTTCACTGGATTTTAGCAAACAAATCAAAACTCTACTAATTCCGTTTTTCTTGCCGTGACAGCGATTGCTCATAATAGAAAATGGGTAACATGGAAAAAAAAAGAAAAAAATAGTAACATTATGACTTTCATCCCAGAAAGTCAAATGTAACCACTAAAGAAAAGTAAAGTTGATTAAAAGAAGAAAGGTAAAAGTCCTTTAAAAGTAGCAAAAGCACGCAACTTCTCTTTAGTTATGCTGCACTTACAATAAAAATATCAAAAGAGGACCGTTTGTATGATATGGCAGAAAAAACAAAATTTCAACCATCATATTACATTTATCTTTTGTAAGAATAAACATTTTATATAATTAATAATTTGTTTGAAAAATAAAAAAACATTCAGATTATACAGGGCATCATATATTTTGTAATCAACTTTCAATAACTATATTTTCTACTAATAACATTTTTTTTATCATTGAAATATATTATAAAAAGAAAAATATCTATTATTTATTTTTGATGACCCTTGTAAATGGTTATTTTCTGAGACTATTTAAGAAAACTACTTTTGTTTAAATAAGTATAATTTTAATTTCATTATTTTACTTTATTAGGAAATTTTATGAAATGCCACTATAATTTGGATAATTCATGAAATCCCCCCTCCTCCTGCCGTAAAAAGTCATAAGATGTCACTAATTTTCATGAAATACCACTATAGTCATTGATCATAAGAAAAAAAGACAATAAAGATCCTACTAGTTAACAAAATACTTGTAAATTTCACAATATGCCCCTAAGTGTTAAAAAAATTCACAAAAATTCACAAGAAGAATTTAAAATATTAAAAAAATGGTACAATAACTATATATAATATTATAAAAATTGAAAAATAAAGTAACAAAATTGATTAAATATCAAAAGTATTGAAAAAAGTAAATATTTCTTAAGTTTTTTAATTGTTCAGTACCATAAAAAGAATACGGTGTTTAAAACACATTATTTATACCAATTTTTCAACTAATCAGATACCATAATTTTACCATTTATTTTATAAATTTTAATTATTTTTCCAAAATAAATTTTTTTATTTTTCAACTGATATTTAGAAAATCTATTTAAAAGTTTAAAATCAATTTTGCATATATTTTATGAAACGATATTTTTTGTTATCTACAAAGTATTATGTCGTAAATTTATCCACAAAATAGAATACACATTTTAAAAATATTTTTTCTGATATTATTAAAAATATAATACAATTTATTTTGAATTATTTTAAATTGGTAGAAAAAAAGAAATAAAAAATGTATACTTAACTGGAATAAATTATGGTACTTAGTTGGTATAAATTATGATACTTAACTGATATAAATTGGTAGCAAAATTGGTATAAATTATGTGTTTAAAACTCTATAATTTGTCATGATACTGAATAATTTAAAAAATGTGAGAAATATTTACCTGTTTATGATATTTATGATATTTTATTTTATTTATTTTTCAATTTTATAATTATTTTTAAAAAAAATTATTTTTATTATTTTGGTATTTTTGCGAATTTAGCATTTGTTAATAGTGGGAGAAATGTTGTAACTTAAAAGTATTTTGTTAACTAGTAGATGTATTTTTGTCTTTTTCATTCTGGTCAATGACTATAGTGGTATTTCATGGGATTCTTTAAAATGTAGTGACATTTTGTGACTTTTTTTAGGGGGACATTTCATGAATTAGCCAAAATATAGGGCATTTCATGAAATTCCTTACTTTGTTTTGTTGCATAGTTAAAAGTTTGATTCATTTTTATTGAAAAATTAATTTTTACCAAAAGATTTATATTTCACCCTTGTAAATTACTTTCGTTGTGAACTTTTTTTTGAAGGCGGATTACATTTAATGTAACAGGGTAGATTTAAAAATCAAACAACATTGAGGCCGTAGATGAGTAGTAAGTTGACTCAGCTTGGATGAATTGCCTTCACTCTTATATCCATAGAAGTGTTTTCTATTTTGGATGTTAAGAAGAAATCCACTTATTCTTGGTGTTGGAGTAAGGCTAGAGATGATATCATTGAGGCCAGTCTTAAGGACATTGTTTAACTCTTGACTAAAATATCGGCTCAGCAACTCTTATATGATTTGTTTCATGTCTCTCCTCTAAAAATTGATTGGGCTTCATTGGTATGGAATCATTCAATATCCCCATAAACTTTTTTACTTTGTGGCTTCTGTCGAAAACAAGCTTGCTACCGGAGACAGACTCATTCGCATGGGATTAACCGCCGTGAAAAGTGTTGGTATTGTGATGTTCGTGAATCCATAGACCTTCTCTTTTTTCTCTATCCTTCTTCATCTGAAGTTCTTACTAATATTCTCTTCTAGTGGAATTTTAGTGTTTCTTCTAACTTTGAGAGATGTATGAAGGTCTTTTTTATTATGACGACCAAGAAATTAGTCAAATACAAAGTTCAAGTTGTTACCCTTGCCTGTTTGCAAGGAATTCAAGAATTTTTAAAAATTAAGTTATCTCTCCTTCTTCTTGTATCTCTCTTATAAAAATAGATTTGAAAGCTAAAGTTTCTAAGTTTATGAATTTGTCTAATCCTGATTCCGTTTATATAAATAGCAAACTCTATTTTTGATCTTTAGGTTGTAAACCTATTTTCCTTTACAATACATCTTACATTTTTCTAAAAAAAATGAATCAGCATATTTTTTAAAATGAAAGTAGATATTTACTAAATAGAATTATAGATTTGTTAGATTGTGGATATTTAAGTTGAATGATAGAATTTTTAAACCAAATGGATTTGTTTGATAAAAACACAGATTTTTAAGTTACATGATATAATCTTTTCAATAAATGTATCAAATTTTTTTTTTGAGGACTACATGATAAATAGTGTCAGTAGAATAAGTTCACCAGTCATCTTCTTATTTATTTTTAAGGAGTCAACTAATTTGTTATTTAAATAGTTTTTCTTAAATGTGGGATACTCATATTTTTGTTTTCAAACTAGATCGTGCATTTTCTCATTTCCATTTCAGTCAAAAAGATATTGCTACAGATCTGCGTGAGCATATTTGTTAGAATTAACGGTTTATCTTGTTCTTTTTAAATTGGGAAGAGGTGATCATTCGGGCGGGCGGGCCGAGTTCGGGCCGGGCCAGAGGAAAAATTTTAGGCCCGTCGGGCCTATTTTCAAAAACCAAGCCCGGTTTTTACATGCTCGGGCCGGGTCGGGCTAGGCCCGGTTTTTTCCAGACTTTGCCGAAGCCCGGCCCGCCCGGCCCGGTTTTTTAATTTTTTTAATATAAATTTTAAAATTAATATATTTTAATATAGATTTATATATTTATATATAACTTATTTAAAATTAATAATTATATATAACTTATTTAAAATTTATATATTATATAGAATTTTTGTATATATTATATAAAAATTAAATATGTATATATTACATTTTAAAAATATAATAATAAATAATATAAAATCGGGCCGGGCCGGGCTTGCCCACAAGCTCAAAAAATGTGCCGCGGCCCGGCCCGGTTTTTCATTCGGGCCTAATTTTATGTCTAGGCCCGCCCGAAAGCCCTATCGGGTTCGGGCTTGTCGGGCTTTTTTACGGGCCGGGGTCGAACCGGGCTGCCGGGCCGGACACATTATGATCAGCTCTAATACAGTCATGTCGAATATTACTTCTTCACATTGAATGTAATGGTGCAGAGTTAAAATGAAACAACTTACTTTATAAGTGAAAGTATATATTTATTAAATGAAATGGTAGATTTGTTGAGTAGAAGTACAGATATTAAAGTAAGAGGATATAAATTTAAAATGAAAAAGTAGATTTGTTTAATAAGCCTTAGATTTTAAGTTATATTATATAATTTATTAACTGAAAACGATATTTATTTTTATTAGATGGTAAGTTTTTAATAAATGATAATTAAATTCATTGATCTTCTTATATATTTTTAAGGAGGCATGTCAAAAGAAAAATTAATTGTTATTATTAAGAAAATAGTTTTACTTAAATCCTTGTACTTTATATTTTTATTTCCAAATTAGATGGTTTAATACCTCATTTTTATTTTTGTCAAAAAAATAAAATTGCTACAAAAGGTGGTAATATTACTTAATTCCAATCCATTTCAAACTGCAATTGACATTTTGACATCTTTATCGTATAATAAAAATTAGAATCTACACTCCCCTCCTAAATCTCTATTATTTTTTCCAAAAGACTCGTAAACCTCTATGGGTACCTTCCCTCGTTCATAAAAACATAAGAGGGTTATTCTTCTCCGCTTCAGTGGTTTAGCTGCCTCACAGTTGTGAAAATGCCAAGTGGGACATGATGTTTAACATGAAATGTTTTATTGGATTTAGAGTGGATTATGAAATATCTGTTTGGTCCACCTCTGTTCGGCATGTCTGTTTTAAAGTTGTTTTGGTCTGACTGTTTATATGTGTCAGTATGTTATTTAAGAGGAGCACAAGACCCACACGGGAACCACCCCTTTATACTGCATTTATGTAATCAAATATGTCACGTTTATGTCGATACCGAACGAGAGTGTTATAATCAATAACTTGAATTGAAATTGAAAATAGTTGAGAGTTAAAGGTTTAGTAATTACGTGATTAATTTTAATCTTAACTTTTTAATTTAAAAATTAATATTGTACTTAGTTATTAACTTATGTATAAATATATAATTTAAACATAAAATAACCCAAAATTTAAAATGAAAAATCCACATGAATCAGCCTATTTCAAGTTCGGTGGAAGTACAACCTATATTAATGGTGGTTACGTCCAGTTCGGTTCTCGTTCCGGTTCCCGAACAGAAGATTAAATTTAGGATCGACCATGACCGGTTCCATGACGGTTCTGGTTTCGAAGTAGGGATGGTAATTTTAAACGGATATCCGATAATCCGATCCACCCGATTAAATAAATGGATAAAAATCCGAAAGTAAATGGATGATAACCGGGTGACGGATAATCAGATGACGGATCCGGGTCGGATTTGGGTGAACAAATATCATCCGTCACCCGATCCGATTATCCGTTTAAAGGTTTACCTACTAACTATTAAGGTACCTAACAGAACCCTAGTAAATTAAAGAAAATAGTATTAGATAAGAAAAAACTTAACCCTGCCATCCGGCCCATCCCTACATTATTTTCTAATTGTCTCACGTTCACAATTTCACACAAACCCAAACTACCCAACTTACAACCCTAGATTTTCTCTTACCCCAACCTCTTGCCGCTGTTCCGCCACAGCCACGCCAAAATTCTCGATCCCTAATCTTTCGATCCATCCCTGTACGTCTCGACTGATTGTGGTAAGTTTCTTCCATATGCTTCACCTTAATAGTCCACATTTTCTTTTTCTTTTACAGCAAACACAGTAAGTACGTACTAGCGTTGATGATAACCAATTAACTACAAATCATCGTAATCATAATTAATTGGATTTTTGTTTCAATTTCACGGTCTAAAATTTGAATGTTCCAGTTTTATATGAAGACCCCAACAAATTGGAAGTGTGATCGACTCTCGACCAGTTGACCTGCTCCTATTCGCATAAGCTTCCCCAACCCCAATCTTCATCTCAATAGTCGCCGGTACTCACCTACTCTGCTGGCTACTGCTGCTGCGCTGAAAGACTTCTCCAAGTTTATTTTTTCTTCAAATCGTCTATTGCTGCTACGACTCTACAAGTCAACGAGTGAGTTCATCTGTTTTCTAAGTTTACTATTGAAGCCAGTACGAAGATGCATGATACAATTATCATTATATAAATTCAATTTGTACGGTAATGATCTAATGATAAGGTTCTTGTCAAAGTTATTATTGTAGATTCAAGTATTCTGTTCTGTGCTGTAGTTTGGATAAGTATTATGTGCTGTAGTTTGCATCTGTTCTCTACTTTTCACATGGCAGCAACCACATGCTCCTTCATTTGTGCTTTAACTAAGTTCTGGCTATTGATACCGTTGGCTAGTAATAGTTGAACTTGAAACAGTGTTTAGAATGGCAAATGGAGGAAAATCAAATTTTGAACAACTTCAGGCCAAGAAATATCTCAACTAGTTGTGTACTTCTAAAAAAGAAAGAAAAAAATAGAAACAAAGAACTTTGTCTAAAATCCCCTCATTTGTTATGCTAAAAAGCAAAGTGGCCAGAATTAAATAGGTGAAAGTCTCTCTGGCTGTTTAAAATTCCTTGGGTTGCTTCAATGAATATCTTCACGACTAAATGTCTGTGATTATTGGTGAATGATCAGATTTTAGAGTCGTCTTTTTTAGGTCAGTAGTTAACTAGTTATAAAGCCTTTATGATCAGGTTAGTGCATAGCAGCATAATTGTTGATTTATTTCATTTCTCGGGCTACTGAACGAGTGGTTGCATTCCAATAGTATAATACCGTTTAGGAAGTTCCACTTGCACAACTGTCATGTTCATAAAGCAATCGTTCCTCACCAAATTGAGTTTAGCAGCATTCATGACATAATAAGTAGGTGTAAACTAGAAGTAACAATATATAAATTTCCTTAAAAAATGTAGTCTACTGCATGCACTTGTTATGTTGTACAGTAATGATGGTAATCATTGGGTAGTGTTATTTTATACATGAATTGTTTTTTATGAAAATGATGTTGTTACTTCTAATCAAAATTAGTTGAAAAATTATGGAGCTTAATCTGATGTAAATTTGATTCAATTGCTTTTGTTTTCCATTTACTACTGAAGCTTTATCTAATAAATTTGCAATCGTTTTTGTAACAGAGAGACTTCTTCGCTCTGATCCACAGATAGACTTGCCTCTTTGTTCGGTCATACATTCAAGGTAAACGTGAAAGCTTTAGATGCCATTTTAGTAAGCTACAACTTATCAGAATACTGACTTGCCACTTTAGATGTCATTTTAAGCAATGTTTATTTCAATAATGCAGGCATATTTATCATGGAGGCTAATAATGAATGTACATCTACCCAGACAACATCTGTACCACCTACTCAATCTTCTGAAAATGTAGAACAAACTCACTCCAGACAGTGCATTATTCTTTTATTATACGGGGACTTTTTATATATGTTATGTTTCAAAGAATTACTAAAAAATTGGAAAATTTTATCTAGAAATTACATCCGATTATCACCCGATCCATCCGTTTCACCCGCGGATGATGGACGGATGGATGGCGGATGAAAAATAACGAATGACGGATGGACGGATGATGGGTGATATATCCGTGGACGGATGGATGCGGGTGATGATGTACTTCACCGATCCATTGACATCCCTATTTCGAGGGGTGAGATTCGGACATTTAACAAGTTTTTTAGCAGTCCCGGCAGTTCTTGACCGGTTCCGGTAACAGTTTTGATTCAATTTGGTTCCAGATTGGATTCCAATTTTGAATTTAAAAAAGTCTAATAATTTTCCTTTTTTTCAAGTGTTGATTAAGATTTATGATACAAAAAATACTTAAAATCTATGATTAAAATTGCAAATTAAGAACAAAATGAATATTATTAATATGAATTCACTACCTCGTTAAAACCTTATTATGTGAAAACCCATTGGGAAAACCCTAATAAGAAAAAAAAAGTATAGCTACTAGAATTCTATAACTAGATACGTGAAAAAAGAAAAATACTGCTCATTCTACAAGATAGAAGTCTGAAGAAGCTTGTCCTTGTCCATTAGCTTCTTCTACATTCAACTCAAACTAGATATCATATTACCCTTATATTGTTGTGCTCGCTCAACGCACTTCAGCTAATTCCAATTATACTTCTCAACACAGATCTTGATTAGGTCTTGTGTGAGGCTTGATATCTTTACATTCAACACATGTTTACCAGCACTAAAAGCCGACTCAGAAGCAATAGTTGATGTTGGAACAACTAGTACGTCTCATGCAATTCTTTCCATTTGCTAGCATATCCACATCATCTCCTCCATCATGATTGAGATGAAGGGCGTCAGTTGTGGCGTACCAAAGGATGTACCTATAATAGAAAAAAATACAGTTAGAATATAATTAAGAATACATTTAAAATTGAAGTTTCTAAAAAAATTGTAACTAATATTAAAGCCCACCAAAATGAGACATTGATGTTGGCCCCATGATAAGATATAATAAAACTTCCGGGTAGCAAGAATGATGGAGACGAATATTGTTGTTGTACAACACACAGAAAATGCTTTAGAGAACTGTTTAAAAGGCTTTATAGAGAACTGTTAAAAACTGTGAATAACAGTTCTCTATACCAACTTATAACTACTGTTAATGCCATGATACGCAACTGTTATTAACAGTTATCAAACACCTTATCACTACTACAAAAAATGCCTACTACAACTGTTAAAAAAGCTTTAGACAACTGTTAATGTTATTAAACAGTTGTGTAATCCAAAACAACTACTGTTTATGTCATCTAATACAACTGTTAAAATATTGTTGTCTTTGATCATATACAATACCAGCTCTTATACCACATACAATTGTTTGTAACAGTTGTTTTATTATATTTTGAACAAGGAATTTTGATGCTTTTCAGCAACTACGGATTCAGATGCAAAAACACTTTGCATACCTTGTATATGCACACATAAGAGGCCCGTCACTTTTATAGTAATAAAAATACACTTTTATTATATGTAAATGTAACTTTAGATATCCAGATCCACAAAGCTCGAACAAATCATCATACCTAAAGTAAACTAAGTCTAAGTATAAACGCTGCTAAACATGAACTCCCACTCTTGAATACTTTCTTGGAAAACAAAACAGCAACATCTGACTCGAAATCTTCAATCTCCCTGTTCAGACGAGTGAAAATCTCCCAAGCAAGCAAGGAAGACCACAATCGACTTACATCAAAGAGTAATAAATCTCCCAAGCAAACCTGAAGCACTAATAACCGAGCATATACCTATAAGTGAGTGTCAAAAGAAAGAGGAAGAACAGCAAATAGAATTCTCAGATTAGATTTTAGGGCGGAAAATCCAATACCTGTTTGTCCTTCACTCTACTAGTGCCTGTGCTCTCGTCTGAATTCTTCTTGATTTATTCTCCTTTATATCATTTGGTGAATATGAATCTAACAGAAACATATCCATAGCTGCCAGTGATGAACTTACCAGCTTATGCAGCAGGTCTGGCTGCTCCTTGAATAAATTTGGCACGTGTTTTCTCATTGCTTCCTCAAATTTAGTGGCATCTTTCCCAAGCACACCATACCACAATTTAGAAGCCCCAAAGTGCATGTAATTCAATGAGTACAACAAGTGGTCTTCCACGGGCTGGGGGAAATAAAAAAGAAACCAAAGTCAGCAAAAAGTATATCCGAGCCTATATAATCATTTATCCAAATCACAAACGGAAGATTCAACAAAATGACCAATATGGTGATTATTATATCACGCACGTTGAGCTCATAAACTCACCCTACAAAAAAAGGAAAAACATATTCCTACATACAACCAAGGTACTTGTACTCCTGATACATCGAGATTCTCATACGCAAATAATCTAATTTGTTTCCAGCAAAAGCTTAATTAAACCCCAACTATGAAATCATAACGAGCAAGGATTATTAATTTGTACAGCTAGAAGTTGAGAATTAGTTCAATAAAAAGAAAATCACAACTCTAGCATTTTTCTGTCTTCCAACTTTGCAATGAAAAAAAAAGGTCTCGCCGATTGCAAAAGCAGAGGAATAAAGAGATTCAGACTTAAGCTAGCAGTACATACAGGATTCACAGGTTTCACACCAAGGACCGCGGGATTCCTATCGTATAGAGTATCCAAAATCGCAATCTGGGGTTGGGAAATAAGAACAAGAGAATCATAACAACCCTAAATTCATCTCGGTAAAAATAAATCCCAAATCCCTAGTTTTTCCTTCACTCCAGCCAACGAGAAAATGAGAATGATCTAATTGATTGCAAATGGTGGCAAAGAGAGCGCGAGCGCTCACCCATCTGAAATAGGTCGCTACCGTTAGCGCATTTGCAGGAAGTACTGACCATAGAACGCGAACTTAATCTGAGAGCGTATTTGTTCGAGGAGCCTGGGGAGGGAGGAGCAGTTTGTCTAAGGACGAGAGATAGTGAGAGGTATTCAGGGTGAGGTAGGTCTATGAAGCGTTTTAGTATTACAACTCCTACAATGTTCGTAATGAGTGTCGAACACACGATTAGTTGGTAACTGAGCCTACCTCCGTGTTTTTTAGTTCGCACGCGTATTCAATGGCAACAAATATTTTAACAGTTATCTATTGTAAGGTATTACCTCTTAAGTTACTTATTACAACTACATTTAAATACCAGTTGTGGTAGATTAGTAGTTAAAAATCAAATTGTAGTTGGTTTTGCTCGTCAACAACAAAATTTAAATTGATTTGTGGTTGTAGGTTTGATGGAGGATTTTGCAACGTTTATTTTTCGGAACTTCTAGACATTTTTGCTAGAATGTGGAATATTCCTTTTGTAGTATCTAAAAGGCTTAGTAGCACATGAAAATAGTAGTAATATGAGAGAGGAAGAAATGATGAGTTGTGTATTAAATATGCTAATTAAATGAGATATTTATAGTGTTTTACGGCATATAACTGTTTTTAGCCGTTACTAGTCGGTAGACACACAAAAAAAGATATTGGTCACTCGGTTCTGGTGCCTAAACCAAATGAGGACTAAAGGAGGCAGAGTTTGACAGTCATATTGACCAGTTCCTGGCAAGTCCAACGATTTTGGTTCCCAATACCAGTAGTAACAAATTCAAACGTGGCCAAATGGGGACTAAAGGAGGGGGGAGTCTAATTATCATATTGACTAGTTCCTATCGGGTTCAGCGGTTCCAGTTCATAAAGGTTCCATAGTGGTTCCAATTTCAGGTCGAAGACGGTTCGGGCCCAAGTATTAAAAAGGAGATTTGAGACCGTTTCAACAGAGGATGGGTCTAGATGTGAAACGGTTTCAGTCGATTCTGGTTTCAGTTCCCGGCCGGTTCCGGTTGGAATCAGACACATTGGCCAGCCTTAACCAATAGCAAATTAAAGATGAATACAAATTGTCCTTAAAAAAAAATTATTTCAAGATTTTAAGATAAAAATTAACCCAACATAAAACCTATAATTTTAACTCCACTAAATCAAATTACTCATTTATACTACTACCAAATAAGAAAAGATCCAGTTTCATATATGAGTTGTAACATAAAGTTTTTTGAAACAAAGTTTTAAGATAATGTTGATTTTGCTTGAATCGTAACAAATAGGCCATAGACATTTGTTCTATCCACGCACGTTCATTTAGACTCCGACAAATTTGATCAGACCCAAAAACAGAGGTGTTTTATTACAAAACTGAGAAATCTTTGAATGTAATAAATTTTGGAATTGGTTGGATCAAAACTGAAAATCAATCAAACTCGAATAATTCATTATAGCAGAGAGGCTGTAAACTTCACCTAGCGTACTTAAAAATAAATTGAATTATGCCCAAGACTGATCAAATATAAATTGTTTTTGACTTGAATCAGGCGTAAAATAAAAATAAAAAAAAACGAAAGATTGAAATACATAAAGGCATACAATACCTAATTTATGTCGTTGATGATGATAAGAGACGATGACGATTTTGAGAAAATTAAATGATAGATGTAGCTGTCAGAAAGTAGTGGAGACTTTTTTGCACTAGTTGTTAGATCAAACGGTTTGATTCACGGTTTAAATAAAGTATAGGATAAATTGTAGAATCGACACTAAAATTGATGATTAATACTGACAAATATCAATCTTTGCCACAAAAGCACACTGACGTGCTACCCCATAGAAGTAAGGTAAGGCCGGAGGCCGGAGTTTGTAGAGTAAATTCATTTATCAATGAGTAAAACGTAATGAAATAAAGGCTTATCGATCTTTGCTTGGATTCTTAGTAATAATGGGGTGTTCTTATATGATGTTTAGCGTTGTTGTATTTACAGTTCTTTTACTTCATCATTACATTAACCTAAACTCATGCACTTTTTTATCTATTTGATGTTTTGATTTTTTTTCTTTGTAAAATCTAATGATATTTATTTAGCTATTTTATCTAAATTTTATTAATCATTACACTATAAATGTAATATATCTTACACAAAAGTTTCATAATTTACATCTAATTTAATCCTCAAGTTCTCCAATAAGAACAAGCAATTTTATTATTGAACTTAGCGTTTCATAGACCCAAACCCCAACGAATGACTCATTTAATAAGCCTAGGTTTATATCCCAGAGAAGGGAAATGATGAATATGTGGTCTTGAGGCTGGAGGGTTCTGCTTAATTCATATAGTGCTCTACTTCAATTTATGACACTTTATTGGTGTCATTCGAGAAATAAGTGTTTGCAATTTTTTTTTTGTCTATTTCTAGTTATGGCTATAAAAAACGGTATGGTACGGCCGTTTATACGATGTATCACCGTTTTTACAATTAAACGTATTGATATGGTTGTATGAAATCCGTTTCATCGAACACCTCGTCTTGTGGTGGTGTACGCCGTATAATCATTTGTATTTCCGTATTTACTGTATTTTTATAGAATACGGTATAAATTATTGAAGACAATGATTTAACTGGAGCAAAAAGAAGACTAATTTTTTCTATTAAATCCCTAAATGAAAATAATGTTGACCTTATATAAGGTTTTGCTTTAGAAAAAAAATGATGTTATTAAGCACACACCACCATTAACTATAGATTGAGATTTTGTGAGAGCAAAATTATAATTATACCAATAACTTTTCTATCCAACTATTTTTTGTTTTTGTCTACTTAGTAATAGTGTGACCTTTTCTTAAAATTTACTTATGTAATTTATCTTACATCACTCAACAAAACTTCAATAAAATTCTTATAGTTTAAGAATGCGATAAATTTATAATATATAAATATACAATTTGAAGGTATTAATAACAAAATACTGGAACATATTTTATACTTATAAATATTTATTATATGTTTTTTTATTATTTAATTATTAATATTTCATCCATACTAGTTCCCCGTTTTATCCGTATTAATACTTCCGTATCACGTACTGTATTGGACTCCCGTACTTTTTTACAACTTGTTTCTAGTAAAGTACCACAATGTCACATTTGTTGTGATTGCATTACCCACAATTCATTGGTCTGGAAAAGAAAAAGAAAAGTTTCAAAGCACAAGCTAAACTGAATTACCGGCCGGGGGTCTATCTTCATAGCTGAACAAATTATAAAAATATATTATCTCTTATCATCAATTATATGTTTCATACTTTGGGGAGTCTATGCTCTTAAGCAACTAAACCAGAATGGCGCCATTGAGATGTTTCATATTTTGGACTCATTGATTGATACCCGTAGATGATATTGAGCCACCTTGATTGAAGCGGAGTGATTTTAAGGCCTGTCTATACATTGTATTGGGTTTGTGCTTAGATTTGGTCCACCAATCAGATGGCCCAATTTTTATTCCAGATTGCGGGGTAATAAAAAAATTAGATTGGTGGTCTCAGTATCCAACCACAGTTATTGCGTGACATCTGAAAGCTTAAACCTCGGCAAACATCAAACTTAGGAAAATGATAACAGGGTAAAACATGTAGTAATCATCACCGAGGACAAAATACCAAGCCCCGGCGGCTTGGTCGGTAGTGGAAGGAGTGGAGAGATACCCTTGAACCAAAGGTCTTGGGTTCGAAACTCATCCACTGCTGTTACCAATCAAAAAAAAAATCACCGAGGACAAAATTGCGGCGTTCTATCATACAACTTAACAATTGGTAGTTCAGTCTTCAAAGGCTTAAGCTAAAGATCGGCTTGGTACAAATATAGGCTTTCATATATACTGTAGCTAAGCACGTGGCATAAAACATTGTTGATCATTGCACACACACTTGTAACCTACAGCCTCTAACAATTCGGAAAGATAACATTAAGAAGTACCATTTATTGTTTCTGCGTTGGCCGGCGAGATATCTTATGCAGCTGAACCTTGCCCTGCAACAAGGACGAACATAAGCTTGAAAAAACACAAGAAGACCATAAGCATTGCATTGCATGATTTTTTTTTTTTTGATAATTTGGGCTAGTAGCCTTTTTATTAAGATAAACATTGCATGATTATTTAAAACCCATTACCTGAACATTGTCAAAACAATAGCGGACCACAAAGATGCATCTACATCCCTGTATGTCATGCAATCTTCTTTGGATTCCGATGATGTTAGCATCCACATGTAAAGCAAAATCCGCATCCCACTCCTAAGAATTTGAGTGTACAAAAGCCAAAATAAGAAATGATCAAAAATGTCTGTGAATCTTGAAAATAATTTTTTAAAAAGGGAGAGAAAGTAAGGAATTTTCTAACTTGTTGCCGAGAATGTGGAAGAGAAATATAGAATCAAACAGGTCATACCCGGAAGCACAAAACATGGTCTCCAACCTTGACTCTTTGACACTCTGATGGTTCAAGTGGGATTGAACGCTCACGGATCGCCTCTCTTACATTTACCCACTCATCATGCTTATTACTGAAACCAGAAAATCTTACACGAGCTTCCTGCATTAGTGTTACCAAAAACCCTTCAGTGAAAGTTAATACTGCCTACTAGTTTGTATGAATCCGGATCAGTAAGTGATCTGTCGTCATCAGAATACGTTTAAGTCAAGGCAGCATACCCTGAGTGTGTTCAAGCTATCGAACCATTAAAACAAACATTAGAATTTGGCAACTGTAACAAATTAAACTTAATGGTAAATTAATGGAATTTTACAGGTTAGAAATTGCATTTTAGATTGATTTATTACTTCACTATTTTCAGTCGAATCCATTTTTCAGGTTAAGTTTAACCCCAGCCATGAACAGTCAAATCCATTTTTCAAGTTCAACTGACATTGTGTAATTCTTGCTTTAATAAGAAGAAAAAAGATCAAACAAACCAAAAGAGAGGAGGCACTGCAAGGAAGAAAGCTTAGGGCAATTTCAGTTTACTCAATCTAACAGCCCAACAACATACAACACAACTCTTGTCAAACCAAAAGATCTTGTTATCTTACAAGTTCGCCGCTGCTGAGGATTCTGTAGTTAAGAAAATAAGCAACGTCATACCTAGAAAGATGAGCAAAATAACAACTAATTAGATTCTTCAGAACATCTGGATCATGCTAGATTGCTTCCACTTTTCTTTACCATATTGAACTAGTTCGCACACAGCACGTCATAATTTTCAGAGGAAAAAGATGGCAAAAGTAACAAACAGGAAATCTCATCTTCTGAGAAGAAATGTGTGCTTACCACCCGAAATCCTTAGAAGATTGGGCCTCAAAAGCCACTTCTTCGAGATCTAATGCGCTTCCACCTGAGTAATATGTAAAGAAATACGGATCAATGGCAATCTTACTATCATATACTAAAAACTAAAAACCAATTTTTTGTTCAGAATCCTAGATGATTGTGATCTATTAATAAAAATTTAACTAGACACTAAAGCCAAGATTCAATTTACATCCTCGCAGAAGTGGAACACAAATGAGAGCAACTTAATCACGTCAATTAGATAGACTCAAGTATCATACTATTTAGGTTATAGTGGTGGGTACCTTGAAGAACTATAGCTGTTTCATGGTTTTGGGCTGCCTTTAATGGATGGAAGAAATCCTTGGACCCTGATGATGAAGCACCATTTTGCCCAAATATCTCGTTCTGTTACTTTGAAACCACATCTGAACCTGATACATGATGAATCACATGTAATATCTAAATAATGGCTATTGAGCACAAAGGGTCAAATTCAATGCAAATAATGAAGGATTCACGGTATATGATAGATGCAGTAGAACCAGAAGAATCAATAACCACAACAGAATAGCTTTTTGCTCACCTGTTCCCAGTGTATTGCAGGTTTTCCTACACGATCTGTAGAAGAACAAGAACACAAAGACAGAAAGAGTAATTTGAAAAGATAATTACTTTAAATCCAGGAAACACGGTTGACAAAGATTTTTGCACCATTCTTGCAAATTATAATGATATGCTTATTACAAACTACTCAATCTATCCTATGAGAATGTGTAACATAATAACAGGTTTGTGATGTTTGCATTCACCTGAAACTTGATGCAATTTCTTTACAGAAATCCTCGCTCAATGATTCTTTTCCAACTTCCTGAATAAATTCTGCATTTCTTTGATCTATATATATCAAAGGCAGGAAAATATTACAATTGTGTCTTGCCTGTCACCCGTAATTGAATATAAAGGGAAACCAAAAGCCATATACAATGTTAACCCCAATGACACGATAAAACTTCAGAACATGCAAGCATTACAAAAGAACAGTGTACAGCTTAGGGTAAGTAATTGACTGGTAGATTATTTTTTTGTCTGAAAAATAGCATGCAGGATAGATTACTCGAACAAGGATAAGGAATATGTAAACGGAGCAGAAGTGTTGATGCTTACTAAACCTAGTTGGATTTCCTAAGATACCACAGTTTCCAAATTAGTTAAGCTCGGAACAATCCAAGGGGCCTGTTGAATGACACAAACGCAGGGCGACTAGCTACAGTTTCAAGAGTAACAAAGAGACGAATTATAGAGGTAACTGCCCTCGTCAGCTTAATTGTAGCCATTCATTCTAATCACAAACCCAGTGAGCTTGTGTTGAAATCCAAGAGATAACAGCTCAAAATTCAACTTACAATGGCTATAATTTCAAGTTATATAACACGCATATCCCCCTATCAAAAAAGTGACATTACATGAAAGGCAAAGCAATAACAAAAAAATTGTATATATATACTGAGCTCCACTTGAAATATAGGAAATTGGCACAAAACAAAGGATTTCATTGTTATGTTGCTTATTTCCTGATTTGGAAGTACCAAACAACCGCAGGACCAGAAACTGGAGTTTCTGTAGCCAACCTCATAGTCCTCCACAAGAAGAATCAGGTTAACCACCGTTCGGGCAAGAAAACAAAAGAGATTATTTGGTGAACATGCATTCCTTCTCTCCCAGACAACTCAAGATGACAAATTACTTCATGGGTTAAGACATAACAACATTTTCATGCACGGAATGTAACCTCGTGTGATATCGACACTTTATCAGCCCCCACTACATTTGCAGAGCCCGATTACAAATATGAGGCGAAGTGCAAGAGAATCAAAGAGAAAAATTGAGCAAACAAAAAAATACGGAAAGTAATGAAGAAGGGAAAGAAGTTCGAATCACCTCAGACTCGGAAAATTGAGAAGCGTACGGCTCCAAAACGTGCGGTGAGTGAAAACAGCGCTGCCATGTTTAAAGGGGGTGTTGGCGAGAGAGGACCGGGAGGGAGAGAGGGAGAGAGTTCAGTTGGTGATCGAGTTGGCTAGCGACGGGTGTGGTGGGGTGTTTGCGCCGGCAGTCTCTAATTGGACTTTTGAAGTGGTAGTACTGAGATAATCTAGTTTGACTGAGAGTAAAACAAGATATGAGATGCAGACGAGCGCAGATGACATCACTTTTCCCAAGTAAAAAGTGTGGCTTCAGAAGTGAAGACCTGGTTCACAAGGTGGGACCCTTAGACCCATCTTGAAGCATGGGTTGTGAACTTGTCTCTTGCAGAGTTAGGCAGGGAACTCTGGACAAGTTAGTGGGCTTTTCCTTAGCAGAACAGACCCAAAGAAATCAAAACAAATACTTGGGCTGATATCCTCGGTTTAGAGAAAAAAAAAAAAACTACCGTACACATGTTTTAAAAATATTGCATAAACTAATAGCTTGAGTATCCTCTTCAGAATTAAAAAATTATTGGGGTTACTATACTAGTCCTCATATCGAAAAATATATTCTATTGATTAAAATATTACGCATTTTGAACGACCAATGAGTTGGGTATACCCTTTCATGAAGAGGAAATAAGAAGCTAACAAGCTTCATGAAAAAGAAAAAATATAAGTGGCGAGCTAATGCTCTACGTCTATTTTTCCGAAACAGATTGTGTTGGCTGGCCGCGTCCAAAAAGAAGTAAAAGCAGGTTTTCTTACGTTTAGAAAAAGGTTGTGTGTAGTTAATTAATTGTTTTTTTATATAGTGTGTAGTTAATTAATTGTTAATTCACTCGTATAGTAAATTTTTTAGAGGCTCCAACTCCAATCTGAAAGTGACACATATATTACACGTTTTATAAAAAACAAATTAATCTTGATTCACTGTGAATGAACGGGCGTTCGATCCCCGCTGTCAAAAGCAGCAAAAGTTACGAAAATTAAACTTAATGTGGTTAAACTATTGAAGTTTGACATGTGTATAGAATTTTATTTTTATCCAATTAAAACTTGACAAATGTCCCCTTTTTTTCTGGAAAAGTAGCTTTAAGATATCATTGTCGATAAAACTTCCTTGCCGGTCAATATCATCAATAACTAACGAATGGGCATGGTTCTTTTTTTTGTTGTCATTTATTTAGCCAGTTTTCCTGTTTTTCAGGAAAGAGTAAGGTTTCTATCTTCATCCATCCCCTATTTAAGAAATGGAATTTTCTTTCCCTAGTACACTTTGACCGGTGACATATAAATATTGACTGATGACTAATAATCATTGATCAGTGATCGGTGAATATTGACCGGCAATAATGATCGTTGACCGGCAGCCGTTTGACCGTTGGTCGGTAGCCGTTGACCGGTTATTTATTTTACTTTCCCCGGCTTAAACAAACAAGCGGAAAAATCTAAATAAATTCTTTTTCATTGTTCTCTATTCCCTTGATTCAATTCCGTAAAAGTCGGAAATTCACCTTTATATTATGTTACTTTTTTCATTATTAAATTATTAATCTTAGAGTAAATTACTCGGAACCCCCTTGAGGATTGGGCATAATACAGTTAACCCCTTTGTGTTTATCATAATTATTGATACCACCTTGAGGTTATAGTATCTTTGACTATGAACCCCCGAAATATATTCAACTATCAAAACGTTAACCACGTGCTGACCCTTCAGCTTAATCACATTATTAATGATATGCTGGACAAAAAACACTGCTTAATCAGCATTTGTATTGTTCGAAAAACGTCAACCCTACCTCAAAAATGCATCTAAATTGGGACGAGAAAGAGTTAAACGATGTGTATTAAGCAGTTTTGTTGTCCATGCTAGCATTAATAATGAGATTAAGCTGATGGGTCAGCATGTAATTAACGTTTTGATAACAAAGTTATAGTTCGGGGGCTCATGGTCAAAGATATCATAACCTCAAGGTGGCTACCAATAATTATGATAAACACAAGGGGGTTAACTGTATTATGCACATTCCTGAAGGGGGTTCCGAGTAATTTACTCTTAATCTTATTTCAATTTTATATATTTTCATTTATTTTTATAATTTTACAACTTTTAATATTTTTATAATTATTATATTTTATAGTACTTTTTCACAAAGGTATAAAATTTCTTTAAATAAAACATGGTATATTGTGCATTTAAAACATGATTGAATAGTCAATATTTAAGGTCCTTTTACGGAATAGATATACATTGTGAATTTCACAACTGTATAAGGGTATATGAAAAACTTACTTTGAAATCAAAATTTAAACGAATTATAATTTTTTTTTAATATTATATTGTGAATCTTTCCAAAAAGTAAAGTCAACATTGGGCATTTGATTTTTTTAGAGTAAATTGCTGGGAATCTTATTGAGGTTTTAGGATAATACCGGGTTTATCATAATTATTGGTAACCACCTTGAAGTACGGTGTCTATGACTACGAGCCCCGAACTACAGATTCGTCAATAAATCGTTAACTCCTTGCTGACTTGTCAGCTTATTCACTAAATAATGTCAGGCTGGATAAAAACACTAATTAATCAGCGTCGTTTATGTCTCTCTTATCCCACTGTTTTTTTTTTTTTGATAATTAGAGGCACAAGGCCAAGCAAACCACAACTGTGGTACATACAGCGAAGGCTGTGACAAGACAAAATCCTACTATCTTACCCTTTGCCTTACCCACAACTATCTTACAGAATCTTAACATAGAATAATTCCTCCTCTATTTGGTCTTCCTATCACTCTTACCCTTACACGACAATTACTGACACGAGAAAGACTACCGAATCCCATGATGGCTTTCTTCCAATGCCGCTCCTTCCTCAGGAAATCCTGAACTTTACTTGACTGATGCGGACCGGTAGCAGCCTTTAAGCCTTCTTTGACACATACTTCTCTTGGTTGACCTCGTACTAGACTCCCGAATGATATTTTCAATGTTCCTAAGTGCACGGTTTTGTCAAGCACAGGACAACCAAGCTGTTTAGCAACCAGAAGCGTCTGTCTTGCTTCTTCCTGCACAAAGGCTTCCTCGGGATCTATCTCCTTACCCACTTTTACTCCTACTGGTTCGAAGCCTAAGGGGTAATCTGGTTCGTCAAATAAGCTTCGAAGCTCCGCCCCTCCTCATCTTCCTCGACCACCACTGTCTGAGACTGTTCGATCTTCGGTTCCAGCGGGTTACTTTCTCCTACTGTAACTTTCGAGTTTAATCCAGCCTCGTCAAAGCAATCTTCCAATCTATTATCCTCCTTACACGCCGGTTCTGAGATGACTCCCTCCTCTGGATCATGGCTCAGGATTGCATCCACTAGCGGGTCAGAACATCCCCCCGACCTCGAGATTGGTGCACGAACGACAATCAGGTGATGAGACTCATCTATTCCTGCACCCACCAGCTTACCCTGCTCAGCAATGTCGGACAAGTTCTGACCATTGTGGGGAGAAAACAATCCGCTCCCCCTACATCCATCACTAAGCCCAATAGGGCCTACGTCAGCCCAGTTCCCATGCTAACTTAATCCTTGCCCCCAATAGGTAGGCCCTGCCTGTCCAAAGCCCGTAAAGGGGTAACTAGCCCAGTAGTATGCAGGCTGGCCCACCCCGTAGTAACTTGCTGGGTACCACATGGATCCATCGGTCCTGAAGTAATTATGCACTCCAGCTCCCAATGCAACCTCCTCCTTATCTTCACGCATGGTCTTCCATCTCGGGAACCAAAACCGACATCCTGGGGATCCGTATGCATTGATTCGTCGCCCATCTTCCCTTCCAAACGACATCACCCCCCACCTTGGGAACCACCGAGATTCCGGATGCAAATCCATACCACCAGGCGACGCTTCCTATCCTCCGTACTCCCCTCCGATCTCACCTCCGCCCGCTCAACCTGGATCTCAGTGTTGCTCGATTCTAGGAAGATCTCCACGTCACCCACTCGAAGCATCGAGCAGTAGGTACTCTCGGGGGAGAGGCACCATCTGGGCAGGGACCAAAACAAGGTCTCTGGGTCGGCTCCGTATCCTTAGCAATTAACACATCTGACGACTTACCGATTGAACGAAGATCATTAGAGGTCGGATCACTCTAGGCCACCCGTGTCTACACCTCCTCTTCACCGGCAGAATCCCCAACTTTCTTCAGCCTCCGCGGGTATTTGGCTCTACCAGCGTAAAGCTTGCACCCCAGAAAACTCTGACCGTGGATGGCTCTGCAGTCTCAACTTGCTCCCAATCTCCAAACTCCGCCATAACAAACGCTAAAGGATTGTTAGCGCGAGATTTGCAAACTATGGAAAAATCCCTAACACCGGCGAAATCGGCAAGCAAACTGCTAACGTCTTCCGTCGAGGCATCACGACGAACATTGTCAATAAACAGAGTCGCACATCTGTTATGGCTGGATTCCCTTTCAGGACTGGAGAGACCACCTACAACGTCCTTCACAGCCTTTGCACACCTAGACCTTCTGCAAAAAGACTAATCTTGTCGCTTCGCCAGCCGTGAACAACCGCGGGAGGTACTCCTCCTCGGCCTCATCAATCTTCCTCTGCTTTTCTTCCTGTGGCATTTTGAAACACCAAGAGATACCACCGCTACGACTCCTCCTTGGACTAACATGAAACTCCCACCTTCTCCTCGAGGTCCTTCGTCCATGAATAAACTTTGATCGGCTATTCCCCCCTAAACGAGAAACACTACTACAACTCCCTCTCCACCGCTTCTCCTTCTGCCCTCTCGCCTTCTCCCTCCCTCTCATAGTGAAGGAAATGGACTCTCCCATCTCACTGATATTTTCCTAAAAACGTCAACCCTAACCCACGAATGGTCCCTGAGTTTTTAGGAGGCTGTTTATCTGCTACATAACAGTTAAGAATGGATTTGTTCTTGGTTGTAGACCATTCACGAGTTAGGGGTACGTTTTTAGAAAAATACGAGTTGGATAAGAGAGACTTAGACAATGCTGATTAAGTAGTGTTTTTTGTCCAGTTTGGCATCATTTAGTGAATAAGTTGACAGGTTAGCAAGTGGTTAACGATTTATTAACGAAGTTATAGTTCGGGGGCTCGTAGTCAGAGATACCGTAACCTCAAGGTGGTTACCAATAATTATGATAAACTATAAGGTGGTTAATAGTATTATTCCCAAACCTCAGGGAGGTTCCCAATAATTTACTCTTTTTTACTTATATTAATACTTTATGAGTGTGTGTGAACGTATTGATAATAACAAAATGTTGAGAGAATGATGAAAAGGGATGAATCGATGTTAATGAGTTTCCCTCAATCCGATTAAGCGGTTGTATGATAATAACGTACATCCTTAAATAATCTCTGTATTTAATTTGGACAATCCTTATGTAAAGTTGAACAAACTTTATAATAATACACAACTTTACAATAATACATATAACTTTTGCATCACTCTGAACAATCAATAAATTAACTTGAACAATATTTTAAACTTAAATAAATAGTTGTACGATGCTCGTTATACAACCAGTTGTATGGTAATATTTGTTGGTTTCCCCTGAACAATAATACAATAGTTAATGGTGACGATAGGTCACCAATAAAGTCATCTTTCATTGACTAACAAATATTGGGAAAGTTCATAATATATCTCTAAATACTTTCTTAATTATAATATATCATTTTTCAAAACACGTTCATAAGATACCACTAAAAAGTTTTGAAATTCACAATATACTCCTATTTCATGAAATGACCGTGAATAATGACTATTTTATTATTGATATTGTAGATCATGTTTCAAGTTCACAATATACCACTGTTTTTTTATTCAGGGGATTTTATGAAATTTTACCAAAAAGATATTAATTACTACAAAATAGAAATAATTAAAATAATATTTAAAAATAATAAAATTATAAAAACATAACTAAAACATGTATAAATTTAATCAAAATCAATAAATCTTAAATATCAAACATGCACAAAACTTCAAATAAATTAATTTTTCTTCTCATACTTTTACCTTTTGTAACCTATTTATCAATTTTTTTTTCATCAAAATATCACAGTTATGATGAGATAATGATTAAATATTATTATAATGAACATATATATGTTAATTTATGAACAAAATTAATCTAATAAGATGAGGTAAGTAAACTATGTACAACAACCTCATATTATATTGGATTAGTTTTGTTTATAAATTGACATATATATGCTTATTATATAATATTTAATCATTTTCTAACTACAACTGTAAATATTTTGACAAAGAAGAACATGATAAATATTCAAGAAAGGTAAAAAGCAATGAGAAGAAAAATAATTTGTTTGAAGTTTGTGTATGTTTAATGTTTAAGAATTATTAATCTTATTTCGATTATATTTATATATATATATAGTTATTTTTTATTATTACTAAATAATTTTGTAATTATTTATGTTTTTGTAGTTTTTTTTTTGAAAATTTCTTAAAATGTCCTTGAATAAAAAAAAGTTCTATATTGTAAACTTGAAACATGATCTACAATGTCATAGTACAATACTCATGATTCAAGGTCATTTCACAATATAGGGGTATATTGTGAATCTATAAACTTTTTAGGGATATCCTGGGAACGTGTTTTGAAAAAGGATATATTGTGAATTATGATCATTTTTAGGGGTATATTGTGAATTTCCTCAAAATATTAAATAAATCTTGTTTTTATTGGAGTGTTGAACAAATTAGAGCAATAAAATAAATGGTATTTTTTTTCTTCCGAAAAGTAGTACTCCCTTCTATTCTCAATAGATGATTTTTTGGATACTCTCATTCTTTTCAAAATATAAAATGTTCTAGTGTTTTTGTCATATACTTTCCAATTCTACCCCTCAAATTTTATCTCATAACTCTACTATTCAAATTATTTCAATTTTCAATACAAAAGGTAAGGGTAAAATGGTCTACTTTTGTTCTCATAATTCTTGTGCCCTTAGCTAGAAATACGACGGAGTATAAATTAATGTGTCTAATGAACAATATACACATATTTTTTAAGATTTTATTTTCTAATTCCCTAAACTAGATACCCGAGAAGAACTTTTTGATTAAGATATTTATGTTTAGGTATTAAGATTTAGATTATATAGTTTGGTTATATCTGTTTGACTTATGTTTCATTGATGGATGGTGAAGACGTATGTCTTATTGATAGTGCTGCAACGCACACAATTCTTAAGAGTAAGAAATACTTTTCGTATTTACGAAATTATGCGCCAAAGGTTACTACCATATCAGGTAGTACGAGTATTGTTGAAGGGTCTGGAAAAGCAACCATTACTCTACCTAAGGGAACAAAAATATGCATTGAAAATGCATTATTTTCCAGCACGTCTCAAAGAAACCTGTTGAGTTTCATTGATATACGCCGGAATGGGTATCACATTGAGACGGGGGAATGATGGAAATGTTGAATATATTGGCATCACAAAAGTGATAACTGGAAAGAGACAAATGTTGGAAAAGCTAGTTGCTATTTCCTCTCGGTTGTACCATGCGTATATTAATACAACAAAAATACATGTTGTTGAAAAACTGAAATATTTTGATGATTTCAAAACTTGGCATGACCGATTAGGCCATCCCGGTTCCATCATGATGCGAAGAATTATGGAAAATTCATGTGGTCATATGTTGAAAAACAAAAAGTTTCTTCAACTAAATAGTTTTCCGTGTATTGCTTGTTCTCAAGGAAAACTAATTATAAGGCCATCACCAGTTAAACTCGAGATAAAGCCTATTGCTTTTCTCAAAAGGATTCAGGGTGATATATGTGGACCTATCCATCCACCATGTGGACCATTTAGATATTTTTGGTTTTGATAGATGCATCAACCAGATGGTTACATGCTAGCTTATTATCAACCCGTAATATGGCATTTGTAAGATTATTGGCTCAGTTAATTCGATTGCGAGCCAATTTTCCTGATAATCAAATCAAATCCATACGCATGGATAATGCTGGTGAATTTACCTCCAAGGCCTTCAATGACTATTGCATGTCCATTGGAATAACCATTGAACATCCAGTAGCTCATGTGCATACCCAAAATGGTTTGGCAGAATCTTTGATCAAATGTCTGCAGTTAATTGCAAGACCGCTACTAATGAGATCAAAACTCCCAGTATCTGCGTGGGGACATGCTATATTACATGCAGCTACCTTGATTCGCATCAGGCCAACAAGCTTTAATAAGTTGTCACCATTACAAATGGTTACGGGTCAAGAACCCAATATCTCTCACCTGAGGATTTTCGGTGTGCGGTATATGTTCCTATGCCTCCACCGCAAAGAACCAAAATGGGGCCTCAAAGAAGAATGGGAATATATGTTGGGCTTGAATCTGCCTCAATTATTAGATATCTCGAGCCAACAACTGGGGACTTGTTTACAGCTCGATTTGCTGACTATCATTGATGAGTCACATTTCCCATCATTAGGGGGAGAAAATAAGCAATTGGTAAAGTAGATTACATGGAACGAACCATCATTACTACATTACGATCCTCGCACTAAGCAATGTGAACAAGACGTTCAACATATTATTAATCTCCAAAAGCTGGCAAACCAATTGCCTGATGCATTTACTAACCTAAATCAGGTGCCACAGTCGTATGTGCCAGCTAAAAAATGCTCCCGCTAGAATTGATGTCCATGGAGGACAGGTTGCAAATGAGTCTAACACACGTATAAAGTGTGGTAGACCAGTCGGTTCCAAAGATAAAAACCCTCGAAAACGAAAGGGATCATGCATTAAAGATGGCCCAAGTGAGAAGGGTGAGACTCTTGAAGAGTCTGTAGACATGACAGTTGGCGAAATAGAGAAAAATCAGGTACCTGAAACGAATATTGATAATGAAGAGATCTCGATCAACTATGTCATGACTGGAATTCGATGGAACCGACATGAAAATTGACGTCGATGAAATTTTTGCATATAATGTAGCGCTACAAGTTATGAATAATGAAGAGGATCATGAACCAAAGTTTGTTGAATAATGCAGACAAAGAAATGATTGGCCAAAATGGAAAGATGCTATTGAAGCAGAATTACACTCACTTCAAAAACGTGAGGTTTTTGGACCAGTGGTCCACACACCCGGTAAGATAAAACCAGTTGGTTATAAATGGGTGTTTGTGCGAAAAAGAAACGAGCAAAATGAAATTATGAGATACAAAGCTCGTCTAGTTGCACAAGGTTTTAGTCAAAGACCTGGTATTGACTATGAAGAAACTTATTCCCCAGTTATGGATGCCACAAGTTTTAGATACTTGATTAGCTTGGCAGTCCAAGAAAATCTTGAGTTTGTTTAATGGATGTGGTTACAGCCTATCTATATGGATCGCTTGATAGCGACATTTATATGAGGCTACCAGAGGGATTTAAATTGCCCGAAGCATTTAAATCAAGCTCTAGAGAAAAGTTCTCTATTACATTGAATAAATCCCTCTAT
Organism: Limonium bicolor; assembly: GCA_023374045.1. Lineage (NCBI taxonomy): Eukaryota > Viridiplantae > Streptophyta > Magnoliopsida > Caryophyllales > Plumbaginaceae > Limonium > Limonium bicolor. The sequence continues at coordinate 2,776,399 of CM041778.1, forward strand.
GGACTAAAGCAGTCGGGCCGTATGTGGTATAATCGCCTTAGCGACTTCTTGCTTAAGAAAGGCTATAAGAATGACTCGATTTGTCCCTGTATATTCATAAGGAAAAGTGGATCTGGGATTGTCATAATTGCAGTCTATGTTGATGACCTCAACATAATTGGAACATCTGCAGAACTTCAACAAGTTGTTGAATGTTTAAAGACAGAATTTGAAATGGAAGATCTTGGTAAGACAAAGTTCTGCTTAGGACTACAACTCGAGCATTCACCAAGTGGGGTATTCCTACACCAGACTCAATATATTACAAAGGTGTTGAAAAGATTTTATATGGATCATGCTCATCCATTGAGCTCCCCAATGGTTGTTAGGTCCCTAGATGTAAACAAGGACCCATTTAGACCCCGGGAAAGTGACGAAAAGTTACTTGGTCCTGAAGTCCCATATCTAAGTGCCATTGGAGCATTAATGTACTTGGCGAGTCATACTCGACCTGATATAACATTCTCACTAAATCTATTAGCAAGATATAGTGCTGCTCCAACCAAAAGACATTGGAATGGTGTTAAACATGTACTCGTTATCTTCGAGGTACAATGGATATGGGGTTATTCTTTCCAAAGACACCTAAGTCTGGTCTAGTAGGTTACGCTGATGCTGGCTACCTATCTGATCCCCACAAGGCAAGGTCACAAACAGGTTATGTATTTACTCATGGAGGTACGACCATATCATGGAAGTCTATAAAGCAAACGAGTGTCGCCACCTCCTCTAATCATGCAGAAATTCTAGCAATGCATGAAGCCAGCAAAGAATGTGTTTGGTTGAGGTCCATGATCCAGCATGTACAAGAGACGTGTGGCCTATCTTTTGATCAGAAAATTCCCACGACATTATATGAAGACAATGCTGCCTGTATAGCCCAGATGAGAGACGGGTACATCAAAGGAGATAGAACGAAGCACATATCTCCCAAGTTTTTCTACACCCATGAGCTTCAGAAGAATGGAGAAATTGATATACAACAAATCCGTTCAAGTGAGAATTTGGCAGATATATTCACCAAGTCACTCCCAACTTCAACTTTTGAAAAGTTAATCCGCAAGATTGAGCTATGTAGATTCAGAGATTTGAAGTGACGTTTAGTTCAGGGGGAGAACTTATGATTGCACTCTTTTTTCCTTAGTCTTGGTTTTATCCCACTGGGTTTTTCCAAGCAAGGTTTTTAACGAGGCAATCAATATCAGACATTCAAGGGGGAGTGTTATAAATATATATATATATATATATATAAATATATATATATAGTGAATGTCCATCTTACCCCTTTAGGTTATCCCCTTCTCTCTATAAATATAGACCATTGTACTCAGTTGTGATGTGAATGAAAACCTTACTGTTTCTACGCTTTCTCTGTTCTCTCATTTCTAACAATTTGGTTTATATCAAAAATATTATTTATAGAACAAAATTTAATATAATCAAATAATTTTATGTGTAGTTAAATACAATATATGAGCTTAAAATTTAGATATCATGTTGTTTCAGTTTGGATTTTTAGGTTATGCTTTTAGTTAAATATCAATTTCTAGTTATTTTAATTTAGTGCAAATTAATGCTATTATTTTGAATTTATTTACAAGTTATATCAAATTGATGTATATTTTTTTATATATCATACGAAAAATGTTTACTTTTAAATTTGACGTCACTACAACAATATTACCCCTTGGGGCATTTTGACACTATCAATTAGTGCACTTAGAAGGTTGCACCTAAAAGTTACAGCAGCTAGGGCAATGTTATGTTGCAACTCTAGACCATAGCTAAAGGGCCATCAAGAAAAACTTGCACCAATAGAAATTATCAACTGGAGCAGCTATTTATGTTGCTCTATTTGTTGATATCACCTCACAATCACGCACTGCATGCATAATCAAGCGGGGTAGATGAAAATTTTGCTCTAATAGAGAATATCTATTGATGCAACATTAGTTGTTGCACTAATTGATGTTGTCTAATAGTGCATCTTCATCTAGTCGCACCAGTAGTGCATCGAATTTCGTTGTTCAACATAGACTATTTATTGGTGCACACATTATCTCGCACTAATAGGTCCTATTAATTGGTGCAATTTTGTTTCAGTCACCCTATTTGTGTAATGGTTAAACAGTGCAACCTTTTTCTCGCTCTATCTAGTTTTGTCAAATAGTGCATCTTCATCTTATCGCCCCATTAGCACAAATACATATATTTATTTCCACATTGATCAATAGGTGCAAAAGAAAATTTCACTCTAATAGACATAATAAGTTAGTGCATCCTTTAGACTTGCACTAATTGATGCCATCAAATAGGAGCAACATATTTTATGCCCTGTTAGATATGCTCAGTTGGTGCAAAAGTTATTTTGCTCTAATACCCCTCTGTTATTACGCAAGTGAGTATTATACTCTAACATATCTTCTTCTCCCGATTGAATCCGGGGCTGAAAACACTTCATTTGAGAAATCTAACCTATCTCTCGTTCGTCTTCTTCACTTCACTTACGGTCATCTTCGTTCTTGCTCACCAGATTGAAGACGGGGCTGAGAACACTTCGAACCGGTAATACTCTAACCTATCTCACGGTCAACTTCTTCGTTTCACTCACGGTCATCTTCTTCTTTTCACTCACAATCATCTTCTTCTCTCATTCACGGTCATCTTCTTCTCTTCATTCACGGTCATCTTCTTCTCTTCATTCACGGTCATCATCATTCTCGCACAACAGATTGACATCGGGGCTGAAAACACCACCATTGCCAGGAATCACAAATCCCAAGTGGCGGCAGGTGCTCAGACACCCGGAGTCAATTTTCCGGATATGGATTAGTGGAGCAATTAAGAGACCGAAGGAAATTGACACGAAGAAGAGGAGAAGAGGAAGGAAAGTTCATAGGTGGAATAAGAGCGTCATATTTGTTTAATTTGTTAGGGACTTCATAAGTGATGAAGATGGAGCCAATTAAAGACTGCGAAGAGCTTGACCATATTCTAGAAGAAGCTAGCATGCAATCACAACTAATTCTCATTGACTGGTGTGTAAGTTATCTCTATCTCTTGGTCAATCGTTTCTTTTGGGTATACGTTGATGTTTTAAAAGTATGCAAACCTGGATTAGAATTCTGATTAGCGGCCCAGCTTTAGTTTCAATGATACAAAACAAGAATAATTGGCTATAGGTCAGAGGGTCAAAGAGGGTTTAAAAAAATTATGTGAACCATGGATTTAGACTTCTGATTTGCTATGCTCTTATTGCATAAGACCTGTGATATTAATATGAAGTACGAAGTTCATTTTTATATCTATTTTCTACTTTTACCATTATAAGACCTAATTTCTCTTAGTGTTATTTGATATTCAAGATCAGGACATCCTGCTCTGATTACGATTGTATTAAATAGGGCATATGAGCAAAGATGCTAACACCCCTACTCTGATCGGCTCCTAATCATCTTACTTAACAATATAATCGCAGCGGTAATCTCAACAACTCAACTACTGGTGTCACCGTTCTCACTCGCCCATACGAGTAATAACGTGCTTCCTGATATATTCTTACATACGAAACATTTTCTCGCAGTGACAACAAGAGATAGATCTAAACTTCCCAAACCAAAATGTAATACATTCACAGTGAGCTTTCTAAGTATCCAAAACCTATACACGTTTCTAGGTTCGTATCAAAATGCAACAGTGCATGTTCGAATAACTGTAATCATACTACCCAGCGCGTCACTCTCTTTGCCGACACCGGAAGTTGCATACCTGCAAAAATGGTAGTTTGTGGTATGGAATCAGCCCCTGCTGAGTATGTTATTACCTGACTGTCATGCACCCTCGGACCATTCAGTTATTTGGTCGAGAGCATGCAAACCATTTTCATGCAAATAGTTTAATATTAAAACTGTAAAGCAACATTATATTTTGCAGTAAACTCAAATAACAAATAAGCCCCCGGCTCCACACATCGCATCGTAATAGACCACTGAAAGCGTTATAACGCTTATATGAGTACGTAGACTCCACTCCAACAACACCTGAAAGTTCATAGTTGAGTACGTCGACCCGTTCGACGAACAATCCACAAAATCCACACACGAGCACAGTGACTCGACTCATCCAGTTCACACACAGATATAAGTACAGTTTATTTAATTAATCCAATTCACAACACACACTTATGAGTACAACGACTTATTCAATCAACACCACCAACATACCACACATAACCACACAGCATAACCAGTGAACAACAAGGCGAAACAACGAGAATTATAAACGAGTATGAACTCTCGTCTTTGGCATGCACGCCCACATAATGTTCGCCTAATGTACGAGTTATTATAATCGTTCGTAATTGTTCGGTCATCATCTAATGACAACGTCTCATTAGAACGACGTGTCTCTAAGTTACCCATCTCTTTGGCGGGTCACCCACGGCAGTAGCCACTCCAGCGGTAGAGTCTCCGTCCTACGAACAATCTGTAGTTCGTTGGAAATTTATCCTGATACTTACGGTTACCACACGGTATCCTAGTATCGTTAATGGATCACATTTCACAGCAAGAGCCACATCCTCTTGATAACTTATCTATACCATCGCATCGTTTTATTACTTCCTTTAACACAATAGACTAAGGTCGTTAGTCCAATCCTGAGTATGTCGACTCGGGATCCAGTGTTAGATACGAGAGCGGCGTTAAAGAGGCCAATGCTCCGTATATAAGTCTCAGATAATATATCTTATTATCCTGATGCTACAACGTTTACTTACGTTCCTTATGTTACACATACAAGATAGCATCACTGCCGCTAGTTCGTTTTATAATATGTTCATATATACGAACGGTACTGTTATCGCATGACAGTAATAGTAAAGCAGCATTAATACACAACTCAAGCATATTAATTCACACAAGCAGACATTCAATCTTATCACAGATTTTCACACAATGTCTGAACTGAGGGAATCCTCAGAGACAATCAAGCCACATAAATAACATACCGTTCACCCTGGTGTATTACGGTGGAGTATGAATCAGCAAGATCCTATGCTCCGTGTGTCGTCTCTAACAGTCTATACAATACATAATGCTACTGATTAGCATACTGTATAACAACACAAAATTCTACGGTACCCCGTACCGTCACTAATAACTCCCGGTTAACCCCCCGTTATTAACTGTCAATGTTGGTCGGGCTTTCGGTTTAACTCGAGATTGGAAAAGTGTTACATTACATGCGTAGTCTTATCTCGTATATTAACATACTTATTGTTGGACTTTGTTATCGCATGTAACTTAAACGTATATTTGTAGATCGTATAGTTTTTTTTCTTTATTGCATGTATGATTCTTCGTCATGCACTATACATCTCACCTTAGTATTTATTTTTCTAAGGTTAGTTTTTCCAAGTGTAATGTTGTATAATTCATATGTACAAATACTTTGAATTATATAAATCCTTATTATTTCATGTACACTCTTAACATTAGAATTCCATATCCAATGTTTATAATTCTTTTCCCTTCATCTCATATCATTTTAATTGTGGTAACACATAGTTATTGAACTATATTATATTTTCCACACTATGACATATATTTTTATTATGTATATGCATTATAGGGCTATTTATTATATGGTAAGTCATTATAATATATATTTCATTCTTTTGATGAATACCTCTTATATTATAAATGTTATAGCTCTTATAACATAAAAACCATATTATAACTTATTCCAATAGTAATATTTCCGAACAGCACCTATAATTCCCAAATATTTACAAAATCCACCACATAATTTATATAATTTATATAATAGTATATATATATTATAATTAACATATTAATATATATTATATCTATTATATATATATATATATACATTTAAATATATTAGTTATATACATCCCTATAATTCCAAATTTAAAATCCACACATATTTTATATAATGTTATATTATAGTTATATAACATATATTATGACATTTAAGTCATTAAAACAATTATAACCTATAGTTATATTGTTATAAAATCCAAACAGCACTTAAACTCTCGGTTTTTAATTAATTCCCACCAACTTCCATAACTTACAAATCAATCCCAAAAATATATTCCATTGTTACACTTATAATGTATACCTTATATATATAATCCTTAAACCTTAATATAATTATAACCCATAGTTATAATTTCTCCAAAATGCCGAGCAGACCCCATGGTCTATTTAAATTTAATTTCCACCACTTAACTTTCTATATTCACCAATTTACCCCATTTTAAACATATAGTTTCTAATATCACCAAAACTATATATTATACATATATCTTCATAAAACCTTATATATAATCCCAAAAATTACCAAACCATACCAAAAGGTTATAAATATCATTATTAACCTTATACTTCCTCTAAATCTCGGTTTTACCACATATGTTACCCATGTGTAACAATGTTATGAAATATCTTATAATATACCTAGATAATTCATATAAACTCCAAATTTACCCAAATCAACTTCTAAAAATCCCTAATAATCTAAGGTTTGTACTAAGCTCCATTTAGTACCCCTAGTTTTCGGAAATCACAATACCACCCCAAGACTTATAAATCTTTTACAATTTAATTACTATCTTAATATAAGGTAGTATTTTAATTCCTTAAATTCTCCAAACTTGGTCAAGGTCTCCTACATAGTCAACTTTGACTACTAATACCAATTGGGACCCAAACTTTCGGTAATTACCAACAACACCCCATACTTTTCTATTTTTACAATTTTTACCCAAAACTTTATAAAATGTTATACTTCTTATTAAATTCATTTAAAAACCCTAAACTGCTCTTAATTTACCCACGGCTTTCTAATTCCTTAATAATTACGAATTGGCCCCAACTTTAATTATAAGCATAAATAAAACTAAATAAGCTTATAAACTTAAATTAAAATGGCCTAATGACATGGCCTTATTACAACCTTGAACTTGCAAAATAAATTACACAATAAATGTCTCAAAATATCACATATATATTCGGCCTCACTTAGGTTTAATTATTTTTCCACATAATGTCATAATTTGACCATTATGTTAATTAAATCCCTTAAATGACTAGCTTAATTTATCTTAGCCATTTTTTTCCATTTTTAGGTCAATATGACCTATATATATACATTCACTCTCGGCCATATATATATATATGCTTAAAAATTACAAAAATCATAAGTTTAAGGTGTTTATACCTTGATTTATCCTTGTATAGGCTCGGTCACTTGTAGGAAAATTCACCACTTGATTTAGACATGTTTAATACACAAAAACAAGATATGGTTACACTCCAAGCTTGAGCTTAACCATAAGGAATAATTAATGTAAGATTTAAGGCAAAAATCACCTTAAAATGCAAGGGAAGTTCTAGGTATTTTCGACCTGAACCAAACACACCACAAGGTGTTAGATCCACCATATTGACATAGGAAATAGTTAGATCTCGAAATACTACCTTGTTATTAGGTTTTACCTTGGAAAAATGCCTTAAAAGAGAGTATTTCTCTTGGATCTCGGTCACCCTTGCTCCAAATGGCTAACCAACAGATTCCACATGAAAAGGAGAAGAAGATGAGGCTATGACCAAAGTTTCACAGCCAAACTCGAAGGGAATCAAAAGTTATGAGCTTAAAGCACATTTTTACCTTAAAATGTAGATTTGAACAACCTTGGTCCCTCTACTGGTCTCAACCGAGTTTAGCTCTTGTTCTAACCTTAGAACACTGAGAATAAGCCATAGGAATTGATGAGCCACGAAATTTAGGTGTTGGTGGTGAAGAGATGAAGAAAAAGAGCTAAAAATGACATTAAAACACTTACATTAGGAGCTTAGGAGTTAGGCTTGCCTTCCATGCTCAAGAACACACTTGGAGAGCTTGAGAGGAAGGGAGAACTCGGCTGGGATGGTGAAGATCGGACAAGGAAGGAAGGAGGAAGGAGGGAATGATTGGTAATAATGAAAAAGTAACTTAATTTTGAAAAAGTCATGTATTAGGTAGCATTATTTGTCAATCAATGACTTATGCTCCCTCCTCTCTTATTGCAGCCGGCCTCCATGGTCCAAATGAGTCAATTAATTGACCATTGACCATGCTTGGTCAATGTTGACTCATGCGGGCCCCACTTTAGGGTTTTATTAATATTTTAATATTAAATTTGTAAAAATTCGTAAATTTCTGGAATTAAATTCCTAATATGATAATATGATAAATATCATATTTAAGGATAATTATAATTTTTAAGCCCATTAAAAATCAATTTAAAAGGCAATCTCACAAAAACGTGCTTTAAGGAGTTTTAGCGCACATTTTTGTGTCACAGGATGTTCCTGAGCTTAGTTCTCTTTGAGAATGGTTTTATTGTGTTCCTTGCTTCATTATAATACTTAGGAATCCACTTTGGATCCTGCTTGGGGTCATACAACCTTCATGGTGTCTTAAAGCACATTTTTGGCTTTACCGATCTTAAGGCGTGTTTTGCCTTGTTGAGCTCTTTTAAATTGTTCCCCAATAATATTTAGATGTTTAATAATTCATCTTAGATCATTTAATTATATTTTAAAGGTTAGGGGTATTTCAGTCTACCCCCCTTAAAAAGGCTTCGTCCCGAAGTCCTTAATCCTCTACAGTTCACCTAAGGAATCAAGTTCCACTAAGTAACCAAACAGTCCATTGCTAGGGAGTAACTCCCACTAGGTTCAGACCTAGTCTATACATACAGTATATATCAAATAGCCAACTCATGGTATAAACTCATTCATATCACAGCACTAAACGAGGTGCACATCCAACTTATCAACCAAAAGTACTCAGCGGTACTATGTACATATTCAACAGGTGTAAACTCATAGTACACAGCACCAGACAAGGTGCAAAACTCATAATACACAGCACTAGACAAGGTGCAAATCTCGTAATACACAGCACTAGACAAGGTGCAAATCTCATAATACACAGCACTAGACAAGGTGCAAATCTCATAAAGTACTCAAAGGTGTTTGCAAGGAATACTCCACGCATCCCTATCTATATGTTAGTATCTCGCGAGGATACCCACACATCATTCCACATGTATGTGTGCACATATAGTTAACGTTGACAACTCACAGGGAAGCAGTCTTAAAGACCAGGACTTGGCGATCCCCAACCCAACCAACGTCTACTACCCGCGGACACACCGGTTTGATCATAACGAAGGACACTGCGGTCCACGGCTCCTCGGGCAGTCACCTTATTTCCTTAGTCACCCACAGACACGCCGGTCTAATGACAAAGGGCTCTGCGGTCCACGGCTCTCTGGGTGATGTCACTCGCAGACACACCGGTCTAATGGCGAAGGACTCCACGGTCCACGGCTCTTCGAGTGACGCCTAAATTCCAATTTCC